>CM077177.1:36161124-36641124 GCA_039654105.1 Coreius guichenoti
GATAATAATGATGATGATTTAAAAAAAAAAAAAAAAAACTTCTTTACAGTATGTTGTTTTTATAAGATGATGATTGTTAAGGTTCATTAGAATTTTTGGAAAAAAAAAAAAAAAAACATCAAAAAATGTTTTGCTTGTGAAAGTAATAACATATTTTCCTTACATTTGTAATACATGTGAGTGTATATTTTGTATTATATCTTGCACATATCTATATTCAACATATTTTTTAACATCAAGTATTTTTTGAGTCATATCATGAAGTTTTCTTGGGGTCATGCAATTTGACTGTATGAACTAATCTTATATTTTGTGGTTTTCTTGTCACATGACTGCAAAATAGCTTTCTCTATGTTCGTTATACCACATTTGGCAGGCAAGGTTTTTAGAAATAATATGAATAATATTTAATACTTAAAATATGATAATTTAATAAAAATTTTAAATGAAACTGCATCACTTTTTTTTTTAGGAAATAATATTGTATAATATAATATAAATAACAACAACAGTATAATATAATATAATATAATATAACAACAATGGTAAGAGTACCACACCCCCACCCCCCCCCACCCCCCAAAACACACACACACACACACACATTTTTATACGATTTTTTTTCTTCACTACAATATACATTTTACTTTGAGAGTTTTGGCTTCAAGACATTTACTTCATAGAGATAATATTTGTTAGTCATTTGTATATATATCATGTTCTATTTATATTCATATTATGTTAATTTTCATTTTTGACCAAATTTTTCGTTTTTTCGTTTTTTAATTTTTTTTTACTTCATCGGAATGGTACCAAACTTGAGCTGCGTCCAAATTCAGAGGCTGCATTCGAAAGTCAGACTAAGCGTTGTTAAATGACACCGTCTAGCCTACGGAGGACTGTTCTTTTTGCCTAGCAACTGTGACAGCTTTTGAAAGTTAATATTCAACTCTCTGAAAACAAAACTGGGTTCACAACCTGTCTAAATATGTTCACCTCGGTCCATTTCTGTATATAATAAAGAGTATAAACTATATATAATCAAATCTTTGTTTGATATGTCTGCATTTGAACTGCTTTAAAGTTTATTTTTTAAATGTTTACACTTATATCATTTAGATATTCAAGTAAGTTGACACTCAATACTTACATTTTAAAAGTGTAATCCGGCAATTTCTCTACAAAAAATCCTGTCGTCACTGGCACACAATGAATTCTGGGGTAGGCAATGTTGCGAAGGATCTATCTGTTGTATCCTTAATTTCACGCGAAACGAAGGACTCATTTGGAGCAGGCTTCGAATTGGGACAGCCTTCGTCGTGCCGCTGTGATGCAGCCTTCGAAGGCTGTAGCCTCTGAATTGGGATGCAGTTTTGGCGCTTGCTATGTGAAAAAAAAAAAAAATGGACATGTCTTGAAAAAGTTAAATGGTCCTGAAAAAAGTAGTCACACTCAAAAATGACCGCATAGGAAATGAATGGAAAACGAATTTCATCTAGTGGAAATATGTGGTACTGCGCCCAAACAAAATCTTACTGAAAACTCATATTTTGAGATCAACCTTTGGAACACAACGTTAGATTTATGGCTTTGATTTACTCACAGTTTTAGAGTTTTGGAAAATATATATTTCATATAAATTGAAAACCGTATTTTTGTGCATTTCTCATAACAATAAACTTAAACTTCTATAACTTTTTTTTAAACTGTCTTCACCAATAATCAAGTGTTTTCTTTAAAACGAGTCCAGACTTAAGTTCTATGCACAAAAAGTGGTTAACGGGTAATAAATGGATTATAACTACTGCATAAATATAATTTAATACCATAAAATCCCCTAAAAATACAAAATATTAAATAAAAAACTAAAATATTGTAAATTAATTTATCAAAAAAAAATTCATCATGTATCTCATTATAAAATATCATGTTCTCACTGACCAATTTGCACTCAAGAAACATCATGACCACAGTTATCCATTTCAATTTGTTTTTACTCTTTTTAGGATATGAGGGCGTTCCTGAGTTCTTCAATGACCTCCTTAACCACATCATCAGCGTCCTCCAAGACCACTCCTCCAATGACCCCTCGGCCCCACCCCCTTCCAGCCAGCTGCCCGCTTTAGGCCCCGGAGAGCGCAACTGCGTCCCTTCCCAGGAGTGCTGTGGCATGCTGGGCAAGGAGTCGGACAGCAGCCCCTGGATCGTGGAGGGCGACGGTGGTCTAAAAGGCCCTCGTCAGAGACTGGGCTGCAACACGGCCATGTCCCCCAACTTTCAACAGCACTGCGTGTCCACAATAGCCACTAAAGCCTCGTCACAATGACTGCCGTCTCCCTACCGTCCCACCCCACGTCATCCTTCCCTGAACAAATTGTGAAGACAGAGTGAATAATATACAATAACAATAATAACTATTATACTGATAAAATATATCTGTAATCAAAAATAAACTATATTGGGAATCATAATGATGTTGATAAAGGGCATTGAATTCTATCTTCTATGCCTTTGCATATGTTTTTTTTTTTTTTATTAATTTGATTTTTTATTTTATTTCTTTTTAGTCTAACAACTCAGTACTGTAATGTGAACTTTCGGGAGATCAACATAGATGAGCATCTAAATCCGTTTTAATTTGAGTTACAGTGGATGATGGTTAAGTGAACACACTAGGCATGTTGGATATTTAAGCTGGAAGAGAGTTCTGAAGGTTTTCTTTTGTTGCTCATGAAAAAGACTAACTGATATCAGTGTCTTCAATGACACTGAACACAAACACACCCAATAATCTAACAAGCAGGACACCTAAAATGTCTTTGTGCTCTGTATTTAGTGGCAATCCTATATTGTGATGATCCACAGTGTATATCTTTGTGCAACGTCTGCAAATCTGCTCCGTAAGCCAAATGAAGGCTCAGGGTGCAGCTCTTGTAGACAGTGTGCCACGGTGTTTGATCTTGTGACACTCCGTAATCTTTCAATAATGCTCCAGAAGACTTTCATCTTCTTTCCATAAACATTGTGACACCTGACATTTTTCATGTGCATTTCAACGCATTATATCATGAGGTGTTATATGAAGTGGGAGAAAAATCGAATGATGAAGTTCCAGGTGAACCGTGTCAAGAACCATTAAAGGGATAGTTCTCCCAAAAATGAAAATGCTGTCATCACTTACTCACCCTCATGTTGTTCCAGCCTTGTATGAGTTTCTTTCTTCTGCTGAACACAAAAGAAGATATTTTAAAGAATGTTGGTAATTTTTCCTATGGAAGTCAATGGCTACCGTCAACTGTTTGATTACCAACATTCTTCAAAATACATATTTTTTTTGTGTTGAGGGTGAGTAAATAATGACACAATTTTCATTTTTGGGTGAACTGTCCCATTTTTGATAATTTTATGAAAGACCCCGAAGAGGATAAAATTCTACTATTCTCTTAAAAATTCTTCTAAATTCTTCTAAATGTCAAGTTTGGTTGGTCTGTTGCAAGAGGATATTTTGACATTCCGTGTGTGTGTGTGTGTGTGAGATGTTTTTTAGCAGACGGTCCTTTAAAAGTTCTAATGGTTTGTACATGATCCAGTTTTGAAAGTCATATTTATGACTTTGCTTCAGATTAGTACGCACCCTTGAAATATTGGAACAAACTGTATAAGATGGATGTTCATGTATATGTTGGGAGTGTTTTTTTTTGTTCTAATTGCAAGGAAGGACACATCTCTTCCACAGAGGGTTAAACGCTTTGATTCTTGGTTACCATTCCTGGGTCAAAATTAACAGATTTGTACAATGTTGTTGTTATTTGTACAAGTTACGAATGGAATAATTGCTAGCTTGTTTGGAAATCACTAATGAATACAAAGTATTTGTTTTATACATCATGCCGTTAGCAGAACATTTCATTTGGTTGCTGATTTAAATCAGACTGATTTGAATTTTGTGAACTGCCATGAGGTGTGTTCCAAAATTTGTTTAGCACTAATGAATATCAATATATGTACTTAAAACCATCTGAACAAGTTTTACATTAATTTAAAATGTAATAAAGCCAAAAAGTGATTTGCAGCACTTGCTTGCATATATTGTAACAGAACCCTTAGACATTTTGCGCAATTACAAAAATGATTTGTTATTAACAGTAGATTGGAAAAGTTCATCTTATTTGTATTCATGTTTATGAAAGAAATCTCGCCCACTTAGTGCCCAAAGAGTGACTTGGATTACTCCTACACATTTGAAGACCAACAGAAAACAGCTTGTTTTTGTTCACTGTGAGAGGAATGAATGCGTGGAGATATTGGACATGTCTTAATGTGGTAAACAAGAGCGGTGCACATGGACTGCCGTCGTCAGCATCTGCTCCCATTCTGTTCAGTTTACATAAAGTGAACGTTTAGAGCCACTCCATCGGCACTTAGCACCTTAGGTTAATGCTTTTCTTGTTCTGAAGGGGTCCATTTTTTAATGTAACATTTAAGATGAATATTTTCATAGGTGTACCAAACTGTGTTTAAGATCTTTTTCTATAATAACTCCCTCCATTGTTATGGAATTCAAATTAAATGCTCATTGTCATTTAAATGCCAATTTAAAGAATGTGAGCCATGTTAACTTCAACGAGAATTAGCTGGGTTTTTTGGTTTTGTTTTTTGGACGTGTAGTCTCTTGCTTGCTTATATCAAGAGAGTTGGAATATGTTTATATGTCTAATGAGGAGTTGTTCAGATTAAGGTTGTGTTTGTATAACCGAAAATGCTCCAAGTCTGAGTCCTATGAGAGGCAGAGAGAATGACAGCCTTCAACACAGCTTTACCTTTTGTGTCTGTACTTTTGCCTTCATTGTGCTATCAAATAGAAAAACTCCTCACCTACTAAATTTTGTGTCTCCTATCATTATTTATTGACATCCTTGAGGTTTCGGGTCTCCTATAAGATTTCGGGCCCCCTTATTTGCATATTCATATAGGGCTGTAACCCATCAAGACCATGGGACAACATCTCTGGTTACTTCAGTGTCCTAATGTGACCCAATGCCTGCCTTTCTGGGAGGGCCATTATATGCTATTCATGCATATCAGATGTGTCCATATGCTTAAAGTGAAGTTTTTAGCACATTTACTCACCTTCATGTTGCTCCATACCTGTTTGAATGACTTTCTACCATGGAACGTGCGCGTAAAATGGATGTTGAGTTGCGTCTTGCTGTTTTGTGGCAAGTTAAAAGTAGTTCAACTTTGAAAAATGTGTTTGGAGAAGAAACAAAAAACAATTAAAATGTTATAGTTAACTGAATACTTAAACTAAAACTAAATTTATTTTAGCTACACTGTAAACCCTAATGCTCAAAATAATTCATTGGTTTGAGTAGAGCCAACTCAAATCAAACAAATGAACTTTTATGAGTTTTTAGAAATTTCTTTTGATTTCTCAAAACTGACACATTTTAAGTAATCTGAATTGTTTTGAGTTTTATGAACTTGTTTTTTTTTTTTTTTTTTTTATTTAGACTAACTTAAATGTAACCTAAACTGGGATGGGATTTCTATTTCCCAGCATGCTTTGCCATGACACTCAAAAGGGACAGTAAATGCCAAAATTAAGTGTTATGTAATGTTTTTTTGTGCAAGATTAACATTAAGTGGGAGATTTAGTAGTGTATAATGTTTTGTTACGCTAGTTTAGAAGAGTTTCTATTATGTTGGGTTTTTTTGTAGGGTTACCATTATGGTGACGAGCGTGAGCTTAGTTTGAGAACAGATATACAGTATGTTAACTGTATTATATTGCCGTCCTCATTCAGCAAGTGCTATGCTAATGCTACCAACGCATTGTGTAACCAATTAGCAAGGTGGCATTTATTGAATAGCTAGTTAAAGCTAGTCCAGTTTCTACTAAAAATTTGAGATTACATGATTTAAGTTAAATGTATGAATTAGCTTACTCAAAATTTCAAGTTCAGAGCAATTAAGTCTGCACGTTCTGCTTACTTAAACTTTAAATGTCTTGAGTTTTGCCATCTTATTCGTGTTTACAGTGTAGTTGCCAAGGCAACATTTCTTATTTTCATTTAGTGTAACTGGATCAACTAAAATGACCAAAACTGAAAAAGGAGGCTGTCATCCGATATTAGAGGGTTAGACAATATCCAGTCCCATTTGCTGTAAGACATATTTCAATTAAAATATACCTTACAGAGTTAAACTAGTAGTACAGGGGTTTATGATGCCAAGGACCACCAAATATGATGAACCTTTTATGAGGGACCCCCTTCCTAAAACCCATCTATATATTTTTATGTAAGAAAAAACGTTTAAACTGTTAGATAAATAGTAAGTGTGACATTATAAATACAACATATCGTTTCCAAACTTAAATTGGCTATACTTAATGTTGGATGTATAAACCTGAAGAACATTTTCAATTTACAATTATTTGTATAAGCAACTTTCACCATAAATGTATGTAAGCAGCTTACGTACTGCATTAAGAATACTGCCTTACAGCCCCAGTGAGCAAGATAAAGGGGACTATAGTGAGAAAAACTCACTAGAAAGATACAAAACAAACATATACGATTCTGGAAAGTATGTATACAGCTAGAAAGGAGAGAAACATTTAGAAATGAAACAGTTAATTTCTGCATTTTTCTCTAAACATATCTAAAACATTTTTGCTTTGTCTTTTTATTCTCTGAAGTTTTCTGGACCCTAGTTTGAAAACCCCTGTAGGCCTACGACAAAAGCTATTAAACTGCCGTTTGTGCTAAATGAGCAGGCCTCTTGCCATTGGTCCACACATTTTAATTCAACCCATCCTCGCGACGTGATTGGCCATACTTTCTGTCAACCACTACCTCCGCTCGTGATTGGCCGGTCCCAGTTAACTAAAGCGAAAAATCCATGTTCCCAGGTTTGACATGTCGTTAGAGCAAAGCCACACGGCTGATCAGAAGCAGAGAGTAGTTTCATGCCTCACACATGTCACAAGTAGTTCACGCCAGACTTAAAAAGCCGATTTACGAACAAAACAAAGAATTTGCCCTAACATTATGCAAACAGCCTAAAGTTGTGCACTTCACTTGAACTGAAATATGTCGTCGATTCGTTTGTCTTTGGCCGGACGAAGCTGCGCTGACAGCGGACTGAGCGGATAAACGGGACTGGATGTGACGGCTCGTCGCGTCGGTGAATGAAGAAGCACCAGCCGCTCGCTTCTAAGCAAAACACGTCCGAACATGGCTGACAGAACAGCTCCGAACTGTCATCTGCGACTCGAGTGGGTTTACGGCTACCGTGGACACCAGTGCCGCAACAACCTGTACTACACGGCCGCCAAGGAGATCGTGTACTTCGTCGCCGGCGTCGGAGTTGTGTACAACACACGGGAACACAAGCAGAAATTTTATTTGGGACATAACGATGACATAATCAGGTAGGCACATTCACGTGGATGTTTTGAAGGAAATCTAAACTATCACACTTAAAGTAGTGAACTCAATGGGTGCCAATGCAATGACCAATGCGAGCCAGTGTCAGTCTAGAGACGTTGCTGTGATCGAGAAAGTGGAGAGAGATGGAGATGCCTGTGGAGGTTGCTCCGCTGAGGCGCTGTCCAGCACGCCAGGCTGCTGAAGGTGATCTCCGTCACGCTATAAGCGATCGCTCGATCACCTTCACGAGGCTCGCGTGCTGGACAGCGCCTCAGCGGAGCAACTTACGGGACTTGCATTCCTTCAACGATATTTTTTATTTGTTGGTCTGTGTAAACATATGTCGGGCGTATATTGCGTCGCGTTTTGTGGCAAGTTAAAAGTAGTTTAACTTCGCGTTTTCTATTATTGAGTTGCTGGCTGTTTTTCAACGCGTCCCCTTATAAGTCACGATAGGCTATTTTAAATTCTAAAACTGCGATAACATTCACCATTCATTGATTACATGACATTCAGTAATTTCAAAATGAATGACCGCCAACGGACATTTCGCGTAACGGTCGATTTTGCCCACGCAGATTACGCAACGGTCGGTGGTGAATTCGCAGCGTTGACCGACAGAAAGCTGCTCGTTTTGAAAGTGACTTATGAGTGAGCTGTGCTTCATATATCGCTATACTATTGACAATATACTGACATTTTTTGTCCGCGAAATTTCGCAAATGTGACTGCATCGTAAAACTTAAAGAATCTCAAGTCAATGGACCCTTTTCACAGAGTGTGATGACGCGTTTTAACGGTTATCCGCATCATAAATCCTCCAGTTTTTTATATTTAATTTTTTAAAAATTGTATGTACATTCATAACACTATACTTTGTATTATATTACATTTGCATCAAATTAAAAAAAAAACATATTCCTCAAGCACAGTTCGTGAGCACACTACTTGAAATGGAACTGACCCGCAGTTCCAAGAGTGATCATATTTACTATAACAGCATTGTGCAGGGAGCGTAAAATGGAAATCCTGGAGTGGATCTTGAGGAGCGATTGAAGAACACTAAGTTCTGTTTCTCCGCTCCACTCATATATGAAGTTCCAGCCATGCAGCTTTTGCCATGCTTATATTCCGATCTCATGGAAAACGTACCATTTTACGAGATGGTATGAATTCACATTGTATTAAAAAAATAAGCATGAAGGTCCACCCCTAACCCCACACCTGTCACTGGGGCATGAGCAGAACGTACAAAAAATTACAAATGAGATTATACTAATTCATACAAATTCGCCAACACATAAAATAGTTACAAATTGCCATGAGATTGTGTTGTACATTCGGTACACAACTGCTCATGTGAATCACTATTTATTTAATATAATTTATTAACTGTAAATATAATAGCTGTAACTATAACTGTGAATATAATTTGATCAAATTAATACATTTTCTGTTAAACAGGTGGGCTAAGTTGTTTGACCTAGACCAAGTCTCACTATAATTTTCATTTAGGCCTATCTTAAAATATATATAGACACAAAGTGCAACCCAATATCTCACTGTGTTACACAACCTGTATGTTAGCTTTAATTCATTAGCTAATAATCTCAATAATTTATTATCATGAAATGACCTCTATCTGAAGCCTATTGATGTATGCTCTATATGATGATCATCCAAGGTTTATCTGTGTTTAACCTTAATAGTAATTCAGTTATTTAGGGATAGCTGTATTCATATGTATGTGAAGGTGCTTTCAGCTGATGGTAAAGACATTGTAATTCAGTCACATGATTATCAAGGTTATGGCATCCTACAGGAGTGTATATGTGTGTCTGTGGGTGTGTCTATCTGTGTGTGTTGTACGTGTGTGGTGTTTTAGTGAGAGCCTGAGGGGGTGGCGTTCTGCTTCACCGCCGGTCATCTGCCTCAATTCTCTATTATTAATTAGGTGACAGAGTAGCTGACCTTGGCTACCTTGCATTTGTGTGAATGTGTGAATGGTTTGGGGAACACATCGGTGTGCGTGTGCTGCTATTTGTGCATAGCATGTTTATTAAAAAAAAAAAAAAATCACATTACAGTGTTCTCAGACTTATAAAATTGGTTCAAATACAAAATCCAGGACCAGTTGCATACATTTACTACCTCCTAGTATGTCCTGGTGTGCATTTGTGTGTCAAATGTCTCATAGGGACTCATCCATCTCTGGTTACTTCAGTATCAGAATGTGACCCAATGCTTGACTTTCTGGGAGGGCCATTATTTGCTATTCATGCATATCATATCCGTCCATATGCCAGCAGTGCCCTATTATTAAGTTATCAGCACAGGTATCTAAATACATAGAAGTCATAAGTGATTCATATGCCAAGCATACAATACAGGATTATTTATACATTCAATACAAGACAAATGGATATACAGAGACTGAGAGAAAGATATTGAACAAAGGAGATGTTTTAACCTTCTTTTCACCTCTGCCAAAAGCAGCAATAACTCTATAATGTCATCACTTACTCTGTTCTAGTGAAGAAAATGAAGAAGGTGAAGAAGGGAATTACTATGAAAAAGACAATCTAGAAATATGAAACCTTTCCTTATAGTGTGAAGCCTGTAAAGAATATATTCCGGTCATATTTCATCACCAAAATCAAAAGAAAAAAAAAGAATAGAAAGTATATTATGCATAAAGAAAATAACTATATTTTTTGTATTATGATATTATTTTCATAGTAATTCAGCAAATTCTCCAATTTTGAAGACTGATGCATCCCGATGTTTTCTTTTGAGTTTACTTGTATTTTTATCGGAACCCACGTTTCATAAAAATTACATTTGTTTCAAAAACAATGAATATTAAAATATTAAATATTGAAAAAAATAATGAAACATTTCAAATTGCATCCTCTGCATTATAATGATTATTTTAATGAAAATGACAATCTAATGTGAATCATCCTGTTTCATCCAGACACAATAAGTCCCAATATTCTGATATGAGATGCAAAAAACACCTCAGATCATGTTTCCAAGTAGAAATATACATCATTCAAATACAGATCAAATACAAGTATTTCTTGTATTGGCTGCTCTGTTGACATGGGATCAGTAGTTGATGGTGGAGTTGGTTTGTATCCTCTGTTGCCCTTGAGTTGAATGCTCAGTGGGAGGTGGAGGATGGAGCCCAGAGCTGAGCTACAGATGTTGAACAGCAGCTTGTGTGTGTGTGTGTGTGTGTGTGTGTGTGTGAGAGAGAGAGATAATGAGAGACCCTCTCATACCTAACAGACGTGATTCTGATTATATCGGACTGTGAGTTGGTCTGAATCAACTCCATTAAGCAAGCTGTGTGATCATGCTGTGCCGTGCCGAAAACTGCTGATATATGTCCCCATTCTTTGTAAACGTTACATGACAACACTCACCCAGGTAAGCACTAACATAAATGCATAAAATGTTGAACTTTGAGCTGAAATGAGCACATCTCCAAATTTAAACACATATTTAAATATTTAAAGGCACAATATGTAAGATTTTTGGATTAAAATATACAAAAACCACTAGAACAATGTTATATATTTTGTTGACTTGTGTACTTACATTATCCCAAATGTTTCCAAGAATGTTTAAATCCAGAGAAATATACAATTTTAACCAGGACACGGACCGTGTCTGAGCGTCACATATCAATGACATCATACCCGCGTTACCCTCGATTTCCGGTTTTATTTTGTAGAAACCATGGAAACACCAAAGACGCTTTAATATATTGTTTGTTTTATTAGACAGGTGAGCAACTGAGCAACATTCATCGACAGAAAACTAATCATTGTTATATAGCTCAACACAGTTAGTCTTATTGTTTAAATTTCGTTTTCATGATTTACAGCAAGTACCATGTTTTACCATGCCTAATATCTATCTAGCTTACTGCGGTGTGCAACAAGTGTCTCATAGTACAGAGTAGCATTATAACATAACTTCCAACACACTCAAATAATGTATCTAATATGATAAAACTGCGCTGCGTATGCATGACCAGAACAAACCGAAGTGGTCGCCTGCGGCATAATAAAAGCTCAGTGAAATCCAGGTGTCATCAAGCTATACCTTTGTTTTGAATAAGCAACTTTACTCTCCCTTGTGTCAAACCCAAAAGATTTTCTTTCTTTCATGGATCAATGTAGTTAATATGCAGAATGTCCTTGCTATAAGGCTGGGTGTTATGACAAAATATATTGTGGTGACAATCAGGTAGGCTCCGCCCACAAAACACGTCATCGCTGCTTACAAACACAAAATAGGTCTATTAGACATTTGTTTGACAAAAGTTTAATAGGAGCAGACAGAGACTGGACATGTCAGGCAACGAATTTGCGAAAATGAATGAAAAAGATGGAAAAATGTCTGCTGACCTGCTGCGTTGTATCCATCCGCCGTCCTTTCATGTGACTGGATACAAGTGAAAGTCTATATCAAGTGGATTTCTCTGTTGTGAATTTTTGTGTGCATGTCTCTTTAAAAGGTTTATGTGTGGGATTTTTGGGAGGCTGAAAACAGCAAAATGAGTTCTTTTCCTTATTGAGATGAGGATTTGGTGACTTCAGCAACATTTTCAATGCCAGCGTTAACGTACAAGTGTGTGACTGACTGACATGATTGCTCATGCGAGGGGGAGGGGTGGACATTGTGTCGCGTTTAAACCACGTGATCTTATCAGATGGAAGCTCTCTCTCTCTCTCTCTCTCTCTCGCTCTCTCTCTCTCTCGGTCATGCTCGAGTCCATCTGTAAGCCATGTGCACTCATATACACTCATTTCTAATGTAATCCTTAATCTGCGCTGCCTCCTGATGCTCTTACTCTAATAGTATCAATGAACTGTTTGAATGTGTGTACTGGTGTGTGGCGCTGTGTGTTTGTGGTCTGGGTTGTCAGTTTTAGCACATATCATGTGCGCACGATGCACGAATGCCAGGGTTTGGGTTAGATTGTGATACCTGTATATGTGTTGAAACTGAAGATTTAACTGCCACCGAGATTAAATATAGGGGTTTTATACCTTCTATATAATCCCCTCTGGGCACACTCCGCTTGTTAGTTTTTTGTCAACGGCCTTGGCAGCTTTCCACCTAACGTGATTGAACTATTGCTTTGTGGGCTTACAGAGTAAAACCTCCTCTAGAGGCAGAGATCACTGCCCACTGAAATACTGTCAGACAGTTGTGAGAATCTCATATAGTTGGGATGGAATCAGTGAAATATAGGTATTTCTTTCACTTGTTTTAGCATGTTTTGGTGCCAGGATTGATCCCTAAGTAGAAAAATCATTACTGATGGTTTTAAGCTAAAGATGTTATTGTTTCTTTAGCTTGATCATAAGCTTTGGCAGACAAAAAATAATTGTTAATAAAGTGTTGTGTAGGATAGGACTTGCTCATCTTCAAGTCAACATGAAATCAAGTTTATTTTCTGTTTCTGGTCTCAATGTACATGTTATTCCAAAGAAAAAAAAAAAAAGCTTGTTTTTGCAAAATGTCATGTAATGTAATCAAATATTAAAGTAATGTAAATGAATGTAACAACTTTGGTTCTTGCTGAAGCTCAAACATGCTGCGTAACACGAGAATGAACCTCATTGGTTCTTGCGGAAACTCAAACGTGCTGCGTAACACGAGAATGAACCTCATTGGTTCTTGAGGAAGCTCAAACATGCTGCGTAACACGAGAATGAACCTCATTGGTTCTTGTGGAAGCTTAAACGTGCTGCGTAACACAAGAATGAACCTCATTGGTTCTTGCGGAAACTCAAACGTGCTGCGTAACACGAGAATGAACCTCATTGGTTCTTGTGGAAGCTTAAACATGCTGCGTAACACGAGAATGAACCTCATTGGTTCTTGCGGAAACTCAAACGTGCTGCGTAACACGAGAATGAACCTCATTGGTTCTTGTGGAAGCTCAAACATGCTGCGTAACACGAGAATGAACCTCATTGGTTCTTGCGGAAACTCAAACGTGCTGCGTAACACGAGAATGAACCTCATTGGTTCTTGAGGAAGCTCAAACATGCTGCGTAACACGAGAATGAACCTCATTGGTTCTTGTGGAAGCTTAAACATGCTGCGTAACACGAGAATGAACCTCATTGGTTCTTGCGGAAACTCAAACGTGCTGCGTAACACGAGAATGAACCTCATTGGTTCTTGTGGAAGCTTAAACATGCTGCGTAACACGAGAATGAACCTCATTGGTTCTTGCGGAAACTCAAACGTGCTGCGTAACACGAGAATGAACCTCATTGGTTCTTGAGGAAGCTCAAACATGCTGCGTAACACGAGAATGAACCTCATTGGTTCTTGCGGAAGCTCAAACATGCTGCGTAACACGAGAATGAACCTCACTGGTTCTTGCTGAAGCTCAACGTGCTGCGTATCCCGAGAATGAACCTCATTGGTTCTTGCGGAAGCTCAAACGTGCTGCGTAACCCGAGAATGAACCTCATTGGTTCTTGCGGAAGCTCAAACGTGCTGCGTAACACGAGAATTAACCTCATTGGTTCTTGCTGAAGCTCAAACGTGCTGCGTAACACGAGAATGAACCTCATTGGTTCTTGCGGAAGCTCAAACGTGCTGCGTAACACGAGAATGAACCTCATTGGTTCTTGCGGAAGCTCAAACGTGCTGCGTAACACGAGAATTAACCTCATTGGTTCTTGCTGAAGCTCAAACGTGCTGCGTAACACGAGAATGAACCTCATTGGTTCTTGCTGAAGCTCAAACGTGCTGCGTAACACGATAATGAACCTCATTGGTTCTTGCTGAAGCTCAAACGTGCTGCGTAACACGAGAATGAACCTCACTGGTTCTTGCGGAAGCTCAAAAGTGCTGCGTAACACGAGAATGAACCTCATTGGTTCTTGCTGAAGCTCAAACGTGCTGCATGACACGAGAATGAACCTCACTGGTTCTTGCGGAAGCTCAAAAGTGCTGCGTAACACAAGAATGAACCTCACTGGTTCTTGCGGAAGCTCAAACGTGCTGCGTAATACAAGAATGAACCTCACTGGTTCTTGCTGAAGCTCAAACGTGCTGCGTAACACAAAAATGAACCTCATTGGTTCTTGCGGAAGCTCAAAAGTGCTGCGTAACACGAGAATGAACCTCATTGGTTCTTGCTGAAGCTCAAACGTGCTGCGTAACACGAGAATGAACCTCATTGGTTCTTGCGGAAGCTCAAACGTGCTGCGTAACACAAGAATGAACCTCACTGGTTCTTGCTGAAGCTCAAACGTGCTGCGTAGCATGAGAGAATTAACCTCATTGGTTCATACACGTCAAGCAAACATGCTTAAGCTTCCGTTTACCATAAATTATGTGTGAGTTGATGAATGTTTATATGTGAATAAAAGCCTAAATTCAATCTGTTCATCATATAAAGCGATTGAGTTTCTTAAGAAAATGTGGACTGAACCACTCCAGGGCTCCAGACTAACTTTTTGCCTTGGTTGCACTGGTGCGCCTAACTTTTTTATTTAGGTGCACCAGCACAAAATTTAGGTGCACCCAATTTTTCCCCCGGCTCGCGTCACCTTTAATGCCACAATTTCAAGGTCACCTTTTTATAACGCTCCATATACATTCATATATATTATGTAAATGACAACATATGCATTTACACAGGGATTAAAATCACAGGAAACAATGCTTTGAACATTACTATCTTAAAACTACAGTTTTAACAAAGTTTTATAAATTAATTTAAAAAAAATGAAATAATAATGAAATACAACTCATAATAAATAAAAATACGGAATTTTTAATTTCCTCTGCCTGCTATATATATCACGCTTTGATGATTGTCATAATTATGTGGTAACGTTACTGATAGGCTATTGTAGGCTACGGTAGCCTATACTTGTTTATATTTCTTAATAAAATTGTGCCAGCTGGAACAAATGCTATAATGAAACTATGTATTATTACGGGTAGATCACCGCAGGATTAAAAGTGGTCGAAAGTTTTTTCAAAGAGCCAGAAAGTCACTTTGCAGCAGGCACAACAAATTAACAATGATACTAACGTTAGCGTTTCAGGTAGGACAGTAGATATATCAGCAAATATCGTTCTCAAAGAGATTATTTTTGGAATATAACAATGCACAATCACAGTGACGCCGACTGGGTATCTGAGGGAAATGTTGCAGCGCGATCTGCCAGTCTCTTCAAAGGAAGATTACAAACGGCAAACGCCAATTGATTACACACGATGACTCTGTTATTTTGGTGGTTTGCTTGACGATGTGAGCACAGGACTCTTTTACTTTAATGATAGACATTTTTTTAATTTGCCTAAAACACATGGAGCTAATCCTGTTTAGTCTCCAGCTTCTTGATTCTCGCGCCGGTTGTCATGACAACGACGTAGTTTAGGGCGGCACAAGTTCACGTTTATTCTCTCACACACTTGCGCTCACACACACACTTTCAGTGAAATGGACTCGCAAACCGTTTCAGCGTCGCCTTTGATACTAGGGGCTGAGGTGGGTCAGACCCGGCGTATTTTAAATCTGCTTTTATGCGGCATTGCGTCTTTACACAGGATTTTGAGCAGATACAGAGCCGCTTTAGATCAGCCTTAACTCGACTGTGTAAAGATGCCTTATGGGTCTATTTCTTTTAATTGTTCGTCGTCTGTTTTCTTGCGTTTATTTTGCTGATGCTGATTGCCGTAACTGATTCTCTGGTGCTCCGGTCGCAATTTCAATCACACAGCACGGAGCAGTGTAGGCCAGAGCCGTTGAAAAACAGAGTTACGACACTCCCATAGACTTCCATAGGAACTGAGGAATGCGGAAGTAAAGCGTTTCACGGAGCGACCAATAGTTCCAGCATTAAACCCCATTAATTTCAGTGTATCTCAAGCACACTCCCTGGCAAATTGATGAATTTACTGCATATTTTGAGATTTTATGGCATTAGTTGACCTGGTATTTTATGAAGCGTGTTATAGTTAATGTTCATTGTTACTCTAACTGCAGTTAGATAACGTGAGCAGCACTGCAACAGCTACTATATCCAGATGCTATCTGTCATATTTTAACAGTTTTTAGTCTCTCTGAGATCATTTTGTCGAATGAGTTTCTATGAAGTAGCCCATTCAAGGAATAACGTATCTAGCGCCTGGATATAAAGAGTTAAATTAAATTGGTTGCCCTGTTTTTTTTAAACACTATTTAAAACTTCTTTCTTGGATTAAATTCTGTATATGCTAGAATCATTCATTTATATTCACCTGGTGTGTATGCTTATGTGGGTATCATAAAATAACATTCGGACGTTAACAACATTGATTATTTTAAATTATTGAAATTACCACTATAACCAGTAGATCTCTTTTTTAAAATTAATTTTTATAGATTATCAAATCACTATTATAACATTAAAATATCTATTTTTGTTACTTTATTTGTACTGAAGTGTTAAATATATAGGCTAATTGTAGGGAAAATCACAGTCTCATGAAAAACAAAAACTTCTGACTAAACTTCACAATGAATCTTTATTTAAATCGTGTCTGTGCTTTGTTTGTTATGATGAGAGGATTTGTAGATAATGGGAAGATTCGCGTAAACTTGCACTAAAATTAATTCAGTGTTTTGAGACTGTATAAAACTTGTTTTGATCGATATGGATTCTCATTCCTGGTAAATTAAACATATGACTGGTCATTATTTTCAACAGAAATGCCCGTGATTGGCTACAACACTCAACGCTGTAAAATCATGTTGTACTCACATGACCCAAATAAAATAACCAGATATCACTCAAGAAAAACATTAACGTTGTCTCTTCTTTATCTCTCCCCAGAATAAAATGCTACTGTAAAGCCTAGTCAAAGTCGATGCACATATTGTGTTAATATTTACCAGAAATTGCTGCAAATATAGTGAAACTGCTGTCTATCCTGCTTAATCCTATTCAAACAGATTGACAGTGCGTAGTTGTTTTGAACTAATGAGAGCTATATGAACCACGTGACCACGTGGCGGCGAGATCAAAGAGTGTCGCAACTCTCTTTTTATATGGCTCTGGTGTAGGCCTACAGGAATATCTGGACCACAGCCAATCAGAGGCAAAGACCCGCCCCATCTCTGTCTCTGATTGGTTTAGACCACGATATGATCCAACCATGCGTGTGAGCTCCGTCAAAGGAGAACAAACGCTTCGTTTGTGGAGAGGCAGCGATGCGAGGACGTTAGGTGCACCGGTGCGACCTAGGAAAAATTTTAGTCGCACCCTTACAAATTTGGGGCGCATATGCGCCCAAATTGGTCGCATTTTAGAGCCCTGCACTCAATTCATATGTATTAGTTTTATGATCTCTTATTAATTTTTTGGAGCTTCAAGGTGGTAGTTGCGTAGCTGTCAATGGAGGGGTCAGAAAGCTCTCAAATTTCATTAAAAAGATCTTCAAGACGAAAGTCTTACGGGTTTGGAACGACATGAGGGTGAGTAAATGATGACTGAATTTTTGTTTGGGGTGAACTATCCCTTTTGAACAAATTTAGTCCTTGAATGACATCACTAAGAACTCTTATTTTTAGCTCCTCTCCTCAACCTAGATCCTTTCTAGCATGTAATGCCCACCTTTCTTGATCTAATAAATTCCTAATGGATAAAACAATTTATAACTTGAAATTGCGAGTTTATATCCCGCAATTTTGACTTTATAATTCCCAGTTGTGAGTTTATATCTCGCAATTGTGAGAAAAAAAGTCAGAATTGCGAGATGCAAACTCACAATTGTGAGAAAAAAGTCCGAATTGTGATATAAAAACTCTCAATTACCTTTTCAGTTTTTTATTCCCTGGCAGAAAGAAGCTTCCATAAATATTTGATCAAAAGTAAAGTAGTATCAAATATGACCAAAAGTGAAATTAAAGACATTTATAATTTCTATTTCAAATAAATGTTGCTTTTTATTCATCAAAGAACCCTGAAAAAATGTATCACGGTTTCCACAAAAATATTAAGCATTTTCAGCATTGATAATAAGAAATGTTTCTTGAGCATTTAACATTGAAGATTGGAGTAATGGCCGCTGAAATTAAGCTTTGCCATCACAGGAATAAATGACATTTTTGAATGTATTGAAAAAAAAACCTGTTCTTTTAAATGTAAATATTAATTTCACAGTATTCCTCCTTTACTGAATTTTGATCAAATAAATGTAGCCTGAGCAAGTATAAGATATTCTTTCAAAAACATTAAAAAAACCTTTCCGACCCCAAACTTTTGAATAATAAAGTGTATATACATCATATAAATGTAATAAATGCTTGTCTTACAGCCTGATTATCTTTCATGAGATTTGTAGATCTCAAAATACAAATTAATGTGCTATTATTGTATAGGTTTGTGTGTGTGTGTCAGGATGTGTCCACACTTACATTATGTTTGGGCATAATAAGCATGCTGCATATATGTTGACAAGATGCAGTCATGCGTGTTTGAGTCCATTAGAGTGACGCTAATGCTGGAAGACAGGCGTCCTGTTCCTACCGGTTTCACAGCGATCAGCAAGGCTTCCCTCTTGCCAGCAATTAACTGCCCCTCTGGCAGGGAATCCCCACCCCTTCTATAGTAGTTCCAGTGAACTCTACAATCACCCTCTCATTCATTATCCCAAAGCGGCTTATCTGACACATCTACACACATCAAACAGCCTGACATACAAACACACACCAGCACATGGTGTGTTTTGTGTGGCAGTGTAAATGTGCTCACTTTGCAGAGAGGTCTTTCTCTTTGTGTGCCCATTAGCCCATGATCCATTGCACGAGGGTTTCTATGCAGTCAGCCATAATTAATTTATTCCATAACTAAAATGTCCTATAACAGGAGGGTTACCAGATAAATAGTCTCAGCCTCAGACGTCATGCCCACGGGCCGTTGGCTGAACGTCTAATGCATAAGGCACGCAAAATTGGAAACACCTCAGGAGTTTCAAAGTCGTCCTCTGGTTGATTTCTACAGGATTTCCGGAAGACATCTGTGTCTTTATTCTTTAACCCCCTCATGGAAGAAGAAAGCCGTTGTGTTTACACCTGTGACAATGAGCGCTTATCAGGATCAACTAAACAATGGATTTTCAAAAGTATGTGAAGTATGTGCAGTTCACAACTCTTTAAAATATGTCCAAGAGTTTTACACACCGGTCTGCTATTGTAGGGACATTGACATTACATTTTTACACCCCTGAACATGACGCTGAACAAAATGAACCGTGACTGGTTGCATTACATGCCAGTCAGATGGCCTCTGTGCGGTCCTTGGCCAATGAAATCTGCTATGGAGTCCAGGGCTGCGTTTAACTCCACTTTTAGACATCAAGTGGGCGAGGGAAGAACCTCGCGATTTGGACAGACCATCGATTTTGACTGAGGGAGCGAATCTACTCAATATGTACACTTCAGGCAGATCCATACACCACAATGATTGTGACATCACAGTAGATCGCGCTTAATTTACCCCCACCCCGCACAACTCTAGTATATGATATTGGAGTTTTGACATTTAACTGCATAATACTTGTAGCTATACCATAAGTTGACTGTTATAGATTATTGTGTTGTTATCATTTTCATTTGTGTAATTTTTTATATTTTCTCCAACAGCCCAAGCATACATACAGGCCTATAGAAGTGATCAAGGGCTTATGGCGTTCCATTTAAACACATTGCAGTAGTTCCGCCAGTAGTGGGCACTCGTGCAGCATAAGTTTAACAGACGTAGGCCAGTGAGAGCTATACTTGTTACCCTCAAGCCCCGGGTATACTTCAATTTACGGTTTCGGACGCATCTCGCACACAGTCGTGTCCACACAGCTTTCAAAGTATACTCAACCACGCATGGGCGCAGATGGCTGAGTTCGACATATGCACAGTACAATTTTTTTTTATACTCTACCAGACATCGGATGGCAGCACTGAGTCATCAACAGGACATTCGCTTGGCAGGATCGAAGAAGAAAAGTAGTGAATCAACCATTGCAACATTGAGAAGAAACAACAACGCACAAACTTCGCACAAACGCTCGTCAAGTTCACTGTCCATTGTAGTGTAGCTCTAGTGACTGACGCTAGCTGCTGTGGTCTTTAACGTCCTTGTTAGCGCTCTGCCTCCCACACCGGAGACCCCGGTTTGAATCCCGCTCTGAGCGGGTCGAGAAGGACGGGTTACATTTGGTGCCGTGACCCGGATGGGAGTGAGGTTTAGAAGGGTGAGTGTAACGGACGTAGGCCAGTAAGAGCGGTGCGTGTAAACCTCACTCCCCTGATCTCAAGAGGTGTGATAGCAACTGACGCTAGTGGCTGCGGTCTTTAGTGTACTTGTTAGCGCACCCATCTCCCACGCCAGAGACCCTTGTTCGAATCTTGCTCGGAGCGGGTTGAGTAGGACCGGTTACATTAGCGATGACGTACATCTGAAAGAATGAGACAGAGGGAAGTTAGTAAGGGAAAGGCATAAAAAAATTTGACTTAAACGCAGCCCAGACCAAAGGTAGTAGCGAGACTACCAAAAAGCATGTACAGTAGTATTCATCTGGTCATGTGATCTCAACATGGCAGCCTTCATGAGGGGACCTTCTACATGTGAAATAAAACTGCTTGTATTAGGCTACTGATATGCCTGGAGTCTTCATCTTATGTGAGTGAAAATTTATTTTAAACATTTTTCAATAGTAACATCAATGAGAAAAAAACATTGCTGAGGGCAGTTTTAAGAAGGATTGTATTAACTATCCTGACACAATGTGCAATTGTAAGTAGTAAAGTGAGGCACATTAATGAATAATATTGAACATTAATATTAATTTCACATTGAAAAATCACATGCTCCAAAACCAGAAAGGATAGAGGTATCACCGAGGCTACATTTATTTGATCAAAAATACAGTAAAAACAGCAATATTGTGAGACATTATCACAATTTAAAATAACTGTTTTCTATTTTAAAATATATTAAAATATAATTTATTCCTGTTATGTCAAAGCTGAATTTTCAGCATCATTACTCCAGTCTTCAGTGTCACATGATCCTTCAGAAATCATTCTAACATGCAAAATATTGCTTATTGTTATGAATTCTTTGCTTAATATTTTTGTGGAACTCGTGATTAAATTTTTTAACAATTTTTGATAAATTGAAAGTTCAAAAGAACATGATTTAGCTGAAATTGAAATTTTGTTAAGTATCATCAACTTAATGCATCCTTGCGAAAAAAAAATCTTATACTGACCCCAAACTTTTGAATGGTGAATCTGCTGCTGTCTAGTTTCTTTTAAAGTTAGTGTTAAGTATCAAGTATTAATATTGTATTGTTTCTTATAAAAAATGGAAAGTTCAGACTCTAAATTATAATTGGTTAAGCTGCATTTGAAGCTTTTGTAAAATAGACAATACTGTATGTGACCGCAGAGATATTATAAGGATATTAATATATTACATTGACTTAACACCCCTTAGATGATAAATGCATTGTAATGCAGGACCTCAATTGACTTTTTGCTTTATTAACTACCAAACAGGACACTGGGTTTTTTAAAATTGCAGCTACTAACTAACACAAATAGTGTGGAAAGTTTTTGCTGCACATTTATTTTTGCAGTTCATTTTAAAGGCGCTGTCTGGAATCCAGAGTATTTTTTAGAAATATTGTGCTATTTATATGAAAAAAAGAGTCCAATTTATAAGAGCCTCTTTAGAAATCACAGAGCGTGACTACAAAAATGTCCTCTGACATTTTCAGCCTACTATCAAGTGGAAATGCACATTTGTACAAGCCAGGGGGCCCTACGACAGGAAAACACTGGGAAACATGGCCCAGAAATTCAAGCAAATGCAGCTCTTCAGCGGTGGATCATTCTGTGCACGTGGTCTGCCTCCATTGGATTATATTTCTAATGTCTGATCCCAGTGTAGCCCATTTTTATCTCTTTAATTTTTATAGCAGGGCAAAATGCTGCTGCATTAGGAAACACTGAGAGATTAAACGACAGACTTCACCAGTCTGATCATATGACACAAGCGAGGTAAACCAAGGTTACTTAACATTTTTAAATATATTGCGACGTAGCTAACAATGTTTTGTCAAAGTGTTTCAGTTGTTTTGCATCGTTTACCAACACTTACAGCTGTGACACCTGTATGTAGGCTTTTTTGCAGACAGGTGCCGAGCATGAAGTGTTATTGGTTCATTTGTTTGTCGGGATTTAGCTTGCTCTATAGAAGCCAAGGCAAGCAAGATAAATCAAGTAGTGCTCGCTGCAGAGCATTTGGAGCTCAAGGGTGGGTTAGGGTGTGGTTAGGGGATGCAGCTCCACCCATCATGCCCACAGTAGGTCAACAGAGGGGGAGCTGGAGCTCCAGAGGGGGGCTGGAGGTAATGGCTCTGCAGTGAGTAGCCTCTCAGATAAATACTGACTTTTGGAAATGTGCTAATCCTTTTCTTCCTGGTAATCCACAACAAGGGCAAGCAAGGTGACTGCTGCAGTAGCTGCTTTGACCTGATTTGGACACCATCCAGAATGTGTGCGTATGTGGGTCGCACGAATGTGACACAATTCACTTTGACATATCATCCTTCTAGACAGTCTTATTTTCGTATTATTATAATAATAATAGCTCTTATTAGTTCTTATTATAATAGTAGTATACTATTATACATTTTATTAATAATTTGAAGTAGCTTTTATTTTTATCATTTCTGTTTGTATTTTAATGTTAGTACTTTTGTCATTTTTTTATGTGCTTTTGTCATTTTTATTATTATTATTATTATTTAAATATTACTATTTAGGTTTGATTTCTTTTATTTCAGTTTTAGTTTTCATTCAGTTTTTCTATTTCCAGTTAATAATATTGGTGCTTCAGCTTCTTATTTTAGTTAAAAAATTTTAATCTAATATTTATATCTAATTTAAGTAATTTTTTAGTCATGTATTATGTTATTTTGTTATTTTTAGTCTTTTTCTCAAATATTACTGTTTAGGATTATTTTATTTTATTTTTTAGTTCATTTATTTTATTTTTTAGTTCATTCATTTTTATTTTTTAGTTCCAGCTGGTAATTTTGGTGCTTCAACTCAAACTTAACACCAATTTGCCAAAAATTAATCGCCAAATTTCTTTTAGTTTAAGTTTTTCATCTAATATTTATGTAATATATTTTATTTAATTTTATTTTAGCATTATTTCAATTAACAAAAATGTTTTTAATAATTTCAACAATAATAACCCTGCTTGCCATCTGGAAAACAAAAACAGAAAATACAAAAAGTAAAAATATTTGACCGATCAGAAATTCAGAGTCTTTTAAATTGGACACAAATAAAAATGACACTCTGAGGGATGGAAGTACAATATGTCTGTTTTGTCAATGTTTTCTCAACTGAATAATCTACAGATACACAACAGTGTGACATTCAATGGACTGCACTTTCAATACCTCACAGTCTTGTTTTCATTCATGTCAAATAAACCACAGCTTCTACTTTGACTAAAGTCTATAAGATTGTTTGATTTGAGCATTTGGCCTGATAAATATACCTTAGGCTTCCCCTTTAATGACTGTTGACATTTTGTGTTTTGTTGATTGACTGAATCTGCGAGCTGAACTTTTGTTTTGTCTGTGAATGAACTGATTTAATGAGTGCAGTTTCTCTTCTGTGTTGACATATTCATATTGAAGCAGGAAGTTGGGGCAGAACATTTTTGAATAGCTAGTAGCCTTAATGTTGATGTAAACCATGTTTGATGGCTTGTTAAGCAATGAGGACACTTAGCGCTTGAATACATTTCAGCCACTTTCTTTCCAGCCAATTTATTGTTAGTGTAAGTTAGACTCATGAAACATGTTTTACTGCTTGCTATATAGCTAGTCATTGCGAAGAGTTCTATAATACGTGGAGAGAGCTATTCATTACCATTCATCTCAATAGCAGTTTCATAAAGGACAGCAGACAGGGAAATACTCACACTGATAACATGAGGCTTGTTAACATATTCATTTAAAGAATCTGCTCATAAGAGTTATTGATTTTTGAAACAGACTGCACTCATACTGTATTTTTTTTATGTGAAGCTAACCTTAAACATATTGAATGTGAACTGTGAAGAAGGCATAATCAAGTCAAGTAAAGTATAATTTCTTTTGTAGGACTGACAATTCAACGTGTTAATTAATAATATGCAAAAATATGTATCATGTTGTGTGACTCAAATTCATAATAAGGCATGTAGGCTAATGTTATGTTATGTTAATGGAAATTAACAATATTAGTATTTACTGATGTCTATTCAATGATTAACATTATCATCTGCCACAATAATGTCTTTGAGTTATTTTAGTTTGGAGGTTTATCTCAGCAAATATTGAGAAATTGAAAAAAAAATTGAGAAATTAAAAAATAAGCCTTTTTTTAAGATTTACGCAAATGTAAAAAGATATGTAAGGATTATTCAGTTATTCAATTAAAATATAAGGATTATTCAATTCAATTTTATGTAATTTTACTATTAATATTGAAATTCATAAATCTTGAAAAAAGGCTTGCATTTTTTTTTGAGTGATTGTTCAAAAAGTTTGGGGTAAGTTTTAAAAAAAGAAAAAAAAGAAATTACTTTTATTCAGCAAAGACAAAGGCACATTAAATTGATCAAACGTGACAGTAAAGACTTTTACATTATTACAAAAAAAAATATTTTTGAAATAAATGCTGTTCTTTTGAACTTGAATTCTGAAAAAAAAGTATCACAGTTTCCACAAAAAAATGCAGCACAACGGCTTTCAACGTTGATAGAGTAAACACTGGTTAAAAAACAGATTTGCCATCACTGGAATAAACAACATTTTAAAATATATTAAAATAGAAAACAGTTATTTTACATTGCAATATTTCACATATAATTGTAATATATATATATTTATTTTTATTTTTTTTACTGTATTTTTGATCAAATAAATGCAGCCTTGATGAGCATAAGAGACTTCTTTCCAAAAACATAAAATAAAATAAATAATTCTTACTGGCCCCAAACTTTTGAACAGTATAGGCTATGCAATTATTTGTGTATTCTGCAAATGAATACGATGACATTTTTGAATCGATTGATTCTTTTGCTCTGGCACTGCAGAGCCATTTGTGGCTGAACGGCAGCACAGGAAACACTGGATTGTTGCATCTACTGCTTCATTATCAACATCTCTCTATTTAACAGACCTTGTATGTAAACTGATCTCTTATCAGGTGGCACAGCAGACTCCAGCTGTCCAGCTTTACATTTCACTTCCCACTCTTCCTCTTGTTACCATGACAAGCTTCTGTTTCTCACCCTGAAGCTCTCTGCCTTTAGCAGCTAAATGCTTCCACCCACCTGCCCACCTAAGCACGTCACCTCAGAAACTCCTTGCAGTATATCTGTCCAGCAGCGCTGCTGTCCCACACCGTTGGCCTGTCCACCCACTAAAGGCCTCCATCGGACCCATTAGCTAATAGGCTGGGCTAGCGGTGGGCTGTACATCACAGGGACTGCGCCATGACAACAGTCCACTTACTAAACGAGCTCATTAGCTAATAGAAAGGTAATGTGGGAGAAAGAGGACAAAGAGGGAGAGCGTTATAGCCAAACAAGAAAAGGGATTTTGATGGACTGTTGGATGTAGCCAATAAATTAAAGAGGTTATCTGAGGGCACTTGGCCTTTGTATATGTATTTTCACTCATGTCTTGATCACTGAGAGGCAGATTTAATATTCTGCCACATGAAGAGCAGGTTACATGTCAAATCACCTTCCAGACTAAAGCTGAAATTCACTATGAAATCAAAATTTGCTCTTTTACTTATTGTAATTCATGTTTTTGGTCTTAAAGGCCCACTGAAGTGCCTTGAAATGCGCAGCGTTATTCAATGTGTTGATGGAATTTCCACTGAAACAGGAAGACAGGGCAGGACATAAACAGCTCCTCCCCTTTTTTAAAATAGCCAATAGCGTTTTGTTTATATCACAGCTCGACCAGAGCCGTTGAGCTCCACAAAGCCGCATTTGACAGCCAGAGTCCAGTAGATTCCCCTTTTAGATTTAATATTAAACTGTTACTAAAGCAAAACAGTGAACATGATCATGCTGAGGATGTGTAGTTTGAAAAGTGTAATTTATGTTGGTGCATGGCACCAGTGTTATCTCTTCCACTCATCAGTGCTGTTTCTAATGCCGAGTCTATCTAATCCTTTCTCCTTCTAATCTCCTCCATTATCGCTTAAAATACAGCATTCTGTGCAGAATTCAAATGGGTCCGATACTTTTTTTTGGTATGCGCCGATTCGATCATATGATCCGCTCTATGCTATCGTGTCTCTGGACCAGAGCAGACTGTGTCCGCGCTGTGATGGTTCGCGTGACACTAACATGAAACCAGACTTCATTCGCACCAATGGAAAGCATATTTACACTGTCTAAATCGTTCCCTATCACCTATATAGTGCACTATGTGCCATCCACCATGTAGAAAATAGTAAATGTGTGAACAAGTGACCGATTTCAGCCGCAGCTTCAGCATCTATTTATAATGTAGGGGGCGGGGCTTCAGATTCTAGAGAGCATGTGATTGGACAGAAAATCTGATGAGAAGCTGAAGTGCAGCGTGATGTCATCAAAATCATTGATCCGTATTGGCGGAAGTGAGAGACTATAAGTTTTGAGTGCTGTTGGGCCCTATTTTAATGATCTGAGCGCATGGTCTGAAGCACATGGCGCAGGTGCAGAATCCACTTTTGCTAGTTTAATGATGGAAAAACGGTCGGCGCGCCAGGCGCATGATCCAGAAGGGTTGTACCTAGTCTCTTAATGAGTCATGGGTGTGTTTTGGGCGTAACATGCAATAAACCAATCAGAGTCTCATCTTCCATTCCCTTTAAAAGCCAGTTGTGCTTGCACCATGGCGGATTCACTATTTACATGGCGGAATTTGCGAGCGGAAAGACTGAACGCTTGTCCAGAGAGGAATCCTTTTATTTTTAATATTTAAAAATGTTTGTGTGCTGCTGTGTGTGTAATAAGCAGAGTGTACGCGCACTATGCACCCGCATATAGGCGCACATTACTAACGCACCCTTTAAATAACACAAAAAATATGTGTATTATATATAATATGATATATAATATGTGTAAAATATGTGCTATTGACTTTAGACCAGGTTTTTGTTGGTCAATGGCTCAGCCGTTTTCAGTTGCCTCAAAATAGCAACGCGCCAACAATGAGCCTGAACACACCTTGTTTTCAGACCAGCACACCCATGGTCAAACAGATGGGCGCGAGTGCATTTGCTACTTAAACAACGTGGCGCTGGACGTGAAAATGATAACTGCGTCGGGCTGAAACTAGCAAAAAACACTTGCGTCGCGCCTGGCGTCTCATTGCGCTGGATGTATGATAGGGCCCTATATCTTCTAAATGTGAATTTTGTCATTGTTTTGGACCACACTAGCTAACAGATAACAGTAAAGCTAACATTTTCATACTAAAAGCCAAAAAACTTCAATTTTGATTTCAAGGGGACTTCAAGCAAATTAACAGCTAATTTAATTTTTACACTTACAAAAAGCCAAAGCTCCAGATTTTCATATCTTTCATTTAACATTCAGATGTTTGAGCTGAAATTGGCAGGTCATCGTCTGATGAAATACTACAGGGAGTGAGTTCCTCTGAGCCCACATAGCGTGGGCTTGTGGCATCTGATCATATCAAATCAAAGCAGAAAATCACAGCATTTATATGCAGAGAGAGATCTCTAACTAGCTATAACTAGCCACTGAGGATCACATGCTGATATTAGTACAATTTGTATCTGAAGAGTGGCTAGAGAGCAAGTAGTTCTTGTTAAGTAATGATTAAATTCACTTAACTGTGATGTATGAGTTTAGTGATACCATTTGAAGCATAAACATATTATTATTTGAACAAACCACTAACTCTACAAATTAAACTTTGTTTGTGGTACGGACATAATTGATTCCTCCAGGTGTGTAACCTGTAGAGGAGAGGTGTGCTATTGCTTTTTTAAGCGGTCAGGCTTACTTTTATCTTATTGTTATCATTTATCGGTTATCGACCATGGCATTAAAATAATTATCAGCTATCAGACAGAATTTAAATAATGAAACCACTCTGAATAACCATAGCAACTGCATAGAAAAAGTCTGGCAACCACCCTAGCATAATGTCACTGAGTTTGTTTTACACAGGGAAACAGCACTCACTTTTTCATCAGACAATGTTAAAATCAAATTCATGTTTTAATCTGTTCGCTGACAGCTCAGCCTCGGTAACAGACAGACACTTAGAGTGAGTATCAAACTGTTTTTGGAGAATGTGTGTATTGAGGACAAAACAGAGATTTGACCCATCTGTCCCTTAGGCAGGATTGAATGAGAAATTTGGAGTTAATCCCTCCATCTTCCTGGTCTCACTTTGCAATAGCAATGCTAATGAGACAGGCTGGGGGCAAACACGTACTTATTAAGCAGTTATGAAGGCTAAACAGACCCTCGCTGTAATCCATGGGGTTGAGCTGACCCTGTCTTTGTGTTTAGGAACAGATTCAACAGACTGTCTACACCAATCTGACTCACAGAGGGGGGAAGAATGATAATGAAATGCGCTCACTGATTGCGCTGCTTATTTGTATGCACCCATAAAAACTGTGCTGGATGCAAATTGGCGGAAAAATTGCGGCTCGTTTCTAAGTTCCAGGTTGTGAAAGATGCAGTAGATCACGTTCTAGTTTATTTGTCTGAATATATGCCTTGTTATAATTCTCTTCTTTGTCATTTGATCATTAGATTAGTAACTGCTTCTATAATCACATACACTAGGTTTTATTTTAAACTTTTGCCAAGGAACCCCAAATATGTTGCAAGAGACTCGCTTTCTAAAATATAAAGGCAGCTATACTATATATAAAGTATACTATACTATATAAAGTCCGCTTGAAACGTAAGTTGCATGAATTCTTTCCTATTGTGTTGTATATCCGAGTGAAGAAATGAAAAAAAATGTAGGACAGGACTTGATTTTGTTCATCAGAGAAGAAATGTCGTTGAGGGAGGGGAAGTTCATGTTTTTGATTAAAGATTAAAAGGGCACGTGATTTAAAAAAAAGAGAATTATGTACAGAGATAAATGATTTATAATAAACACCGCAATATTCCATACAAAAATAAGAATTGTGACTTTAAAAACATATTAAGTGTGATATAGAAAAAGATTGACTAAACTATATCGTTGGCTCATACAGTATATTGTCACTACTATAATAAGGCAGATTTTTAAAATATGTGGAAAATTTTTACTTATTAAGCTGATATTATTTCTGAAATCCTTTTTTTCACAAAATTACTGTTAAAAGCTAGTTCTGTCAAAAGCACAAAATAATCACAATTAAAGGGGACTTATTATGCCGCTTTTTACAAGATGTAATACAAGTCTTTGCGTCCCCAGAATGTGTCTGAAGTTTCAGCTCAAAATACCCTTCAGATCATTTATTATACCATGCCCAAAATGACCCTTTTTGGGTGGAAGCAAAAACACACTGTTTTCGCGTGTGTATCTTTAAATGCAAATGAGCTGCTGCTGCCTTTCCAGAAGAGGGCTGTGCCTCGGATACTCCGGCAACAACAAAATAGCAGAAACAGTATGGGGCCGTTTCCATAGAACACGTTTTTCCACTATACTGCTTTTCTAACAATGCGAGATGTGGACAGTGGGAAATGCATGGTGTCGAGACGCGTTGTAAAAAAGTTAAACTTCTTTAACGCTTTTAGAACACCGTTTCCTGCACAATACACTGTAAAAGATGCAAGCGAAACAGTCAAACATGTCCGTCTAGTGTTTACACAGAAAAGTAGGTGTGTAACGGTACACAGAAGTCACGGTTCGGTACGTACCTCGGTTTTGGGGTCACGGTTCGATACGAGTGAGGTACAACAGGAAAAAGCAACAAATCCCCAATGCTAGGTTTATTTTCATTGTGCACATCTGGATGATGTCGCCTGCCCACTACCCCTCATTATAACAGTGGAAACAATGTAAAATACTCATAAAAGTAAGACGTCATTCGAAACTGTTTATTTTTGTTCTTTTGTAAAATAAAGCAAACAAACAAGATGCCGATGTCTGCCGCCCCAGTTTCCTTTCTGTGAAGTTAGTGGAGCGCGTCCCAAAAATTAATCGAAACTCGTTTAATTAAGTGTATAGGCTACTAGCAAGCGCTTGTGTCTCTTCTTCTGCTCTTTTTTTTTTCCCTGTTGTTGCGGTTAGCAAACAGCATTGCATTATCATTATCATGCGCCCCCTTCTGGATTGTAGTGTGGATTGCCTGTGACTGACTGTATTTGTCATCTGACTGTATGCACCGAACTGTGACGTCCGTACTGTGATGGTTTGGGACGAATGCAAACGTTCTGTATTTCTTGATACAGTCAACAACAGAACATTTAGATAGTTTATCACATAGCTGAGGCATTCTCGTGTTTCCACTATCTTTTCTAGCGAGGAGATAAACATAAACTTAAACTATGTACAGACAAAGATTATAGATATAGCTTACTCAGGGCAGGGGAGGATAGGGGAGCATATAGAAAATGCGAACGACTCATTTTGAGACTCTGTTTATGATTTATGGGGAATAAAAAAAGGAGTGGGTGGATTTTTACCATTATAGGGTGGTTGTGTACACACACACTGCCAACACATATTTAAAGGGGGCACACAGTTTCTACCAATCTCATGTTAATCTTGAGTACTTATAGAGTAGTATTGCATCCTTCATATCTCCAAAGAGTCTTTCGTTTTATCATATTTATAAAAGACAAATACGCTGTAGAAGCTAAAATAAGGCATGTATGGAAATACATGATGCTATGAGCAGAATTCTTAGTTAATTCCTCAAAGAGGCAGAGAGCCCAAAGCATTCCTTCTTCATTTCTCCTGCATGGAAACAAATTGCATCAATTATTTATCTCTTTGACATATGAAATCATTTTGCGTTCATATTGAGAGAAAGGTTGTGCTGTGATGGAGTGTTGTGCCGGGGCTCAGTGATTTTGCTCTTTGCTCTTTTCAGTTATGTGAGATTATGTAATCCACAGAGAGAAGAATAAGGACTGGCGACTGGCTCGAGGGTTCGCTCGCTGCAGGGAAATGTAGGAAGCCACACAGCAGCACAGATTTGGGAGGAAGTGCTTTTAACTGGTCTCAACACAACTGATTTTAACATAAAATAATGTAGTGCAAAAATGTGTTGCTTTTGATTAATACTGAATATCATTTTGCATGATCAGTAACATTATGGCCATTAGAATGCAAAAAACAGTCTACTGTGGGTGAAAATGACTCACTAAGTAGCTTTCTTTCAGAAATATTTATTTCTGTTACAGTGGGGAGAACAAGTATTTGACACACTGCCGATTTTGCAGGTTTGCCCACTTACAAAGCATGTAGAAGTCTGTAATTTTTATCATAGATACTCTTCAACTGTGAGTGACAGAATCTAAAACAAAAATCCAGAAAATCACATTGTATGATTTTTAAGTAATTAATTTGCATTTTATTGCATGACATAAGTATTTGATACATCAGAAAAGCAGAACTTAATATTTGGTACAGAAACCTTTGTTTGCAATTACAGAGATCATACGTTTCCTGTAGTTCTTGACCAGGTTTGCACACACTGCAGCAGGGATTTTGGCCCACTCCTCCATACAGACCTTCTCCAAATCCTTCAGGTTTCAGGGCTGTCGCTGGGCAATACGGACTTTCAGCTCCCTCCAAAGATTTTCTATTGGGTTCAGGTCTGGAGACTGGCTAGGCCACTCCAGGACCTTGAGATGCTTCTTACAGAGCCACTCCTTAGTTGCCCTGGCTGTGTGTTTCGGGTCATGGTTATGCTGGAAGACCCAGCCACGACCCATCTTCAATGCTCTTACTGAGGGAAGGAGGTTGTTGGCCAAGATCTCGCGATACATGGCCTCATCCATCCTCCCCTCAATACGGTGCAGTCGTCCTGTCCCCTTTGCAGAAAAGCATCCCCAAAGAATGATGTTTCCACCTCCATGCTCCACGGTTGGGATGGTGTTCTTGGGGTTGTACTCATCCTTCTTCTTCCTCCAAACACGGCGAGTGGAGTTTAGACCAAAAAGCTCTATTTTTGTCTCATCAGACCACATGACCTTCTCCCATTCCTCCTCTGGATCATCCAGATGGTCATTGGCAAACTTCAGACGGGCCTGGACATGCGCTGGCTTGAGTAGGTGGACCTTGCGTGCGCTGCAGGATTTTAATCCATGACGGCGTAGTGTGTTACTAATGGTTTTCTTTGAGACTGTGGTCCCAGCTCTCTTCAGGTCATTGACCAGCTCCTGCCGTGTAGTTCTGGGCTGATCCCTCACCTTCCTCATGATCATTGATGCCCCACGAGGTGAGATCTTGCATGGTGCCCCAGACCGAGGGAGATTGACCGTCATCTTGAACTTCTTCCATTTTCTAATAATTGCGGCAACAGTTGTTGCCTTCTCACCAAGCTGCTTGCCTATTGTCCTGTAGCCCATCCCAGCCTTGTGCAGGTCTACAATTTTATCCCTGATGTCCTTACACAGCTCTCTGGTCTTGGCCATTGTGGAGAGGTTGGAGTCTGTTTGATTGAGTGTGTGGACAGGTGTCTTTTATACAGGTAACGAGTTCAAACAGGTGCAGTTAATACAGGTAATGAGTGGAGAAAAGGAGGGCTTCTTAAAGAAAAAACTAACAGGTCTGTGAGAGCCGGAATTCTTACTGGTTGGTAGATGATCAAATACTTATGTCATGCAATAAAATGCAAATTAATTATTTAAAAATCATACAATGTGATTTTCTGGATTTTTGTTTTAGATTCCGTCTCTCACAGTTGAAGTGTACCTATGATAAAAATTACAGACTTCTACATGCTTTGTAAGTAGGAAAACCTGCAAAATCAGCAGTGTATCAAATACTTCTCCCCACTGTATCTGTTATTTTATAACTACATTTTGTTTGTTTGATATTGATTTGATTGGCTTTTACATTGATTATGTGATAAAAAATTATTTTGTTAATTGAAATAAAGCTCAAATAAAATATAAATATTACATGAAAAAACAAAACAAAACTTAAATTAAAATGAGAAATGTTCCCTTGGCAATTAACTGAAATAAAATAAGTTAAGAAATAAAAATAAATGAAAGCCAAATAGAAATATAAAAACTAATAAAAATTACAAAAAAACTTAAACTAAAATGAAAATATAAAAATAAAAGCTATTTAAAAAAATATGAATAAATAATATAATATTATAATTATTATTATAATTTATAATATTAAAATACTAAAATAACACTAGTCTTTGATATTTATAAGGAACATATATATATATATATATATATATATATATATATATTATTTATTGGCATTTATAACAAATATCCAAGAAGAAACAAAAAAAAAGGAACATTCTTAACCCACTCCCACCATATTTCTCACATCCACTTATTGTGGCTTTGACATAAAAAACCCACAAAAATAAATAAAAAATACATGAAAAAAGTAAGTAAATAAATAAATAAACCATTAAATAAATATGCTGGAACTGAATATATTAAACTTATTTATTTTAATCAATTAAAATGAAATTAATAAGAAAATTAAATCTTGAAATTATTAAAAAAAAATATTTAAAAAATGTTTTTAAAAATCTTGAGAATAGGTTTTTATTTTACTGCGTTTATTTTACTGTTTTTATGACAGCGCTAATACTTTTATTTTGAAAGTCATAATTTGAATTTTATAGCTTTAACAAAGTACTTGTAGCCCTGGATGAGAACTACTGATGTAGAAAGAGGGAACAGGTATATGAGAAAAGAGATTCTAGGAGCAAGAGAGACAGATTAAAAAAGACAGACAAGGCAGACACACAGCGATGTTCATGAGCGGTACAGCTCCCTGAGGTGTTTAATGTAGTCACTCCTCCTCAGTGCCAAGCAGAATCACCCTGGCAGGCTTAAAAAGCTTCATCTGAAGGCTCAGACTGTGGGAGCTGGAAACTCTTGCTGAATATAAACACACACCGTCAAGAGCAGGAGACAGGCGCCAGAACGCCCTCAAGAACAGGGAGACGTTTTGACAGATAGTCAATGTTAAATTGTTGCTGAAATTGTGTCTCTTGGATAATTCAAGAGCCTAGATGAGTATGGTTTCAAATAGGGCAAAGGAAATCTTTTTTCATTGAGCTCCAAACAAAAGTTTCCTCACATAGTCTGCTGGGTTTATAAAAACAGCCTCATTTCATCATTTCATCCACGCCAACTCACCCTCTGCTTTTCAAAGTGTCAAACAGTGTTGAGAGGAAGCTAAAAGTAGCAACACTTGCATGACAGTAGCTCATGTTTTCATAATGGTCTAGCTTTTCCAGTAATGAGCTATTATTTCCAACAAGAAGTGGTGTAGCATTACAAAATGCTACACTGCTACATTTATGGCACATTTTATTTCACATGCAGCAAAGTGAGCTGATCCAGTCAGACAAGGAATGCTTTAAGTGCTAATAAATAGCCTTCTGCCATCTCAAGCTAAATTAATACAAATTAACTCATTATTCTGATCAATTCTAACAAAAAGGCTGCTGCTTTCCTAATTATGTGAAGATTATCATTAGCATTACTCTACAATATATAATTGTAGAAAAAGTAGAAAAGAAGTGATGAAATGGACACTTAATACTGCATGAATTTTAATTAATATTTTTTATATAAATGCGACCTAGTGTGAATGGAAAAACCAATACACATTTAATCATGGTTTGACTATACGAATATTAAGAAATGCATATACGCCTAAATATTTATACACCATCACTATCAATAATGACACCATCAATACTTTTAATAGTTATAAGTAGCATTGTGGACACTTGCAGATTATTAAAATTCATATTATTGGCAATATTATGTGAACTTACATTAAAAAGGGCAGTTACAAAACTAATATTTATGTAATGCTCTTCTTGATCCCCCCATGCGGTTCATGGGAAAATCTTCTTGTCACATCTGCCAGCTGGAGTGCCCATAATCTCCTGGGCATACCTATTTATGAACTTTATTTTTCATAACTCATTACCTGGAATGATTACGTTAAGTTGTCTCATTATCTTGTTAAACTCTGCCTATATAAGCCCTGTGTTTTCACTCATTCTTTGCGAAGTCTTGTAAATGTCACACTGCATTTCTAAGTGCTCTCCCTCTGGTTACCCGTCTTTTGGTTTTGACTTTCTGCCTCATTTCCCTGTTTGCATGTGTTTTTCTGCCCTGTTGTCTTTTTGGATTATCTGCCCTGTGTTTTGACGTATTGCCTTGCTTTATGGATTATGATTATGGATTGCCCTAATCAAGCTGCATTTGGATCCTCAACCGCGTCAGAGCAGTTTGTGGGACAAGCACTTTTGTTATGCTGCAGTCCAATGGTTTATGGAGTTAGTGTTCCGTTAGAGGCTATTAACACAGCACATTTTTGCATTTAAAAACATGAGACGCAGGGTAGTGGAATAAAAAAAAAAAACCTTGAATCTATTTTAAATTGAGCTCTATGTTTTTAGAATGCTGTGTCATTTGTGACATGTGCAACGGTGAAACATCTCCATCTAGTCCATGTTTACATGAACAACAGTGGAAAAGCAGCACTGTGGAACGTAGTGGAATGCAAAAATGGGGGCCATTCCACTGCAATATTTTTCCAATGTTTCCAATAACACGTTAGACAGAAATCTTTGACCGTTGTGCACGTCTCATATTTTGAAGCATCACGCACATGACATGGCATTTTAAAAATACAGCACCCAAGTTAAAAGAAGTTAGACCTTGCTTTTTTCATTCCACTGCCCTGTGTTTCGCGCTTTTAAAGGCAAAAACATGTTTAGGGGCCATTCACACAGAATGAGAGACAGAGGGCTGTGGAATGAACAAAAAAAGGCACAGTTTAACCCTTTCATGCATGAATTATGATAACCTCAGTCAGGATTTTTATTGCTCTTAGGGCATGAAAAACAAGATTTGACAAATATTTTACACATATTTTTCAAAGAGATTTTCAGATGTCCATGTTTATGGTTTTAACCAAAGAGATACTATATTAAACATAATACAGTAATAACACAGCAATATTGTGTGTATTTAATAAACCAATTAATAACATTATATAAAATCATGTGAAAATATATAAATAAAATATAAATGCGAAATATTGCAAACGCAGTTGAACTTCATATAAGTTGAACTTCGCGTATCTTTGATATCAAAACATGAGGATGTGATTCCATCAAGGATCTCTACAACCTGTCAAGATACAACTGTGGAAACCCAACTCAGATGCTCCCTCCAGTGTACCAGATTATGTCGATTTACCCTTATTAGCTGATAATTCTGATTATGTTCAAGATGGACACATTTCTACCATAGCTCTCCTCTGAGAAAACCTAGCAATCAGGTGTTTTTTAATCCCATCTGAAATGAGCAGTATTGAGGGTAATCAGATTACTTTTTGATGTTACAAGTAAAGTAATGCGTTACAAGCAACGTGCATTACATAATCAGATTACTTTTTGATCTAACAAGTAAAGTAATGCATTACAAGTAACATGCATTACGTAATCAGATTACTTTTTGATCTAACAAGTAATGCATTACAAGTAACATGCATTATGTAATCAGATTACTTTTTGATGTTACAAGTAAACTAATGCATTAAAAGTAATGTGCATTAGGTAATCAGATTACTTTTTGATGTTAATGCAAATTACATTCTAATAACACAAATACATTTATTTACAGTCAAAAAAAAGTTACTGCAGATTAAGTATTTTCAAAAACAACAGTCACAGTAGTAATATGAATTGCAGCTGAAATATAGCTATTGATGCATGATGTCCAATATAGTGGACAGATGATTAATCAGAATTTTCTCCCAATCTAATCTATACTTGGAAAATGTAACTGTGATATGACTCATTAGATACTGCTTGGTGCTAAAACATTTTTTACTTGCAAGATTCTCCTAGGATAGAAGGAATGGATGGATATTCCCGCAGCAACTTGGCATTTCTGACTGGCCATGGCCATCTTGGTTTGGAGGGAAACACTCCTCGCCACTTGCCACTTGGTGGTAATGTATAGGATGATGCACTAGGGTCCACTGTAGATGTTGATGTGCAACTATGCCATCAAAAACCATGCATATGCAAGAAAATGCTTTTTGAATAGCTGTCCACTGTAGTGACCTCTATGCATGAAAGGGTTTTAAAGATAGACATTTGGTAACACTTTATTTACATTCTACTAACTATAAGTAACTCTGCAACTACATGTGAACTACCAGTCATTAGAGTATTAGTAGAGTGTCTGCTTAATATCTGCTAACACTTTATTTTGATGCTCCCCAACAGACATTCTAAACATAATTTTGCAAGTGCATGTCAACTTATTGTACTAACCATAACCTAACAGTCTACTAACAGTATACTATTACTGTAATGTTAGTTGACATGTAGTTGCAAAGTTGAATGTCTAAAGTGGACTATCGAAATAAACTGTAACCACACATTTTTTAATAGTTGAACTTAACTTGTAGTTGAACTTAACTTAACGAGGCGCGAGCGCAATGGTCAAACACATGTTCAGCCCATGTTTACATAGAAAAACAATGGAAAAACAGTGCAGTGGAATGCAAAAACGTGTTTTTTTTTTGTGAACGGCCCCTTGCACTGCTGATATGAAAAAGAGTATATATGTGTGCGTGACGGAGAGAGAGCGAGAGACCGTAGTAAAGCTGGACAGATGTTACGCAACGTTTGGACTCCTCTGGGATTTCCTAGGGCATGTAAAGGCAAGCCTGAATGAATTTAGTGGAGTAGTGTGATCGTGAGAGTGAAAACTGCTCCATGAACAGTGATGACCTGATTTTTCCACCCATTTCTGCACCAGGGCATTATTATAGATAATGCTACATGCTGTGGGATGAAAATAAAAGCTTATTTCAAAATAAAGAAGGAATAGAATGAAAGTTGACTGCATTTACATCTAAAGCACCCAAAACATGCTGCGTTGACAGACTTTATCTGAGCCTCGGTTTCATGAGTCTTAGGTTGCAGAAGACAGCGTCTTCTTTCGATTATCTCTTCAATTGGTCTCTGATAACTAAAAGCCTTTCTCTCACTTTCACTCCTGACGGTGGGAAATGATAAGCAGTAATAGCTCATCGTATTATAGCTGTTCACAATCTCCTTTTTTAAAAACAGTTAACTGTATAAATAAATGCCGGATTCCGAGCAGGACCATATCACCAAATATTTAATTATGTATTTCTGGAATGTGTAACATTGGCAGAATGGCCAGTTAACGAATTTTGGCCAGTGCACTGCAAGTGTTCTTTCCTGTTGTAAATTCTTAACGTGTTCTTGTGTTACTTTTGGGTAACAAACCTCAGTACTTGAGGGGAAACAGCATTACCTTTAAATGCCTGTGCCACAAAACCAGATGTGTTATTACTCAAGTAGCTAGCTGTAAAGAAGTTTACTTTAACTAATTTGCTCTTCAAACTGTTGTTTCGACATGACAGAAGTTGACCTCTGAATATTGGCTGTAGAAGAAGACAGTTTACGCTAATATCTGCTGTAGTGCCCCTTGTGGTAATGGTGAGATTTGTACTTCGAATTGACATGAGAATTGCCTGATTACCAGATTACTAAATGGCCTGTTGGTTACAAGGCTTATTTTCTTTTAATTTTATTTTTTTATTTTTTAGTATTACTAAAATTTTTAAATTACATTTTTTAAATTACATAAAAGTACAGTAATTATATGATTTCCTTTAATGTTTTATGTTATACTACCTTTAAAATTGCAATATCATATATATCAGCCATCTGCAACCCTTCTTCTAAGGGCCTATTTATACTTGGCCACTTCATGGATTTTCTCTGGTCGGATAGCTATCCGTAAATGCCCTCCGGAATCCGCATTTGAATCGGATTGAAATCCAATCACTCAAACCACTTCTGGTTTGAGACGCATTCCAGACACAGTGTAAATACATTGGTTGTTGAAGCCACATATGTAAATTTTACTCCTTCCAAAATGGTAAAAAATAAAGCTGTGGCCTTTAGCAAAGCACATGTGTAAATTGCCGCAAATGAAACTCAACAAGGCATCCTCGAGCTCTACACAGTAATCTTCATTTAATTTCTTTTACCAGTGCTAATGCCACTCTCTCTCCTATTGCTCTCTCATATTGTCTTTGATCTTGAAATCAGCTAATGATAAATAAAATGCAGCACATACTGTATCTGTTGCTTTCAATGACGTAAACTGACGCAGGAATCAAAGTTTTATTTTCTTTGTGCAGAGACGCATTTTTGTGGCCAAGCATGAATGGAACAGTTTCAACAAATCGAATAGCTATCTGATCAGTAAAAACGCAGTAAGTGGTCAAGTGTAAATAGGATCTATGATATCAACATCAGCCATAAAAAAAAAACTCTTATTGGCCAGCCATAGAGTGCTGCTGGCTTATTTTTTTTTAGGCCAACTTGAAAGTTAGCATCACCTTGGTTCCCTTGACAAAAACCCAATAGGATTTTTCCATTGGATTCTGGATTATTGCAGAAAATATGCTCTTTGACTAACAAAAGTTCATGGTTATTACACATTTTGTTAATCAATTTTCACAGATGAACACAAATTTATGAATTTTGAAGCCTAAATGCAAGTAAAAAGCTAAAGTTATGAACAAACTACACCACGGTTACCACCATTCCAACAAATGTTTCATTTTTTATAAAAAAAAAAATAATAATAATATATATATATATATATATACACTCACCTAAAGGATTATTAGGAACACCTGTTCAATTTCTCATTAATGCAATTATCTAATCAACCAATCACATGGCAGTTGCTTCAATGCATTTAGGGGTGTGGTCCTGGTCAAGACAATCTCCTGAACTCCAAACTGAATGTCAGAATGGGAAAGAAAGGTGATTTAAGCAATTTTGAGCGTGGCATGGTTGTTGGTGCCAGACAGGCCGGTCTGAGTATTTCACAATCTGCTCAGTTACTGGGATTTTCATGCACAACCATTTCTAGAGTTTACAAAGAATGGTGTGAAAAGGGAAAAACATCCAGTATGCGGCAGTCCTGTGGGCGAAAATGCCTTGTTGATGCTAGAGGTCAGAGGAGAATGGGCCGACTGATTCAAGCTGATAGAAGAGCAACTTTGACTGAAATAACCACTCGTTACAACCGAGGTATGCAGCAAAGCATTTGTGAAGCCACAACACGCACAACCTTGAGGCGGATGGGCTACAACAGCAGAAGACCCCACCGGGTACCACTCATCTCCACTACAAATAGGAAAAAGAGGCTACAATTTGCACGAGCTCACCAAAATTGGACAGTTGAAGACTGGAAAAATGTTGCCTGGTCTGATGAGTCTCGATTTCTGTTGAGACATTCAGATGGTAGAGTCAGAATTTGGCGTAAACAGAATGAGAACATGGATCCATCATGCCTTGTTACCACTGTGCAGGCTGGTGGTGGTGGTGTAATGGTGTGGGGGATGTTTTCTTGGCACACTTTAGGCCCCTTAGTGCCAATTGGGCATCGTTTAAATGCCACGGCCTACCTGAGCATTGTTTCTGACCATGTCCATCCCTTTATGACCACCATGTACCCATCCTCTGATGGCTACTTCCAGCAGGATTATGCACCATGTCACAAAGCTCGAATCATTTCAAATTGGTTTCTTGAACATGACAATGAATTCACTGTACTAAAATGGCCCCCACAGTCACCAGATCTCAACCCAATAGAGCATCTTTGGGATGTGGTGGAACGGGAGCTTCGTGCCCTGGATGTGCATCCCACAAATCTCCATCAACTGCAAGATGCTATCCTATCAATATGGGCCAACATTTCTAAAGAATGCTTTCAGCACCTTGTTGAATCAATGCCACGTAGAATTAAGGCAGTTCTGAAGGCGAAAGGGGGTCAAACACAGTATTAGTATGGTGTTCCTAATAATCCTTTAGGTGAGTGTATATATGAAAGTTTGAATTAGAATAGTTTGCAAGAGCATGATTAGAAGCACATTGAGGCTGTAAAAGAGGACTAGTGGTGAATAGATAAATAATAATTTGTTACATTTATATAGCGCTTTTCTGGGTACTCAAAGCGCTTTACATATAGAAGGGTGGAATCTCCTCAACCACCACCAATGTGCAGTGTCCACCTGGATGATGCGACGGCAGCCATATTCCGATATTGCATTAGATGAGTTTACCAGTTCGTCGTGATGACATTTAATGTCCCGACAACCTTTGTAGTCGCATCTAGCCAACTGTTAGCAACTGTTTTTTTCAAGACAAGTAAAAGGTTTTTAAAAAATGGGGACTAATGCCATAGAATAAAACGTGAAAAATCTTGAGCTTGTTAACCACAGACCTTATTTCAAGCATTTAATAAAAAAAACAAATGCTAGATCGCTAAATTTTGGGGTTTTGGCCTACATATACATGTCAGCCCTCTATTAGTTTGTGTATTTGCATAGAATATTTTTCAGGCAATAATATTTGTGGTTCAAATAGTGATTAGCTGATATGTTTTAAAAAGTGTTTGTGTTCACATTTGTTTTGCCAGGCAAATATTGGCCGATTAATTAGCCTTTAAATATCCTAACCTCGTTGTCTTTCTCTTTCCACAGTTTAGCCCTGCATCCAGAGCGAGTTCTGGTGGCCACAGGACAGGTTGGAAAGGAGCCGTATATCTGTGTGTGGGACTCGTACACTGTGCAGACAGTGTCCATACTGAAGGACATGCACACACACGGTATCGCCTGTCTCGCCTTCGACCTTGATGGACAGGTGAGTGTTCTGAGCAATAACTTACTGCAATAAGAAAGATTTCACTTCTTTACCAAGGAGTTGACATTGTTAACAACTCATAAGATTCATCTCTCGGTATGAGGTGCTGTAAGGTGCTGTGAGGTTTATTATTAGTTGTTAAAGTCAGATCTGTGAACACACCAACGGTGTGACTCCTGCAGTGTGACAGTACGTGTGAGACTGTATAACTGTGTGTCTGCCGGAGATGCTGGTTATCACCTTGGCAGAAACAACACACAAAATCCTCAGTGATCACATCAAATGACAAACTCAGGGAACATAACCAAACTTTTCCCTTATTAAATGTGACATTGCATTGTGAGGTTTGACAATGGCTAGAAGATAATGGCTTTAGAAACTTCCATCATATACTAATATGATCTTGCTGCACTTTGTGGATGGCTATACATTGTTCAATAAAAGGGCTGCCCAATAATTTTCAGCGCTTTTTGCAAAGCTATTGATGCTGCACTTAGTAAGAACTGGCCCATCTAGACCAAGTCAAGCAGTGTTTTATGTTACTAGAGTTAGTTATGATATGACGTCACTCTCTGAAGCGTCTTTTTTATAAACATGAATTCAACATATAACAAATAATAATGCACTCAAAATGTAAAAAAATTTACAATCTACTCGACTTTACTGGAAAAATATTGTTCTTTTAATTTAGCCAAGAGGTCACACCGTGACGTATCGATCTTCTACTGGTCACACGTCCTCACGTGATGTGAATTCGCAGGTCAGAGTTCACCAAGCTTGAACTTAGGAACGCAGCGAAATGCGAAAGTGCAGTGTGACCGCCCCTTTAATGGATGAGTCATTGAATCATTCACTCAATCAATTCATTTAAAATGCTGGTTTATTCAGGAATGAAACAAGAGACTGTCTTTATGAATGAGTCTTTGAATCATTTACTCAACCGAAACACTGAAACATTCAGGAACAAATCACCACTGCTGTGTTGCAATGGTTCTGCTGTGGCTTCGTTGAAAGAGAAAAAACAAAGGTATTTTTATTATTATTATAAGACAGAAATATATTACTTTTGTAATACTGCACTGTCAAATAAAAATATTATATTTCATACGTATATTATTTTTTTTTACTTTACACTACAGTAGTCAAATTATAAATCAATCTAATTTCTTCACTTGCAAGAGTTAAACAGACCTTTAAGTTTCCGTGACAACAGGTTTACAAATGCTTCTCATTACAAATCTAGTGAAATGCTTTAATCATTTGTCCATAACTGGTGGTTGCATTCCCAAATGCACATTAAGATGCTTAAAACACTGGATCATGAGCTGCATGTGTGTAAATGAACACAGTGACACGCTTCGCTCTAAAACACACAGCACAACGGACTAGATACTTGTTTAATTAAAACTGTAGTGTGTCAACCCGCTGTTGTAGAGAAGAGAGCAGGAAAAAACACAGCAGGTGTTGGTTTATCAATGCTGTGGAAAATCAGAATAGATTCAGAATAGATATGTATCGAAAAAAATTATATTTTTGACAACCCAGTTTTATTGAAACCATATAGTTATAAACCATATATTTAAATATGTTACTGTTATTTATAACCATACATTTTAAAACAAATGTGCAATTTCATGAGACAAAATATATAATATTTTTAGTAATTCCATTTATTTGTAAAATACAATAGTAATATTATTGTTAAAATTCGTTTCTGGCAAGTAGCAAGTGTGATATTGATACAAAGGGACCTCAGCCAGCCTTATTTGATCAGAAACATATATAAAATATAATACTGTGTCATGTAGTCCACTGGCAATGTAATACTTTCAGTGTAAATATATATGATATATTGAATTCTTAACATTGCATAATAAAAGGCCAAAGTAGATGAGATTTGGGTTACAGTCAAAGTGTCAATTTATCAAAAGCACTCCACCTTACTGGAGGAAATGATAGAGTGATAGAATGAACATTTTTACCTCTGAGATTGACATATCACATTTCTTAGCTCACTCTCACTTTATCTGAGAGAACTGACCCCTCACCACCACCCCCCCAGCGGAGCTGAGAAAGTGATTTGCAGAGTTTGAGCAGGAAATTGGCCTCATCATTTATTTCACACCGAAGGATGAAACAGCAAAGAGATGAGCAGCAAGACTCAGTCTCAAAGACCCGGGGTGTCTAAAGCAACACTTTTCTTCTTGAATTCATCAAAGGTTTAGCAACCCATAATTGACTGAAAGCCTGAGCCAGCGTGGTGCAACCTTAGAAGAAAACTGGCGCATCAGGTTTGATGAGATGGAGGTGGAAAACAACATACATCAAAGGGACGCTGAACTAATGAGGTCCCTTCAGCAAACAACATATGGGAAGATTACACATGATTTGTGCACAGTTTAAGAGAAAAATCCAGAAGCTTCTGGCAATTTTAGTTCAAATAGTTAGTAGGAAGTATATTAGATGGTGCCACAATGTTAAAGGCCTGTTCAAGAACAATAACTGCAAAGATAAGTTAACTATAATGTTGACTATATTAGCATCCACACCAACAGATGATTTTGAATTAATTGTTTTAAATGCTCAAAATCAATAATAGCTTTAAATGCTGTGGTTCCAACTATATCGTTCCTCTGTGCCATTATCGTTGTACACTCTAAAAACTTTTACTATGATCTACTCAATTTTTTTGGTGAAACATTTTTACACTTTAAATATTGAGTAAATTTTAAAGCAGTGAAAGCAATTACATACACCATATGAACTGAGTAAATGTAATCAAAAAAATTAAGTAGATCTGAGTAACTGCATTTGGTACATTAACAAATAAAATTGAGTAGAAATAATTGGGGGAAAACATTTAAAAATACATTATTTATGAGTAATATTAACTTTTATAGTATGAGTTATATTAACTTTTAATTTCCTCTAAACCTTTGTAAAATACTCCACACAAAGCACAGGTAACGTTATACATGACATTGGCCTTTATTGTCGATGAGTACAGCAATACAGCATATTTTATACTGTTTTAACATATACAATATTGCCTGCATTTAAACTCAAAAAATTAACTGTTGGATCTTTAGTCAATTATTTTGGTATGTTCAACTCAAACCATCAAGTAAATGACATTCAGAGATTTTATTAAGTTAATAAAGTTAATTATTACTGTGATATTTACTAAGCCACAGGATTTTTTTTATGCCAAAAGAAGGCATGGTGCAAGCTGTTAGTAGATCTGGCCCTAAGAGTGTAACTTTTTTTATTTAATGAAATATTATAACACTAACTTCCCTGAAGTAGTAGTATATCGATATTGATTTTGCCAACTTTTTATAGTTCTATTATTTCTTTTCTGTCTTGTCTTTACAGTGTTTGGTGTCTGTGGGCTTGGACTCTAAAAACACAATCTGTGTGTGGGACTGGAGACGGGGGAAAGTTCTGGCAGCTGCTCCTGGTCATACAGACCGGGTAGGAACTCAAACACACACACACATCATTAGACACAGTAGGCAGGCAGTGTAATGTTTCTTTTGTCCTCTCAGTTTCTAGTAGCCTTTCTTCAGTCGTTTAGTTACATTCAGGCTACACTGAGCAAGTCATACGTTACGCTCAGCTGATCAATGTCTACTTATAGTCTACTTCTATTTAAGTTGCCTTTTCAGTTATCCTTCAGCTGTTCAGGAGCTAATTACCCTCGACCATCCCCAGCTCCTCCTCTTGTACACAGTCAGGATTTAGCCTCTGACATTCCCTAATGTCATTGTCATCAAGAACATTATTACAGATAATTATTACAGGTAATGTTACAGATAATTGAACAGTATTACAGTTAATGTTCATGGGGGGTTATATTGCTGCGCTTCCTGCTCTTATCCATGCAAGGCTATTGCCAATCCAAACTGTAGGCTAATTGTCATTTATCTTTTGATGGTCCTGATAGAATTTACATAACACTGCAACAAATGTTGGTACATACTTGGGGCCAAAACACACATTTGCACATACAGTATTTTCTTTCCTGATTTCTCTGACTCTGTAACACAAATAGTACTTAGTACAGATAGTATAGATTCAATAGTACTTCACAATAAAATTCCTTAAGTAATTTTTGCATGACCTCCTGAGAACTTGTTTTCTCTTATACTCAACCAACCTCTGGTTGTCTTGCATTTGTGTTGTAACCAAGAGTCTAGCTGCCTTCAACTCATGTCGGAATGATCATAATTATGAAACAGGTGCACATAAACATTAGTACCTGAGGAAAACTAGGGCTGTGTTTGAAATCGCCCCCTATACCCTCATTCACTATTCCCTACATTACTCCACTAATATAGTCCACTTGAAGGAGTGGTGGAAGGGCTGTCACTTTTGCATAGTTTCTGCTTGCTGTTTAATAATTATTTGAAACGTAGCAAACTGGCAACTCCAGTAGTAATGAAAAGATTTATCTTGAACTCTGCCATGGAAACATTAATTAAACAATTTAATAATCAATTTAAAAGGAATTTATACCTGTGTGATATTACGCTGGACCAGCAGTTTGGTAAATGTATAGATGATTGATTCAGCTGCGGGCGCCATCTCCTGGCGAGACGCAGGAATTCATTCAGTGCGCGACTCTCACAGTGCATTATGGGTGTTCTCTAGCCATTGAGCCTACGTCAGTTGTACACTCGTTATTGCGGTGCATTGTGGGTTTGAATGAGTGCACTCAAAAATGTCCACTATGGTTTTGGACACCACTACAAATGGCTGTCCCCAAATAGTGCCGTATTTAAGGCTATAGGGGCGATTTCGGACACAGCCTAGATTTTCTTTGAGCCCCAATAAAGGGTATGCATTGACGTCACTTTCCCACCGGAACGTGCCCCCTCAGCCGGGCTGAGTGGCACAAGAGCTTCTGCATGACTGGAGTTAATAGGGGAAACTGCGAAAACGCGAGTAAAACAAACGATTTTCAGTTTAAACTAAAGTTTGGACTCGATATAGTGTTACTTACAACTTACCAAAGATCCAGTGGCCATGAATATTGACATGCAGCCAGGAATTGTGTTTCTTGATATTTATATGAGCCTGATTTCAATGCCGGGGAAATACATAGGCCTAAAGCAAATTTGCCTGTGAATGCTTTATACAGTGGGGTGAACAAGTATTTGATACACTGACGATTTTGCAGGTTTGCCCACTTACAAAGCATGTAGAAGTCTGTAATTTTTATCATAGGTACTCTTCAACTGTGAGAGACGGAATCTAAAACAAAAATCCAGAAAATCACATTGTATGATTTTTAAGTAATTAATTTGCATTTTATTGCATGACATAAGTATTTGATACATCAGAAAAGCAGAACTTAATATTTGGTACAGAAACCTTTGTTTGCAATTACAGAGATCATATGTTTCCTGTAGTTCTTGACCGGGTTTACACACACTGCAGCAGGGATTTTGGCCCACTCCTCCATACAGACCTTCTCCAGATCCTTCAGGTTTCGGGGCTGTCGCTGGGCAATACGGACTTTCAGCTCCCTCCAAAGATTTTCTATTGGGTTCAGGTCTGGAGACTGGCTAGGCCACTCCAGGACCTTGAGATGCTTCTTACGGAGCCACTCCTTAGTTGCCCTGGCTGTGTGTTTCTGGTCGTTGTCATGCTGGAAGACCCAGCCACGACCCATCTTCAATGCTCTTACTGAGGGAAGGAGGTTGTTGGCCAAGATCTCGCGATACATGGCCCCATCCATCCTCCCCTCAATACGGTGCAGTCGTCCTGTTCCCTTTGCAGAAAAGCATCCCCAAAGAATGTTTCCACCTCCATGCTTCACAGTTGGGATGGTGTTCTTGTGGTTGTACTCATCCTTCTTCTTCCTCCAAACACGGCGAGTGGAGTTTAGACCAAAAAGCTCTATTTTTGTCTCATCAGACCACATGACCTTCTCCCATTCCTCCTCTGGATCATGCAGATGGTCATTGGCAAACTTCAGACGGGCCTGGACATGCGCTGGCTTGAGGGGGGGGACCTTGCGTGCGCGGCAGGATTTTAATCCATGACGGCGTAGTGTGTTACTAATGGTTTTCTTTGAGACTGTGGTCCCAGCTCTCTTCAGGTCATTGACCAGGTCCTGCCATGTAGTCCTGGGCTGATCCCTCACCTTCCTCATGATCGTTGATGCCCCACGAGGTGAGATCTTGCATGGTGCCCCAGACCGAGGGAGATTGACCGTCATCTTGAACTTCTTCCATTTTCAAATAATTGCGCCAACAGTTGTTGCCTTCTCACCAAGCTGGTTGCCTATTGTCCTGTAGCCCATCCCAGCCTTGTGCAGGTCTAAAATTTTATCCCTGATGTCCTTACACAGCTCTCTGGTCTTGGCCATTGTGGAGAGGTTGGAGTCTGTTTGATTGAGTGTGTGGACAGGTGTCTTTTATACAGGTAACGAGTTCAAACAGGTGCAGTTCATACAGGTAATGAGTGGAGAGCAGGAGGGCTTCTTAAAGAAAAACTAACAGGTCTGTGAGAGCCATAATTCTTACTGGTTGGTAGGTGATCAAATACTTATGTCATGCAATAAAATGCAAATTAATTATTAAAAAATCATACAATGTGATTTTCTGGATTTTTGTTTTAGATTCCGTCTCTCACATTTGAAGAGTACCTATGATAAAAATTACAGACTTCTACATGCTTTGTAAGTAGGAAAACCTGCAAAATCAGCAGTGTATCAAATACTTGTTCTCCCCACTGTATAAATGCACTTTAGGTATGTCTAAATCCAGCTGATCACTTATATCAATGTTATATATATCGTCATATCGTCCAGCCCTAAAACTTGTATAGTTTTGTCAGTGTTTATTTAAAAACATCCAGTCATGCAGAATATATGATGGTAAATATTTAACTGATGAGTTGTCAATACAGTATATAACAATACAATATATAGGGTATTCAACATATTGACACAAAATGATAACTGCAAATTCACGTTTGACTGCCTGGAGTCCAGTTGTTTCTGTGAATTGCAGCGATCCATTTGGTTCTCTTTCTGTGGTTTTCAGCAGTCTGTAAAAATATACCTCAGATTTCTTGACAAATCTATTTGTACAGTCAATCCCGTTTTAGATGCGTTTTGTGTGTTGGCATTCACGCTGAAAACAAATGCTGCCATCAGTCTTTCTGCCACTCAGTGGGCGTAACCGCAGCGACTCCAGCTGGCGGTGACGTCATGTGCATATCCTCTATATTCCGAGTTGGGGCTGTGTCAGTTACAAAATCAGGGCAGAATCCCATTGGTACTGATCATAATAAGTAAAAAAAAAAAAATCTAACTAATTTTGACTGTACAATTTAGTTTGTGAACAATTTGTGTGCTATTGATGAAAGGCAATGATAAAGCCTTCTAGAAAATTTAGGATGGCAACAATGAGTTACATGAGCACTACTGTTCCAAAGTTTGGGGTCGGTAAGATTTTTTTGAAACAACATCTGCATTTATTTGATCAAATTAATATTGTGAAATATTACAATTTGAAGTAACTGCATTCTATTTTAACTTTTAATTTATTATTGTGATGGCAAAGCTGAGTTTTCAGCAGCCATTACTCTCTACTGTCTACTGTCACTTCATTTATCATACTTCATTTGCACTGCATTTTAGTGCACTAGTGCTAAACAAGCACAACCTTTTAATTCCAACTATCATGTTAAAATTAAGATTTATGAACCTGCAAGTAGGAATTTCCCAAAAGGGCTTGAAGGCAGCATATACTTCACTGAGTTCTGAAAATACTCACTAAAATAATACATCATACTGTGCTTTTCTTTTTCTGTTTCATACAGATATTTGACATATCATGGGACCTGTATCAGCAAAGCAAGCTAGTGAGTTGTGGAGTCAAACATATCAAGGTACTACTATTCTCTTTTTGCATTCTCTTTTCCTATTCTCTTTTCTTTTTGGCTTCAGAAAGGCTTGTATTTCAAATATTCTTGTACTTGTGAAAGTCAATGTGAATCGCTGTTTGCAGCCCACTCTAGTTTCATAATATCTTTCTGAGTGAAACAAGATTTTCAGTGAGATATGCATACCAGAATGGAGACAGAGTTTGCTAAAACAATGCCATTTGCTATTTGGAATGGATATTAGTTAACGTTTAGCAATAGCCTTCGTTTCAGAGGAAGAGCAAGTTATTACAGTACATTTGATTAATGATTAAACATTTTTCTTTGGAGTTATTTGCTCCAATGAATTATTTACAATACAACCAGGAATCTGTATTAAGAGTAAATAGTCCATTTTGACTTCATGTTAGCTTTAATTTCTCAGAAGCTCTTCAATATTAAACACATTTTCCCTTCACTGTCACTCAGAAACACACAGCTCTTATAGCAGAACTGGGACAAACAGTGAGTCATTGTTTACATGCACACCTCTGAATGAATCATTCCGATTGATAAATCCGGACGTAGTGTTTACATGAACGGCAAATAAAGTGATCAGGTTAATGTGCGCGCTTATGTCACAACCCTCAAATCAGAATTGATTTTTTGACATGCGCGCACTGCACGAATATACAGTTTCCCGCTGTTTGCGCATACTATTCTCCTAAATTGCTTCTTTGTTTTAACAAGCAGACTTAATATTTATCTATTTTGGGTCCTGATTAGGAGACGAGGAGCACATGAAGCTTTGTGTCGTGCCGCTTATATTATTAATCAAGCAGTAAAAATGCCCAAAACAAGGCGTCTATGGATGAAAGTCAGAAACAAGGACTAGTGGAACGCTGTCCTGCTCCACTTCACAGACGATGAGTGGAAGAAGAATTTTATAATGACATGACAGTCATTCATGACACTACATTCAACAACTACAACGGGCCCTATTTTAACGATCTGAGCGCATGGTCTGAAGCGCATGGCGCAGGTGCACTTATGGCGTGTCTGAATCCACTAGTTTAACAACGGAAAAAAATGGTCTGTGCGCCAGGCGCATGGTCCAAAAGGGTTGTACCTAGAGCCATGGGTGTGTTTTGGGTATAATGTGCAATAAACCAATCAGAGTCTCATCTCCCATTCCCTTTAAAAGCCAGTTGTGCTTGCACCATGGCGGATTCAAAAATAGAGCTTTTTGGTCTAAACTCCACTCGCCGTGTTTGGAGGAAGAAGAAGGATGAGTACAACCACAAGAACACCATCCCAACTGTGAAGCATGGAGGTGGAAACATCATTCTTTGGGGATGCTTTTCTGCAAAGGGGACAGGACGACTGCACCGTATTGAGGGGAGGATGGATGGGGCCATGTATCGCGAGATCTTGGCCAACAACCTCCTTCCCTCGGTAAGAGCATTGAAGATGGGTCGTGGCTGGGTCTTCCAGCATGACAACGACCCGAAACACACAGCCAGGGCAACTAAGGAGTGGCTCCATAAGAAGCATCTCAAGGTCCTGGAGTGGCCTAGCCAGTCTCCAGACCTGAACCCAATAGAAAATCTTTGGAGGGAGCTGAAAATCCGTATTGCCCAGCGACAGCCCCGAAATCTGAAGGATCTGGAGAAGGTCTGTATGGAGGAGTGGGCCAAAATCCCTGCTGCATTGTGTGCAAACCTGGTCAAGAACTACAGGAAACGTATGATCTCTGTAATTGCAAACAAAGGTTTCTGTACCAAATATTAAGTTCTGCTTTTCTGATGTATCAAATACTTATGTCATGCAATAAAATGCAAATTAATTACTTAAAAATCATACAATGTGATGTTCTGAATTTTTGTTTTAGATTCCGTCACTCACAGTTGAAGAGTACCTATGATAAAAATTACAGACTTCTACATGCTTTGTAAGTGGGCAAACCTGCAAAATCGGCAGTGTATCAAATACTTGTTCTCCCCACTGTATAGTGCAATGAGTCTCATGATGATCCTGTACAGTTTGACTAGAGCAAACTGAGGCAGGCTGTTCAAAGAATCCCACTCACTGCCTCCCACCACACACAACATAATCACAGCCTCGCCCACAGGGTCCAACAAAATCACCATATTTACCACAGGGCCATCACAACAGTGGTTTAGAAATCAGATATGTGACAGGAGCCGCAGACCACACAATTAGATGTAACTAGATTAAGGTGTAGTGGGCCACCCCGGACAAATTATGCTTTTCCTTCTCGCAGTATGCTAATTATAGCTGTCTTGGTGACTTTAAGGTTGTTTGATTAGTCTAGATGTGGTGGATTCAGGGTGGCTTGCACACACAAGCAGGAGGTGGCTGTCCCCGTAGAGCAGAAAGACAGGGGGAGGATGTGCCTCAGGATGAAGACAGTCTGCCTCTAATGGAGTCTTGGCAGATGAATAGCATTGACTCATTTTGATTATATTAAAGCTTTACCAGAGCACAGACCTGCAGAAACAGTGGAGCCTGTGATTCACCATGGCTCTGAATCTCCCTGACATAATGCAGCCTGGCTGTCTGGAACCGCACCGTCTGCCCCAGTGCAAGGTTGCTAATGGGCCAGCGACTGTTTTTTCATCTTTTCATTCTCTTTCAGTCAGCTTTTTTTTGCCAGATGCCCTGACTTTCATGGAAAACCCTGCCAAATTTATGGTAAAAAAACAACAAAAAACTGGCAGCTCTGATTGCTAGAAATTCACTGTAAAAATGCAGTGACACAGCTTTAGTCTTCATGATATTGGCACTTCATGATTTTGGTATTTTATACTTCAGTTCATTATCCTATATATTAACTGACCGAATAAACTATTTAAGTTCATTTAAGTATTCTTTTATTAGAGTACACTATCATGACTGTTTCTTAACTCACTTAAGTACACTTTGTAATAATGTTAAATTAAAAGTTTTACTTTAAAATAAAAAATGTTTGCGGTTTTAAGGAAGTACACGTATTTTGATGTGTTGACTAACATACTAAAACACAGGTAAAGTACTTGATTGTAATTTTAGCTGTGCTATTCAATATTACATTTGAAGTTAAAATATTTTAAGTGTATTAAATTGAAAAAAACTTAATCATTACAGATGTGCAATAGCTACAAATGTATTTAATACATGACATACAAGTTTCAATAGAAATTACATTAAAGTATATTTTATTTTACCATAAATGCTTGTCAGTACATCCGCCAGTACACTTTACCAATATTTCAAAGATAATAAAAGTACTTAAGTGCTATAAAGTGGGTCATAAAAGCGTTCTAAAGTTCAACTAATTACCTAGTTCTGGCATGAAACTCTAGATGGCGCAGGCCGCAGGCTGATAGGTCTTTAACTCATTTGGTAGCGGTCACATCTTTATCTACATAGCACAGCTGATTGGTTGCTGTTGCATCATCTGCCAATGAGCTACAGTTCAACATTTAAACAAATACTGGTAGTGTTGCTGTTAGGAGTCTGCAGCATGCTTTCAGAACGCATCTGGAATCAACATCTAAGATAAGCGAATGATCTTTTATTCCACATCTCTGTGCATATTGTGTGGTCCGGTTATTAATTCCTTAATGGAGCAATCTTTACAAGTATTAAACTAGCCTTATGTTAGAAATGTTTTAAACTAGCGTCATGTCAACAGTAAAAGCTTATAAGCAGAATTGTTTATTGCATGTGTTTATGCAGCAGCAGCGATCTATTGTATGTTATTGCAGTTTTATACGCTGTTTAGCACGGATATGAAAACAGTTAGTGATAAAAGCATTTGCGCTTTAAATGGCGTTCACCATATTTAGCGGTATAAGAGCAATGTTTTCATTAGCTATGCTAAATGTGTGTGGTTGGTTCAGATGCTCGTTGCCTCTGAGTCACGCTAAATGAACATGTTTATAGTCTTGTGGAGTGATTTACTAAGCATAAGCTGAAGTGTTATACAGTTGTGTCTATGCAGCTCCTGTCCATTCATTATCGCTCCTAATGGCTTTTTATTTATCAAATAAGAGTATAAGGGTTATGTAATCATTATCAAATGACTTAATTGATGATACTTGCTCAGGTGGTTGCTGGGTTTCTTATCTCTATCAGCTTGCAACGTATATCTATTGTTCACGAGAACACATAGCATGTGTTTCTTGTGCTAAGCCATTCGGCAAGGTAGCCAAGGCACACATAGCCTGAGGTCACTAGTGTTAAGCCGGTCGGCAAGGTAGCCCAGGTACACGTACAGTGGGGAGAACAAGTATTTGATACACTGCCGATTTTGCAGGTTTTCCTACTTGCAAAGCATGTAGAGGTCTGTAATTTTTATCATAGGTACACTTCAACTGTGAGAGACGGAATCTAAAACAAAAATCCAGAAAATCACATTGTATGATTTTTAAATAATTAATTTGCATTTTATTGCATGACATAAGTATTTGATCATCTACCAACCAGTAAGAATTCCGGCTCTCACAGACCTGTTAGTTTTTCTTTAAGAAGCCCTCCTGTTCTCCACTCATTACCTGTATTAACTGCACCTGTTTGAACTCGTTACCTGTATAAAAGACACCTGTCCACACACTCAATCAAACAGACTCCAACCTCTCCACAATGGCCAAGACCAGAGAGCTGTGTAAGGACATAAAATTGTAGACCTGCACAAGGCTGGGATGGGCTACAGGACAATAGGCAAGCAGCTTGGTGAGAAGGCAACAACTGTTGGCGCAATTATTAGAAAATGGAAGAAGTTCAAGATGACGGTCAATCTCCCTCGGTCTGGGGCACCATGCAAGATCTCACCAGGAAGGTGAGGGATCAGCCCAGAACTACATGGCAGGACCTGGTCAATGACCTGAAGAGAGCTGGGACCACAGTCTCAAAGAAAACCATTAGTAACACACTACGCCGTCATGGATTAAAATCCTGCAGCGCACGCAAGGTCCCCCTGCTCAAGCCAGCGCATGTCCAGGCCCGTCTGAAGTTTGCCAATGACCATTTGGATGATCCAGAGGAGGAATGGGAGAAGGTCATATGGTCTGATGAGACAAAAATAGAGCTTTTTGGTCTAAACTCCACTCGCCGTGTTTGGAGAAAGAAGAAGGATGAGTACAACCCCAAGAACACCATCCCAACCGTGAAGCATGGAGGTGGAAACATCATTCTTTGGGGATGCTTTTCTGCAAAGGGGACAGGACGACTGCACCGTATTGAGGGGAGGATGGATGGGGCCATGTATCGCGAGATCTCGGCCAACAACCTCCTTCCCTCAGTAAGAGCATTGAAGATGGGTCGTGGCTGGGTCTTCCAGCATGACAACAACCCGAAACACACAGCCAGGGCAACTAAGGAGTGGCTCCATAAGAAGCATCTCAAGGTCCTGGAGTGGCCTAGCCAGTCTCCAGACCTGAACCCAATAGAAAATCTTTGGAGGGAGCTGAAAGTCCGTATTGCCCAGCGACAGCCCCGAAACCTGAAGGATCTGGAGAAGGTCTGTATGGAGGAGTGGGCCAAAATCCCTGCTGCAGTGTGTGCAAACCTGGTCAAGAACTACAGGAAACGTATGATCTCTGTAATTGCAAACAAAGGTTTCTGTACCAAATATTAAGTTCTGCTTTTCTGATGTATCAAATACTTATGTCATGCAATAAAATGCAAATTAATTACTTAAAAATCATACAATGTGATTTTCTGGATTTTTGTTTTAGATTCCGTCACTCACAGTTGAAGAGTACCTATGATAAAAATTACAGACTTCTACATGCTTTGTAAGTGGGCAAACCTGCAAAATCGGCAGTGTATCAAATACTTGTTCTCCCCACTGTAGATAGTAAAACATGCGGTTCCATGAAATACCAATCTCCTGAGAGTTGTCATGACAGAACTGCAATTATTATAAATTTAAACTATAATACATTTTCAATTAATTGAAATTTACATGCAATTATTGTAAGTGTCCAAAAACATTACATTCAGTTCGCACTTAAGAATATTCTTTAAAAGTATATTATTTCCATAATAAGTACTTCTTCCATAGTCTCAGTCTCAGACGTTATGCCCATGGACCGTTGGCTGAATGTCTGACAAAATTGGAAAGACTTTGTGATTTTTGAAGTCATCATCTTAATGGTCCACCTGGAAACAAAGCTCTCGTGACGCCAATCCCTCTTCATGGAAGAAGAAAGCCGTTGTGTTTACAACTGTGACAATGAGCGCTTATCAGGATCAACTAAACAATGGATTTTCAAAAGTATGTGAAGTTCAGGGTGCAATTGTTTCAGTACACTTGCACAACGTTCTTGAATTAATAATTTATTAGATGCACGCCGGAAATCTACGTTACATTTTCACGCCCCTAAACATGACGCGAACCAAAACGAAGACTACTTCTTCCACAATAAGTATGGAATTAAGACCTGGTTTTATAGACAGGGTTTAAATTGTCAGGATTAAGTCTTAGTTCAATTAGGATTTAAGTAGCTTTTATAAACATGCCTTAGAAAAAAAGCAATACTGGTGTGCATCTTGAGACAAAACAATGGCACTGACATGTTTTAAAGGGCACCTATTATGCAAAATTCACTTTTATATGGTGTTTGAACATAAATGTGTGTTGGCAGTGTGTGTACACAACCACCCTATAATGATAAAAATCCACCCAGTGTTTTTTTTTTTTAAATCCCCATAAATCATAAGCCCTGTCTCAGAACAAGCCGTTCGCAGATTCTGTGCACAGTGACGTCACTTTGCACAGGCCCCTCCTACGACTGTTGACAGACACTGCCGTTAATAGACCCGCCCTGAGTGAGCTGTACACAGTCCGCCATTGTTTCGACACCGGAGCAGGTTTAGGTTCACTCCAGACTGCTTTGTGAACGAGGGGCAATACAAGGCAGGCTTTGCTAAAAAGTTGTTACTCAAGGATGGATCAGTACCAACTGTTCGTGATCCAGCTTATAGTCTCCGGAGCGATTCTGGTCACGGCAGTAATGAAAGGGAGAGCGCGCACTTTATTACGGTTCATCAGAGTTGTTTTACGGATATAAAGTTTACCAGTTTACCTTTGAAAAGGTCTATATATATTTGTTTACTGTTAGTTGTAATGGTGTGTAATTCGCTGTGTATGCTGATGATAATGCTAGGGAGAGAGAGTGTTTATGGACAAGACTTTAATGCGCACTTCTTGTACTGTGTTTTATTCAGGTCTTACGTTGATTTTGTGGAGTTAAACGGACGCTTCAGTTTTGTGTGAAGTATAATAAACTTCATAAAACTCATCAGTAAAGTTTTGGCCATCATTCGGACGGGGTCCACTACAACAGGCTTGTACTAATAGTGGATAAAAGCGAGATGACAAATAAGTTATAACCGTAATTAAACAACTATACCTGTTCTATCTCCATACAGTATTTATTCTCTGGCTCTGTCGGCATTATTTTCTGACTCCGGTTCGAACTGAACACCGCTACTGAGAGTTTCTGTTCTGACATTTTCATCCCATGAGATGACCTGACACTGGAGCACGAGCTCTTGAAGCTTCGCCCTCTTCTTGAAAGGGGGCCAGAGGCACCAGCTGTGCATTTAAAGGGATATACACAAAAACGGCATGTTTTAGCTCGCCCCCAAAAAGTGGCAATTTTAACATGCTGTAAAACATTATCTGTGGGGTATTTTGAGCTAAAACTTCACATACACACTCTGGGGATATCAGAGACTTTTACATCTTGTAAAAAAGGGCATAATAGGTGCCCTTTAAGATATGTCAGTGCAAGTGTGAAGAACCTAAAAAATGACATGTTATGACATGTCAGAGTACACAATTCAGAAGTCTATATATCTAACCATCTTTGATGGCTTCTTTGGTCACTTCAGCTTTCTTGCACTAGACCACTGAAGACGAGGTTGAGGTCATACAAAGTTGACCCTGCCATTCTCTTAATCAGGAGCATGTGACCTCATGAAAAAGAGCTCCGAAGTGTCACACACATACACACACAGCTGAATCGGAGTCAATGAGCCAATTATTATGCGCTGGCTGTGGGAGCTTTCCGTGTTTGTTCTGAACTGAGATCGTGTCTGTGCATCTTAATGATGTGTTTAACGCGAGTAAGCATTAGTATGTTTGTGAGCTTGCGTGTGAGTGTTCTCAACGATTTATTTAGCTTGTGAATAGATGTGCACCTTTATACATGCTGTTGTGCATCCAATTATTTGCTACAAATAAACTTAGCAGGAAACAGCAATTGTCATGCTATACAAATCTTTAAATTCCAAAATAAATCAAAGAGCCTTATGATTTATGTTTCAGACCTCAGTTATGTGCAATAGCAAGTGCTACTATAATATGAGCCCAAGTGTGTTTATAAAATTCACATATTGTTCATTCATTAATGTCTCTCCCTTGCCCTCAGTTTTGGAGTCTGTGTGGAAACGCTCTGACACCTAAGCGTGGCGTGTTTGGGAAGACTGGAGACCTTCAGACTATCCTCTGTCTGGCCTGCGCAAGGGACGAGATCACATATTCAGGTGCCTTGAACGGAGACATCTATGTCTGGAAGGGAATCAATTTAATCCGGACAGTTCAAGGGGCTCATGGGGTAAGTGAGGGAGAATTTTCCACAGCATCCCCAGAATGACCTCTGTCCTGAGTGAGTGACTTAGTATCTGCTTACACTGATTTATGAACTGAGTTTGGCCTGTAGAATGGTTAGCCTGGCATAAGTTTTGTGATGGATATTCCAAGATGATATAGCTTTTGATACTCCGTGGCCTATGCAAATTATTACTTTTGCCACTGGAATAACTAATGTCTGTTAATTAGTCCTTTCTATTAATTCCAATTTCCACTTAACCAATAATATTTTTGTAGGTAAAATGTTATTTATAACTTATTTAAAAGTTTCATATACATTTAAAAAAAATAAAAAACTATTTAACATCTAAAGTCTGCTCATAATATTAGTATTTAAAAATATCTATATAAAGAATAAATGTCTTTGCTGTTTACCTCTTTGTCCTTCAATTAAAATATTCACAATATCAAAACTTTACGTAAAGGGCACCTATTATGCAAAATTCACTTTTACATGGTGTTTGAACATAAATGTGTGTTGGCAGTGTGTGTACACAACCACCCTATAATGATAAAAATCCACCCAGTGTTTTTTTTTTTAATCCCCATAAATCATAAGCAGTGTCTCAGAACAAGCCGTTTGTAGATTCTGGGCAATGTGATGTCACGTTTCACAGGCCCCGCCCACGAGTGTTGATGGACACTGCCGTATTAGCATAGACCCCGCCCTCAGAGAGCTGTACACAGTCCGCCATGTTTATCTCCTCGCCAGAGCATTTAACAGCAGCATTCAAGTAAGAAATGTGTTCTTAATAAAGCTACTAAAGTTCATTCAGTCAAGAGCAGTGAGTGATTTTCTGTTTATCTTTTGTTGTTTGATTCATATTAACAGCATATATAGCAGTAGGTACTGTATATTACACTGCCTTCACTTTAGTAATGTTACACAGATCTAATATACACACGGGATTTCTGTACTTGCTGCATACGTGCACAGACATAACCAACTGTTTTCATGTGAACTTTGTGTGTTTCTGACATAACCTTGTGACACATGAAAGAAAACTAGTCTAGTAGTTTAATACTCACGGATGCACCGACATCTAGCTCTCTGTGCGCATGCGTCGGGTGTGTGCGCTCAAGTTGAGAGTGATAAGGCTTTAAAACGCATGCAGATGATAATATTTCATGATGATGAAGAACTGCAATGTCACGTGATATCGTGTGTCCGCGACAGAGATGATAATCAAAGCCAAACAGATGTATCATGTTTCAGTTTTCATTCGCGAGCTGTGAAGGCTGCACCCTCTGCGGTGGGGAGCAGCAGCTCATTTGCATTTAAAGGAGACACACGCAAAACAGCTCATTTTTCTCAAACCCAAAAATTGCCATTTTCAAAATGGTATATTAAATGATCTGTTAGGAATTTTGATCTGAAACTTCACAGACACACTCTGGGGACACCTGAGACTTATATTACATCTTGTAAAAAGGGGCATAATAGGTGCCCTTTAATGTAAAATAATTTAAAGATTTTTCTATAATTTTACCTGAATTAAAGGTTAGAGTTTTTGTGAATATTTCAAAATGCTAAGAGAATAAACAGCAAATACATTTTTTTCACAGTCTGTTTTCACAATACAATACAATACAATACAATATAATATATAATACAGATTTTATTAATTAAAATATTTAATTAATTGTTACATTGCAATTACTATTTTTAATGATTTATTATTATTTATTTTCCTAAGGTCCACTCATAATATTAATATTTCAGGTAATATGTAATTTTTAAAATCTAAAATGAATATTAAATACTAAAATACTCAAATGAATAAACTAATATTACTAAACATATTTGATATTTATTTATTTATTTTATTAATTGTATTTGTTATTTGATTTATTTATTTATTTTATTAAATACGTGGTCACACAGTTTAGAGTCCAATTCTCACTATTAACTATGACTTTTGCCTCACTAAACTCGTAATTACTGCTTATTAATAATTAGTAAGGTAGTTGTTAAGTTTAGGTATTGGGTAGGATTAAGGGATGTAGAATATGGTCATGCAGAATAAGGCATTAATATGTGCTTTATAAGTACTAAAAAACAGCCAATATCATAGTAATATGCATGCTAATAAGCAACTAGTTCATAGTGAGAATTGAACTAAATTGTTACCAAATACGTTTTATTAAAGTAATATCAAAGTTTTCAATCTTTTCCCCATATTATTGTTTATTATTTTGGTGTTTAGGAATAATTGGATCTATTCTACTTCCTCATTAACTCATAATTGACATTGTTGAAATCATTGATCGTTTGAATTTGGTTTCTGATGAAATCCAAGTACTGTGGCTTACTTTTGGAAGGAAGTTTTGAGTTCTACTACTTACAGTATTTTTATATAATGCAGTTAAGTGTTTCATTTACAGACAACGAGAACGAGAACAACTTTAAGATCTGGAAATGTTTCTCAAGTATACTTTATTTGACCCTTAGTTCTGTCAGTGCAGTGAACGTTTGAGGCTTTAGATTCTCTAATTGTTTCAATTGTCAGAGACGTTCAGCCTCTCTGAGCCCCTGTGTGTGTGTAGTCTGGTATTTTCAGCATGAATGCGTGTGAAGAAGGCTTTGCCACGGGAGGCAGGGATGGCTGCATCCGGTTATGGGACCTGAACTTCAAACCTATCACCGTCATTGACCTCAGGGAAACAGACCAGGGATATAAGGGTGAGTCAGAGCCTCTACAAACCCCTCTACACTGACATTTATTTTGTTTAATCCATTAAGTTGCCACTTATCTTTTGTTGTTAAATACTCAGGATCCCACAATGCAAAAGTCATTTGTCTCTAACAGAGCTCTATCTCTTGTCTTCTTTTACTTTCTTTTTCTATGACTCATCAGTAGCTAGAGGTGAAAATTCAAGAGGTGCGTTGTAGTGGTCAGTGTTCTTTATGCAGGCTGTCCGCCCTGTGTTATATCCATAGCTCTTTCCCCTGTTTGTCACCAATCCCAGACGTCTATATGTATTATCAAGCACCCAAGCACCCTCTCCATCCTTGACGGTCTACAGTGTACATCCTTCCGTATGTTTCAGGATCATGTCTGTTTACTTCCACGATTACCTTCATTTCCATACTTACTGTTTTTATGATGGATCTGTGCAGGCCTGTCAGTGCGTAGCGTGTGCTGGAGAGGGGATCACATTCTGGTGGGCACGCAGGACAGTGAGATTTTTGAGGTGGTGGTACATGATCGCACCAAACCCTTCCTCATCATGCAGGGTCACTGTGAGGGCGAGCTGTGGGCCCTCGCGGTTCATCCCACAAAACCCCTCGCTATGACCGGCAGCGACGACCGCTCTGTTAGGTAAGAGCTGAAAACAAACCTGAATCACTCTATTGGAAAGATAAATCATTAGCTATATAATTCATTTATAATCAATAAATTAATAGCTCAGCTGTTGTTGTTTTTTAAGATGGCAATGAGATTAAATGGAAAACAAACTTTTTCTTAAAGAGATCCCTTGTGAAAAAGAAGTTTATATTTTTAAAAAGAGTACTTATTATGGAAATATTATACTTAGGGCTGTCGATTTAACGCGTTAATTAGATTAATTAGTTACGGTAAAAAATAACGCGTTAAAATTATTAACGCATTTAACGCACTTGCCCCGCCCCAGACCTACTTAGGTCATCTTACAGTTCCTACAGTTGACTGATGAAGAATATGATGCAGGGCAACAACTCACTGTGTGATGAAGCCTATAGAATGCCGTTAGAATGTCCCTAAAATTCAAGATATGAGGCAAAAATGCCCGTTTTACTCTCAGGGCGTTTTTACACTGGGCACGGTTGTTGTGGTCCGCGTCAGAGCATGATTGTTCCCGCCGGTGCACAAATACACTGCAGGCTCCCTCTCGCTCATATCCAAGGTAAATCATCAACACTATCATCCCTTACATGTGTTTTATTGAACTAAATACATCGTCATCTGATAAAACTCATGCGCATGTTACTTTTCTTGTCGAGCACGAGACGAGTGCAAATGGGATAGTGATCTTATACAACAGTTTAATAAAATAAATAAGTTAATATTGTGTGACACAATATTGTCTGTTTTGAAAATATAAAGACAAAGCAGAACTGTTTTGAACGATCGGGTGAACCAATGATTCAATGGACCATAAAGAGAACCATTACTGAACGAATGAATCAGTCATGTGAACGATTCGAATGAATGAATGACTCAATGACTTACTCAATTAGACATTTACCGCCACCTACTGTCAGTTTTAGTTTCTTATTTAGAGTATAATTTCATTAAAAATAATTTCATATTTCCATATTAATAAAAACAAACATTAAAGGTATAGTTCACCCAAAAATATTTCTTTCTGAAGCTACTTTTTGTAATGTCTATTTGACGACTTTAAATTATCTTTTGGGAGTAATTTCTCAGCCTAATTTGATGTGCAATTAATTTGCGATTAATTCGATTAATTAATCGCCACATTGTGTAATTAATTAGATTAAAAATGTTAATTGCTTGACAGCCCTAATTATACTTTAAAATAATATACTTAAGTGTGAACTGAGGCCCTGTTTACACCTGGTCTTAAGATGCGTTTTGGTCGATCTGATCACAAGTAGACGAGGGAGACACATTACTGTTTACACCTGGTATTTTAATCCATCTCTTTTGTCCACTTTCAACCTGATTTCTTTGAGGGGAGGGTCTATCGACGGGTAAATGTAATGGCTTTTTCAGATCTTTTGATCTAATGGACAAAATAAGCTCACACAATTTACATATGAATGTGACCGGAGACGACGGAAAAACATACAGAGAGCAGCAGCTTTCGTTTCCGCTCTGACAGCCACAAGACCGCTCTGAACGCTGTGAGTGTGTGTTAGAAATCAGGAATGATGAGAGAACATTGTGCTAGGGATGGCTCGATACCACAATTTTGGCTTCGGTACGGTACCACAATCTAATACCGAAGTACCGATATTAAATCGATACCATACAGGGACTGAATTTTCGCGCGGGTATTGCAAATAATTGTACAAATTTTCGCAGGTTTTGCGTTTATAAAGCGGGAAATTACCACAAATGTTTATTAGTAAATGAATCAACACAAATTATCACATCAAATCAGTCATTTGAAAACTTTCTTGTGAGAAGTAATTTCAGCAATACTGCACGTCTCCCTTCTCTATCTCTCAAAATGAGCAAATTGCTTCTGGCTTCAAAAGACATCGCACCTGCACTATAAAAGCAATCTGCGCACTCAACACTTTTCAACACTTTCGCTTTCGTTACGGGACAGCTGATGGAAATCACTTGCCCACGTCTTTTTAAACCTTGCCAATATGTTTATGTAGGCTTTTGTGGCTGTTCGAACACATTCGACCACATGAACGTTTACACTATGAAAGCAATCCAGTGTTTTTGTCTACCTCTGGAAGTGGTCGAAAGTGTACAAGCTAAAAACATTTAGCTTACAAATTTGTAATGATGAAGTTACAATTTAGTACATTTAAAATATATTAACTTTAAATGTAATATTGAATAGCACACAGTTAAAATTACAATCAGGTACTTTACATGTGCTTTAGTATATTAATCAACACATAAAATAAATGTACTTTTTTTAAAGCACAACAAAAGATTATTAAAACATAATGATTTAGAATGTACTTTAAAGTATAACCTTTACTTTGACATTATTACAAAGTGCTTTTTTTAAAAGTGTAATTAAGTGTGTTAAGAAACAGTCATGAAAATGTACTTTTTAAGTACATTTAATTTCCCTTTTATTCCATTAATATTAAATGTACGATTTTTTGTTAAATATACTTTTAAGATTTAAAGTACACTACAAGAGCACGTTCAATACAATTAAGTGCATTTCTTTTTCACGAGGGATTACTTGTGTAATTCTGTTTGGTGTTGCTAGTGGAACAGAAAATATACAGTAATTGACATTACACACTTAATGTCTCATGAGCTATAATAGAACCTCTGAGCATTAGATGAAGACTATTAAGAACATGATCTTTAATGTTCAATGCACTAATTTGTGTATCTTTATGGGTCGTTACTTCCTCTTTTTCTCTGCGTATCTTTTTGAACTGGAGGATCTGGAGTCTCGTAGATCATGCGCTAATAGCACGCTGCAACATGGAGGAGCCTATACGCTGTGCTGCTGTTAGTACAGACGGTATCCACCTCTCTCTGGGCATGAAAGACGGATCCTTTACGGTGCTAAGAGTCAGGTAAAAACACCAATGCAAAACAGCCTAGAGCAGGGATACTCCACAAGCTTATCAAAACTGCTTCACTACTTTTTAATATTTGAAAATGCTTGTCATGTGGTGCGACCAACATGTAAAAAAAAAACATTTGACAGGAAATTATGTCACGGAGAGAATCCCTGCAGACCCTCATGACTGTGTTTCAAGGTCAATAAGTCTGTGAAAATATCAAATAAATTGACCTTTTGATGACAAGGCAAGGTTAGTATAGTTTGTAAAATGTCATCAGGTGCGACTCCCCAAAAATCGAATGATAATTCTGAATTAATAATTCAAGATAGTTGTAAAAAAAAAAGTGCTGTCAAAACGATTAATTGCAATTAATCACATCTAACATAAAGGTTTTTGTTTATATAATACAGTATATGTGTGTGTATATATATGTATGTATGTATGTAACTTTTATGTTAGATGCAATTAATCGATTTGACCACTGAAACATATTTTTTTATCTTGAAATCTGTAAAAACATTTTTTTTAAATAATGAAGTTTATTTTCAAAACTCACATGTATTCAAGGTGTAAATCCAGCATTGCTTGATGGTTAGACCACATGACATTTTAGAGTCATTAAATTAAAGCAATCAAAAAAAAAAAATTTAAAAAACATGGCTTGGCACATGTTTTTTTAAACTAGATTTTTAAAAATTATTCTTTATTTTCTTTCATGGACACAGTTCTACAATTCAAAAGTTTAGGGTCAGTAAGATTTTTTAATGGTTTGAAATAAGTCTATTCTGCTCGCCAAGACTACTTTTATGTGATCAAAAATACAGTAAAACAGTAATATTGTGAAATATTATTACTATTTAAAATAACTGTTTTCTATTTTATTATTATATTTTATTTATGTGATGCAAAGCTGAATTTTCAGCATCGTTACTCCGGGCTTCAGTGTCACATGATCCTTCAGAAATCATTCTAATATGCTGATTTGCTGCAAGAATCATTTCTTAAACAGCTGTGCTGATTAATATTTTTGTAGAAACCGTGATGCATTTTTTCAGGATTCTGTGATGAATAGAAAGTTCAAAAGAACAGTAACGTATAATAAATGTGTTAACGTCCTTGTTAAATAAAAATATTAATTTAAAAAAAATCGAACTTTTGAAAGGTAGTGTATATCATTGAACCATTGGCATGTTTAATTTCACTTTGACTACATTTTCTTTAGAAAATGAAAAGGGTCTTGATTCCAATATGAGGCTTTTCTAAGCTGTAATTGTTTGTTACTGCACATTTTAAAGCTGGTCAAGTATCCACCAAAATCAAATATTTATTACTATTATCAGATCATTTTATTCACTGGATCCTGGTCATTCTGGATTTTCTAAAAGTGGCCCCTGAGCTTTACAATTTGAGTATCTCTGGTCCTAAAGCGACCTAAAATATGTTACAACGCAGTAAAATATGCAAATCTGTTAGATCTGTACTCATTTTGCAGGGACATGACGGAGGTGGTCCACATTAAGGACCGTAAAGAGGCCATCCACGAGCTGAAGTACTCCCCTGACGGAGCGCACCTAGCCGTGGGCTCTAACGATAACTCTGTGGACATCTACGGCGTTGTGCAGCGCTACAAGAAGGTGGGCGAATGCGTGGGCTCCAGTAGCTTCATCACACACATGGATTGGTCCACTGACAGCAAGTATCTACAGACCAATGATGGCAACGGTCGGCGGCTCTTCTACAGGATGCCCAGTAAGAGCTCTGTGCCGTCTTGGAAATAAAAAGTTCTGTCATGAATCTCTAGATGGCGCAGGCTGATAGGCTCTTAACTCAATCTGCTTGCAATTACATCATTCTATAAAGACACAGCTGATTGGTTCCTGCTGTATCAGTAGCCAATGAGCTCGCTGCTCAACCTTCAAATACTTGGTTAGCATTTGCTGTTGCAGTGCCGCGTGCTTTCATAAACCCTCCACCTCCCCCAGCTCCACCTGTATAGATCTAATGTAATTAGGAGACGGTCTGGAGGAAGCTAGATATTTTACTTTATAAAGTATTAAATATGGATATTTTTCTTACAAAAACCCATCGATTCGCTTCAGAAGGCCTTTATTAACCCCCTGGAGCCGTGTGGAGTACGTTTATGATGGATGGATGCACTTTTTTGAGCTTCAAACTCGTGAGCCCCATTCACTGCCATTATAAAGCTTGGAAACATCAGGATATTTATTAATATAACTCTGATTGTGTTCATCTGAAATAAGAATGTCATATACACCTAGGGTGGCTTGAGGGTGAGTAAATCATGGGCTAATTTTCATTTTAAAGTGAACTAATCTTTTAACCCCACGGTGTGAATACTGAAACTGCTGCAAACAATTACTAAACAAACTGCAGATTCTGCTTTTTCTAATACATTTATTTCATGCATGGTATGCGTGAGCTCGCGGCTGTAAGCGGTATATCCTAGTATCTCAACATGATCACACTCGTCAAGCACCAAGCTTGTAATCCGTGATCTGGATGGTAAGTCATCTTCATTTTTTCTCGATCTTTGTGACTTCGCACCCTTGATTTCCATTGTCTGGTCACCGTATTATGACTGTATTATGTCCAGTATTTATTAGCGATGCATCATACACTATATGTGTTCTAAAATCGGCTCAAAATATCAAACATGTTTTGATATCCTCCGACTGGATGGAATCATGGTCTAAAGCTAAAAAATCAGAGTTTGTGCCCATCATACACTATGCGATTTTCTGTGAATTCTGTTAACTCCGAACTCACAAAATCCACAGACTGGCGCAGACATTCAGCAACTATTTCTGACTCAGATCGCAAATTGGGGCAAAAATCTGAACAAAAGTCTTGTAGTGTATTCCAGCCTTACTTGCTCACAGAAGCGTGTCGTGTATGTATTGGCAGTAGAAAGTCCCATACTTGCTCTGCAGCCGCATCTCTTCCACCAAGACCAAACATATCAACATTGTCATACCATTACCATTCCAAACACTCTGAGAGTTGTCATGACAGAATTTTGTTTTCCTCAGTATTCCTCATGTATAATCTAATCTTGACCGACTATGGTTTTGACTATGTGTTTAGGTGGCAAGGAAGTGACCAACAGAGAAGAACTGAAGCTTGTCCAGTGGTCTTCATGGACTTGTGTCCTCGGGCCGGAGGTGAACGGGATCTGGCCTAAATACTCGGATATCAATGACATCAACTCTGTAGATGCCAACTTCAGTAGTCAAGTTTTAGTTACAGCGGATGATTATGGATTAGTTAAATTATTTCGGTACCCATGTGTAAGAAAAGGTGGGTCCTCTTTTTTCAGTGTGTGTGATTTTTGGTTTCTTTTATGTTTATGACTTTCATTAAATGTGACCCGTGCTGGCAAAAGGAGTTAATTAAGCCCTCGTCTAGCGATCCCAATGCTCCAAATAGCAATTAAACATCTAAAAGTATCTTTATTTGTAAGTTTTCGGAGAGGAGTACCTTTCCTTTGTCCATGAAAGCGATCTCACTCGCGCTGAGTGACAGATCCGACGCGTGCGCACAAAGACGCCTCAGACAGCGCACAATCCCGATATACACATAGACACAGAATTACAGTATTCCAAAATATCTGTATTGGTGAGTATTCACGCAAACATTATCTGTTATGTCTTAAGTGAACGTTTGGTTAACTGTTGGGGAAAACATCTGATGTGTAACATTGTATTAGATCCGTGCGGTACAGTAGGTTTTAATATATAGGCTGTCTGTTTCATTAATGTTAATCAAACAATCGTGGTATCATGGAAAAAAAAGTTGAATATATATTTTTCCTATAGATATTTGGTTTTGACTTGGTGTGTGTCAAATTTGGTGTTATTACCAGGGATTTTAAGGTTGCTAGGTGATTTAGTTTGGAACCTTCAGAAAACTAGATTTTTCTCAAAATTGACTTTGCTGACTCTATCGACTTCAAACAGGTGTAGCTCAGTCATTTTTTTGTCAGATTCAAACAAATTATACATCATTGTGAAGGTTTTAATAGAGAATGAATAACAACTGAAATAACAACAACTCATTTTTGAAAATCTGCTCATTGCGACTCATTTTGCCAGCACAGGTCACAAATTGTTGCGCTTACTCAGTGTATGTGATTTTTCATTTCTAGGTGCGAAGTTTAAAAAATATTTAGGACACTCAGCACACATAACCAATGTCAGATGGTCACATGATTATCAGTGGGTGATTACTATTGGTGGAGCCGATCACTCAGTGTTCCAGTGGAAGTTTGTCCCTGAAAGGAAGTCAAAAGAAACTCTTCATTTAGCTCCTCAAGGTTTGAGCCACAATCTCTTTGGATGCCTTGCTTTTGACTTACCCCAGGCTTACCCCAATGAACATTAAATATACCAATTATAATATTTGAAATACATTTATTTTATGCTAAGTTTACAACAAAAACATTTACATATTTATGCTAAATTCTAAATTCGCTAAATTCAAACAACTAATTTTGTACTTAATGCACTTTAGTTATCCGGAAATAGTGCTGAGGTCCAACTTAAGATATACTTAAGTGTATTTGATTATTTGCTAAAGTGGAACTATTTCAAGTATACTTTAGGTACACTTTAAATATCTTGCATTTAAAGTCTGATATTATACAATGATCATACTATCCATACAAATAATGATATTAAAACACATTTTAGGCTTAATATTAAGAAATGTGCATTGTGCAATAAAGAAGTACTCCAAATAAAGTTATATCAGTAAGTCTCAAGTGATATGTCAGTAAATATGTTGATGGATTTGTACTGTACTTAGTATGAAATAAATTTATATTAAATACATTTTGGTATATGCTTTTTTCACTAGGGTAACCAGCATTAATAAGAGTTTACTTTTACTCTAGAATTATGAATACATCTATTGTGGAAATGAATGTCTGTGCTCCTGAAATATGTGCTAGATTATATAAGCAAAGCACCTTTACTAATGCAAATTGGGTCTCCTTTTTCTTGTGTCTTTTTTCTTTGCATGTTGCTGCTCAGTCTACCATGTCGCTGTTCATTTTCCTAATGGTTTTCTCACTGCTCATGTTGGCAATTCTGTTTATTAGCCATCAGCAGTTTTCTTAGTTATAAATCTGTAAAGGGGAGGGGCAGCACTTAGAAATTACTAATAAGTTACTCAGGGTTTCTCAGGAGATCATGATAAATGGAATTGTTTCTAATTTGTTAATTCATTTGTTTTACTTGAGTGGAATGCATAATCATTGCAGGAGGTGAAATTTTGCCCTCTCCATCTTACAGAGACGTTAGTAGACTCACATAGCGAGGAATCCGACTCAGATCAGTCAGATGTGCCTGAGATGGACTCTGAAATCGAACAGGAAACACAACATACTTACCGACGACAGGTTTGTGATGACATCAGTAACAAAGACATTGTTTTATACATACTGTATGCTTATCAAAACCTGACAGCAGATCCTTTCTCTCATGGATCATTTGTTAAATTCCCACCTCAGTTCTGTGTGTGGTGAGTTTTATGATGAAAATGTGTTGTTCAGGTTTACAAAGAAGATCTACCTCAACTTAAAGAGCAGTGTAAGGAGAAGCATCGTGCCATGGCCATGAAGAAGAGGGAAAGAGCTCCAGCCAGTGGAATGAGGTTGCACTTTATTCATGGGTAAGTGCTTCAGCAGATCACCAGCACCGCATTGACAGCAATCGTGGTTTATTATTTGAGGAGCTCTCAAAAATACTGAACAGATGGTAAATAAATCAGTACTATTCAAAGTTTGTCCCCCAAACATGAGCATAGTTAGTAGTATACAGTTTGTACACACACCAGCTACCATGTTACAAACTGTCTGACCACTATGATCTGCTTTTTCCTGCAGGGAATTTCTTTTTGTTAGGCATTATTAAAACACAGAGTTATAATAGTTGTATACAATATAAAATATACTGTGATATAATATTATATAATATACTGTATTGTAATATAATTTATTAATTAAAAACAATATTACAATATTATATATTTATTATTTTAAATATTTTTTGTTTCTCTCATAATAATAATATTTCAGGTAATACAAAATATAATTTCAACATTTATAAAATATTAATATTAAATATTTTCAAGCATTTCATTATATTTCATATATATAGTATATTTTTACTCGTAATAATTTTTAGGTTAGTTCTATATTATTAGAAAGTTAGAAACATTGACTTTTATGTAGTGTCAGAATTTAAAAAAATTTGAGAAAGTAAAATTCATAGCAAATATCAAATCAAATCACCTTTATTTATATAGCGCTTTTTACAATGCCAATTGTTTCAAAGCAGCTTCACAGTGGTAACAGGAAAATAATGCAACAGAATTTGATTCGGCTGTACAGCCGCTCTGGTGAAAACGGTGACGTCATCCAGCTCATTTCAATTATCATATAGTGTCAATGCGGGCAGATCAGTAATATAGTTGAAATTTAAGTGTCCCCAACTGAGCAAGCCAAAAGCCAAAGGCGACGGTGGCAAGGAACCAAAACTCCTTCAGGGCCAGAATGGAGAAAAAAACCTTGGGAGAAACCAGGCTCAGTCGGGGTGCCAGTTCTCCTCTGGCCGACGAACAAATAGTGTATGATTATGATTCTGGCAACATTACAGGTCAGAAGTCATATTAGATCAATAGATATTCATAGGATTATTCGAAAGATTGGAGTCGTAGATGCCATTCTTCTTATGATGTAATGAGTACATCAGGTGTTATTAGAAGTGTTCCCGGTTCCGGCTGACCTAGTTAATGCAGCCTAAAACAATCATTTAACTGATTTGAATAATATAAATTAAAAATGTTTTATGTGTATGCCATAGTAAAGAGATGTGTTTTTAGTCTAGATTTAAACTGACAGAGTGTGTCTGCTTCCCGAACGATGCTAGGAAGACTGTTCCAGAGTTTAGGTGCTAAATAGGAAAAGGATCGACCACCTGCAGTTGATTTTGATATTCTAGGTATTATCAACTGGCCAGAATTTTGAGACCGCAATAGACGTGATGGAGTATAATGCGTTAAGAGCTCGCTCAAGTACTGGGGAGCTAAACCATTTAGTGCTTTGTAAGTAATTAGCAAGATTTTAAAATGTATATGATGTTTAATAGGGAGCCAATGCAGTGTTGCCAGAACCGGGCTAATATGGTCATACTTCCTGGTTCTAGTAAGAACTCTAGCTGCTGCGTTTTGGACAAGCTGCAGTTTATTTATTAAGCGAGCAGGGCAACCACCCAGTAGAGCATTACAATAATCTAGCCTTGAGGTCATGAACGCATGAACTAACTGTTCAGCATTTTGCATTGAAAGCATGTGCCGTAATTTAGATATATTTTTAAGATGGTAGAATGCAGTTTTACAGATGCTAGAAACGTGGCTTTCAAATGAGAGATTGGTATCAAAGAGCACACCCAGGTTCCTAACTGACGACGAGGACTTAACAGAGCAGCCATCGAGTGTTAGACAGTATTCTAGGTTACTACTTGTGGAGTTTTTTTGTCCAATGATTAAAAATGCATTTTTTTCTGAATTAAGTTGCAGGAAATTACTAGTCTTCCAATTTTTTATATCAGCTATGCATTCCGTTAATCTTGTGAATTGGTAAGTTTCATCAGGGCGTGAAGAAATATAGAGCTGAGTATCATCAGCATAACAATGAAAACTAACGCCATGCTTCCTAATGATATCTCCCAGTGGTAGCATGTACAGGGTGAAAAGCAACGGTCCTAGCACTGAGCCCTGCGGTACTCCATACTGAACTTGTGATCGGTGTGACATCTCTTCATTTACTGCTACAAACTGATAACGGTCAGATAAGTATGATTTAAACCATGCCAATGAAATTCCACTAATGGCAACATAATTTTTGAGTCTATTCAAAAGAATGTTGTGGTCGATAGTATCGAATGCAGCGCTAAGATCGAGTAACACTAACAGAGAGATACAACCACGATCGGATGATAAGAGTAAATCATTTGTAACTCTAATGAGAGCAGTCTCAGTACTATGATACGGTCTAAATCCTGACTGGAAGTCCTCACAGATACCATTTCTTTCTAAAAAGGAGCATAATTGTGAGGACACTACCTTTTCTAGTATTTTTGACAGAAAGGGTAGACTTGAGATTGGCCTGTAATTGACTAATTCTGTAGGATCAAGTTGCGTTTTTTTAATAAGTGGTTTAATAATAGCCAACTTAAAAGTTTTCGCTACATATCCTAATGACAAAGATGAATTAATGATATTAAGAAGAGGATCTATGACCTCTGGAAGCATCTCTTTTAGTAGTTTAGTCGGTATAGGGTCGAGCATACATGTTGTTGATTTTGATGATTTAACGAGTTTAGCCAATTCTTCTTCTCCTATAGCAGTGAATGAATGTAATTTTTCCTCAGTGACACTACAATGCACTGTCTGATGTGATACTATAGTAGACGGCTGCATGGTTATAATTTTTTTCCTAATATTATCAATCTTATAAGTAAAGAAGTTCATAAAGTCATTACTGCTGTGCTGTTTACAAACATCAGAAGTTGAAGCTTTATCTTTGGTTAATTTAGCCACTGTATCGAATAAATACCTAGGGTTGTGTTTGTTTTCTTCAAAGAGAGTCGAGAAATAAGCAGATCTAGCAGTTTTTACGGCCTTTCTGTATGCAATCATGCTCTCTTTCCACGAAATGCGAAAAACAGCTTTTGTTTTCTTCCAGCTGCGCTCCATTTTTCTGGCTGCTGTTTTAAGGGCCCGGGTGTGCTCGTTGTACCACGGCGTTGGACTATTTTCTTTAATCTTCTTTAAGCGCCGGGGAGCAACTGTGTCTAAAGTGCTGGAAAAAAGAGAGTCAATAGTTTTACTTAGATTTACTAATAATTTTATTAATTAAAAACAATTTTACATATACTATTATTTATTTATTATTTTAAATGATTTTTTGTTTCTCTCATAATATTAATATTTCAGGCAATTCATGCATATTTCAGGTAAATATTTTATATCAATATTAATAAAATAGTAATATTAAATATTTTCAAGTATTTCCTTATATTTCATATATATATTTAATCTTAATAATCTTTATGTTAGTTATATATTATTAGAAAGTTAGAAACATTGACTTTTATGTACCATGGGGCCAGATTGACTAAACAGGGCAAATTAGCGTGAAAGCGCAATTCCAAAAAAGTGCTGATGGGAGCGGAAAGTTCTGCGGGTGATCTGCTGATCATTTCCATAATGACCAACGCAATCTACCAAGAGCAGCGCAAATTATCATCTGGTTTAAGACATGCTTTTTTTGGGCGATAAATAATACCGCAAACCTCAGTAAATCACCTTGCATGATTCATTAAAATACTCATACATTTCGTGTCTGAAAGGGAAACTCCTACAAATGCATATGCAATAAGGTCAGCCGCAAAAATAACCCTGTCCATGCCTTTTCAGTGCTTATTTTTGACTGCGTGTGTTTAGTAAATCTTGACAGTAATTCTTTAGTCAAAAGAGGGTTTGCGCTGGTGCAAGTGCAAGCTGTAAATCTGGCCCCAAGATATTTGTAAATAAAATATTTTTATTTATGACAGAGAATCTTCTGCAGCTTCTGCATTCCATTGAATTTGCTCCATTTTACTAGGAGCGATTGTTTCGAATAGGACACGTGTAGACACAGTGTAAGGAGGTCTCCATTTAGTTTTTATAATTAGTTGTGCACCTGCAAATCTGCAACAAAGTTTATCCAGCTAAAAAAATGCATGCCACAGCTCTGAGAAGTCCCAAAGATGAGTCTTAGCACCCTTAGGGACTAGCTACCAGTGGTTCACAGTTCATCTTCTGAAGGTTGTCTCCAAAGTTAAGATGATGTTCTTTGACATTACCAATACCGTCAAAATCAGCCTGCCTCTCTGACTTAGAGTGATGCAGGTGGACACCTCCACAGTCGGCTGGATAATTAGGCAACACCTTTCTGACAGCCTACAGTTGTGTTGTGGAGAAGATGGTGACCAGCACTGAGGCACATCATGGAAACCTGCTGTCTGCTTTCATTTTCACATTTTATATGGCAGACTGGTAGTTAAAACTAGCTTATGGCATAAGCTCATGTTTTCCAACTACTTGGCGATGAGTTGGAGTGTAGGAAGAAAGTGAAAGACTGTCTTGTGCTGTTCACCTGCTGCAGAACCTCAGTGTAGAAGCTGTGCTGGAAGCTGGATTGGGTTGGACTCACAACACATCTGGCCATCAATTTTTGTCTTTTAATGCGTGCTAATCCTTCTGAAGGACCCACAGATGAACTCAAAGGGCTGCGGTGTCAACCACAGCTGAACTGCAAATTTGTACCATTTGTTTCAAGTGCATCCGTAGGTCATCAGATGCATTAAGGGTTACGGATTAAAGTCTAAGAACATGGCAGTAATACAGTAGTTGTGATTGGTAAGTGAATATACCGGAGCAGACCTGAATCTGACCTGAATATTCAGATGAGGTTTAAAGAAACAAGGCAATTTAAGTCACTGGATAAAATTCCATTTGTTTGTCATAAGTCATAAACAAAGTCATAAATTTGTTTGTCAAAGTCATAACTAGATCTTCCAGTGAACATGACAGACTTTTCTCTGCTAACATAGGCCAGACTTCTCTGATCATTTAGTCCGCTTAAGCCTCATCCCTGCACGTTCATTCGCCTTCACTTTTAAAAGCAATGCCCTCATCTAATCCAATCAACAACCAATGCATAGAACAAAGTTTGTCAATGTCAAGTATAGGGATCGTAGTTCATCCGTGATCCATACGGGCCAGCTGCTCCTCGGTTCAGAACGCATGTGATTCGTGGATTAATTGCAAAGTTGAACCATCATAGAGTGAAAGTTTATCATTTGCATATGTTTTTAAGTCGAGTCAGGCATCAAGCGCAAGAGAGCTTGTGCACAGAAAACAGCCCGCAGGCATTTTGACTTGCACATGCACGCAAAATGTCAAAATGGCCGTCTCGGCGAGTTTCCTTGGTAAACACAGTCGGTTATGTGTTTTAAACAATTGAGAAAGGAAACGGATGCATGTCATTTATATGTGACCCTGGACCACAAAACCAGTCTTTTTGAAATTGAGATTTATACATAATCTGAAAGATAATAAATAAATAAGCTTTCCATTGATGTATGTTTTGTTAGGATAGGACCATATTTGGCCGAGATACAACTATTTGAAAATCTGGAATCTGAGGGTGCAAAAAAATCTAAATATTGAGAAAATCGCCTTTAAAGTTGTCAAAATGAAGTCCTTAGCAATGCATATTACTAATAATAATACATTTTTGATATATTTACAATAGGAAATTTACAAAATATCTTCATGGAACATGATCTTAACTTAATATCATAATGATTTTTGGCATAAAAGAAAAATCGATAATTTTGACCCATACAATGTATTGTTGGCTATTGCCACAAATATACCCGTGCGACTTATGACTGGTTTTGTGGTCCAGGGTCACATATTAGGTCCGTGCATTCGTCTTAAAGGGACAGCAGCCTAATATACCCGCAGCTGTTTGTCACTAATGGTGATCAAACAACAAAAGAGAAAGAGAAAATGACTTTTGTAGCTTTAACAAAGATAAAATGTATTAATTAATTGTATTTGTTGTATTTCATTAATACAGTGAAGACTGTTATTTTACATGTACCTGAATACTGTTAGATTTACCTAAAAAACATAAAGCACTGCTTATTTCAATATTGTCTTTCTTCTATTGTATTTATCTATGCTTTTAATTTGTTTATTATTTTCAATGCAGATTCCCTCCCCTACAAAATCCCCCCAATTATTCTAGAATGATTAATTATTTTCAAATAGAGCTATTCAAATCATCTGGTGAAATTGTTTTTATATTGCAATATATATCGCAGAAAAACAAAATATTGCAATGTACGTTTTTTCTAATATCATGCAGCCCTAGAACCAAGCACCCGTCCAACATTTTTTCATTTTGGATAATCCATTATACATTCATTCTGGAGTCTCTTGGTAGATTTGTAGACATGCACATTTTAATAAAGTATAATAAAACTTTGTTTCAGTTGTGAACGATGTGTTTTTGTGACAAGTCAATTGAGTGACTCATTCAGTGGCTCACTCATAATACACAAAAAACATTTACTTGTTGCCACATACTAGATCAGTGAAGTTACCTACAGAGTGAATTGCTTTGGTGAATGGATTTAAAAATTCAGACCGCTGATCACTGAAAATGCCCAAATTTGGAAATAATTCTTGCATAGGGTGACCTATGGTTGTGAAAACATTTGCAGTGTTTGTGTGTGCGTGTGTGTCCTGGAAATCCGAAATCCTTGTCCTTTTGGGGACATTTTTTGGTCCCCATGAGGAAAACAGCTTATAAATCATACTGATGTTTTTTGAAAATGAAAAAAGGCAGAAAGTTTTCTGTGAAGGGTAGGTTTGGTGTTAGGGGATAGAATATACAGTTATGGGGAGCAAATGTCCCCACAAGGATAGTAATACCAGTCATTTTTGACCTTGTTGGGACATTTTTTGATCCCCATGTTTAAAAACAGCTTATAAATCATACTAAGTGATGTTTTTGGAAAATATGAAAAAGCAGAAAGTTCTCTGTGAGGGTTGTGTTTAGGGTTAGGGGAAAGAATATACAGTTTGTACAGTATAAAAATCATTATGTCTATGGATAGTCCCCATAAAACGTGTGTGTGTGTGTGTGTGTGTGTGTGAATGTGTGTTTCAGTTACAGAGGTTATGACTGCAGAAGTAACCTCTTCTACACTCAGACCGGTGAGATTGTGTATCATGTGGCGGCTGTGGGAGTGGTGTACAACAGACAGCAGAACACACAGCGCTTTTACCTGGGCCATGACGATGACATCCTCTGTCTGGCCATCCACCCTGTCAAAGACTATGTAGCCACAGGCCAGGTACAGTCAAACTGCACAAATGTCTGTCTTTGTCAACAACAGCATACAAAGCAGAGAGGTTTATCTACTGAATACATCAAAATCACTTCACCTTATGGTCTGGGCACATTAACATCTGTGTTTGTTTCTTACACAGGTGGGCCGTGATTCATCTATTCATATATGGGAAACAGAGTTTTTGAAGCCGTTGTCTGTACTTAAAGGATTCCATCAGTTTGGGGTCTGTGCACTTGACTTCTCAGGTATGGAATGCTAATTAATATTTAACTAATTGTAACAAACCCAATTCTTGTATCTCAGTTATTAGTGGTGTTTGCGGTAACACTTTACAATAAGGTTTCATTTGTTAACATTAGTTAATTACATTATTTGAGATGAACTAACAATGGGCAATACTTCTACAGCATGTATTAATCTTAGTTACTTTTAGTTTCTACATTTACTAATACTAGACAAGCAAACAGTTATAAGTAGGCTACCAAGGCAGCACTCTATTAGAGCTTTAGGGCCCTATCATACACCCGGCGCAATGTGATGCCAGGTGTGACGCGAGTGTTTTTTGCTAGTTTCAGCCCGACGCAGTTATCATTTTTATGTCCAGCGGCACGTTGTTTAAATAGAAAATGCACTCGCGCCCATCTGTTCACCCATGGGTGTGCTGGTCTGAAAACAAGGTGTGTTCAGGCGCATTGTTGGTGCGTTGCTATTTTGAGGAACTGAAAACAACTGCACCATTGACCAACAAAAACCTGGTCTAAAGTCAATAGTGCAGTATTTTTTGTGTTATTTAAAGGGTGCATTAGTAATATGCGCCTATAAGCGGGTGCACAACACACGTACACTCTGCTTATTACACACACAGGGACGCACAGCAGCACACAAACATTTTTAAATATTAAAAATAATAATTTCTCTCTGGAGAAGCGTTCAGTCTTTCCGCTCACAAATTCTGCCATGTAAAGAGCGAATCCACCATTGTGCAAGCACAACTGGCATTTAAAGGGAATGGGAGATGAGACTCTGATTGGTTTATTGCACGTTACGACCAAAACACACCCATGACTCATTAAGAGACTAGGGACAACCCTTTTAGACCATGCGCCTGGCGCGCCGACCGTTTTTCCATTGTTAAACTAGCAAAAGTGGATTCGGACATGCCCTAAGTGCACCTGCGCCATGCGCTTCAGACCATGCGCTCAGATCGTTAAAATAGGGCCCTAAGAGTTAAATAAAATATAAAGTAATAAAACAACTTTTACCTCCGTCAAAACGATGTATTTACATTTATGCATTTGGCAGATGTTTTTATATCAAAAAGGAATTGCATTGCATTTAAGGTATATGCATTTCTATCAGTTCTTGCATTCCCTGGGAATCGAACCATGACCTTGGTGATGCAAGCACCATGCTTCAATCCAGGGCTCCAGACTGTGACCAAATGATCGCATTTTGCCACCTTTTTCCTTGCCGGTGTGTGTAAATTTGCCCAACTGAAAAGAGCTGCCATTTCTGTTGCATATGAGAAACAGCAAAGGAAACGAAAGTGAAATGAAACCACGCTTCTTGTTTGAGTTGCGCTGCGTGAACAGTTTATCAACTCGGATCAATAATAGACGGCAGCACAGCGTGAGCTCAGAACAGGTTTTCGTGGGCCGATCTCGATCACGGGAATCAACACTCTATCGACAGAATTCTATGTTATATAACCATAGATCAAAACAGCGCTGACGTGGAAACCAGGAGAAACATTGTGCCATGAACGAACAAGTTATAAAAGTCTTTTCAGTCCAAAAATCACCAACATTCACCATGGATTTAATGTAGCAACGCTAACTGTAACCATGGTATTGTGGCAGAAATAGTTGAATGTTTTTACATTATTAATTTCGGGGTGAACTTCAAGCACTTTTCAAGGACTTTTAAGTGCTTCACACTTCAGCACTTCAAAACTCTAAATATTATCCAATTTAAATGTTATTTTTATTGTGATGACCAAAACAATTAGTTTTTGCACTTATTATTGCAAAACAATAGTGATTTTATGATTAAATTACCCTTATAATTTAATTTAATTGCTACCAAATCAGGTGCTGGTGCCACCATCTGTAGAACTTAGTGACACCGGTGCTACTGCTCTCAAATGTTAGTCTGGAGCCCTGTTCCTGCACATATAGACTTTTGACTATGCCACATAATCTTGTCCAGTTGGAACTGTCAGTCTTTGCAGGAAGAGTCCATGTGATTGACATGTAAAACTACCAATCACACTTATTTATGTTATGCTATTTATGTTATGTTATTCATTTATGTTAAACTAGACATATTTCTTGATTTAAAATCAATGAGTCAGGTGTATAGAAGAGCTTCTATTGACAAAGCAAAAATAGCAGAGCCTCCAAGTATCTGTCAATGTCACAGGCCTAAACATAAATGATTGTTCTCATTAGATGCCATCCATCTGAAATTTTCACTGGAGCAATGCCTTTGTTAGCTGTCACATCGTATTACTTGAGATGTCTTGTTCCATTGTTAGCAGGGTGGAGATGGTATAAAGTCATTATGACATTACATGATTTAGATGCCGTTATTTGGCTGATGTTGAGTGTAATCAGAGCGGTATGATGTCTGTCTCTGCAGCGGATGGGAAGAGGCTGGCTTCAGTGGGTCTAGATGACAATCATACCATCGTCCTTTGGGAATGGAGGAAAGGAGAGAAGCTCTCCACCATCCGGTGAGTGAATAAGACCTGCTTTGCTTCCTTAAAGTTGAAGCTTTGTGGCTTGTAGTGCATGTTTGCTAGCTTGGGGCAAATTATAGTGTACTCCTAAAAGCTGACAAATACACTTTTGGCAGATATAAGCATTTGAAATTCACAGTATTTATCTTACAGGAAAATGGACAAAAATATTGATGACGGGGCGTATAGATAAAATGGTGTCTAGTGTCAGGGTTCTGTCACTTCTGTTTAGCGTATTCTTGGGTTTGTGACAGAACTCTGACACTCCCGGTTTGGTCTTGTTTTTGTGTGAGCACATGGCTGGTATTTGTCTTTGCTGGCCATGTGCTTGTGTTTGTCATGTTTTGTGTGAGCACATGGTTTGTCACGTGTTCCTTGTGCCATGTGCTCTCATGTCTATTGTCTTTACCCCGCCCCTCTTGTTACCTGATAATTGGTTCATTTGCCCCACCTGTCTTCCCTCATTAATTGCCTTGTTTGCTCCCTATTTAGTCTCCTTGTGTTTGCTGTACTGGGCTGGATTGTTGCCTTCTGTTCCCTGCTTTGCTTCATGTCTCCTGGTTCCTTGTGTGTGAGAGACTATTTTGGGTTTTCCCCCTCGTGGGTAGTTTTGTTTGTTTGTGTTTGTTTTATTTTATTATTTAAGTAAAACCTTATTTTTTTCCTGCATTTGAGTCCTCGCTCCTTTTCACCCATACCCACCGTGACATCTAGAGTTATGCTACCTGTTACTTACTTCCCAGGCTGTGTTGTAAACTAAACCCCTTGGATATTTAAAAAAATAGACCAGTAATTTGATATCTTCAATCCCAAACTCCTGTTTCAATGGGAACACATGAAAATTAAAAAGAGAAATTAAAGAGAAATGTTGTTTTCTTCACCAGGTAGCCAAATTCTTTGAAATACTTTTTTCCCTGATAAACTTTCTTTTGTCATGCTTACATACATCCTCTAAAATATATTGGTATCAGTCCATTTCAGCACTTCTTCATGACATTAGCCTGTTTATCATGCAATCTTTATCTCAGCATGATCATTACCCCAGGAGAGAATCGTGAAACCTCCTTTTCTCTCCCTGAGGAGTGATTTTCATGATACGACTAGTTTATTGCAACTAAGGGATTGTTTCATCCTTCTGTCGGAATGTACTGTGTTAGTTGTTAATTAAAGTTGTGTGAAGTCTGATAAGGATATTTTTTCAAATGAAAAATTTCTTAAATTTATAAAGACTGGTAAGAAATCATGAGATAATATCATATTATAATTTAATTAGTGTGCTTTTTTGGATATTACCTTTCATGTAGTGTGTTGTATTGATGTTTGTGAATGTAAAAGATCTGCAAAGTTTCAAAGATCAAAGTGCATGATAAATTTCGTTATTGTCTCCCTAAAGAAAACACAGATTCTGAACTGCCTAAAATGAGTTGTCAGTGATTCCAGTCTTACTTCCTGCACAAACCTATGTAGGTTTGTAACAAATTTGCATAATGCCAGATTATGGACCTCATTGGCTGCTGGCAAACAACATCTACTACTTTGCACCGCCTTCAAACACTGTAGTTGCTGCTGAGGACTGGAAGACTTTAGGTGTGTTGGACTTGAAGCGGCGCTGCTCAGACCGAACGGTGAATTACATCAAAATACAGCGAGAGCGATGAGAGAGCAGACGGCTCCATATGCTTTCAAATCTCTCTCGCAGTACTTTGATGTCATACACACATATTGTTCTGTGCAGCGCCGCTTCAGATCAAACACACCTTTTGGTTTGTGTTGTCAACATGTTGAGAAGACGCTGTTTATATTACTGGAAAATAAAGTGTTTTTTGACCTTGGATGCATGTAAACCTATTGTAGGAGACCTCCAAAACAAAATTAGGAACCTTTAAAATAACATATTGTGGCACTTTAATGTATGATAATAATCAGGGCTTCACATTAACACCCGCCAACCCACCACATGCGGGTGGATTTTATATATAATATATACATTTTTCAATTGTAGTCTTTTAAAAAGGCATCTGAAATAATAGACTAAGTGCAATGTAGCGTTGTCAAAAATATCGATACTGAAGTATCTGAAAGGCTTCCAATACTCATTTTCCACAGAATAGATACACAATTCCAGCTGCGCTCTCGCATCGCTCCGACAGCGAGTTACACACAAACGCCTCCCCTCACTTGTTTCATAAATCCGGATAAATTGTTTATGTAACAGGGCTTGAATTTCGGTGTGGGATTGTGCTTTTTTTACTAATTTTACTAATTTCTGCAGATTTTTTGCTCACACCCAAAGTAAAACAGTCAAATATACACAAAATAATGTCAAAATGTCGGTCTTGGTGAGTATTCACGTAAACAGTCAGTTATGTTTTAAGTGAACATAAATGGTAGAGAAAGAAAACGCGTATGTAACAGTATAATGGATCCGTGCGTCAGGTCTTAAAGTGACAGCAGCCTAATATACCTGCTGCCAAATTATGAGATAATATTAAAAATATCTATATGGCAGTTTTTCACATGATATTGATGTCAAATATTGGCCAGTGAAAATGCGAGTGGGTAGTAACTTTGAAAAACCACTAGCCACAGTGGCTTGTGGGCTGTCAAGCCCTGATTATAATAATAATAATAATAATAATAATAATATATTATTGTTATTATTACTAACAACATTTAATTATAAATATGCATTTACTTATTGCTTAGTGATGCCAAAGCAATCATTATTACTATTGCTCAAACTTGGGTTTGAGATTTGAAATTTCCCTCTAAATATTAAACAGGAAATCCCTGGCAAGCATCCTAGCACTGTAGTGGCAACTACTTAAGATTTCTCAAGAAAATGTCAAAATATTATATACAATATCTGTTGCTACCGTTACAAGCAACTACAACTCTTTACCATGGTAAAAACTCTGTAATGGACATCCTCTCATTGTTTATTGCTATAATATAGAATGGTCTCAAAGAGTGTATACTGTACCTCCTCTTACAGTCTGAAGCGTTTGTATTCCCCTGTTTGCATGCTTTTGAGTTCAGAGGTAGTGCAGAGCTCCAGCTGACTCTTCCCTGGGGCCTTCTTTGGTAGAGAGGATGCTTGTGCGGGTGGAAGTAAATAGGGCCTGACAGTGCAGTCACTGCTCAGTGCTCTGCCTGCTCCGCATCGGGCCTAATGCAAAACCGCAGACAGCCACTGTCCCCTGGCACTCAGACAGTGGGATCAGCACAGCAGACAGGTCAATTACAGCCTTACAGTGCCTACTGTGAACCTTTAAATTCCTAAAAAAGAGTGAAGACTGTTCAATTCATCCTTGTTAGGTGTCAGGAAAAGAATCCCTAATACATTTAACAAATGCAATGTCTCTCTTTTTGATTTAAAGGGGAAGTAAGGACAAAATATTTGTCATTAAAATCAACCCGTACATGCCAGACAAACTGATCACCGCTGGAGTGAAACACATGAAATTTTGGCATAGAGCAGGTAAGACTATAAACCTTTTGTGAAATATGCGAATAGCTGTACACTGTAGATCCGAGGTCATCTCACACACCTTTGATGTTCTCAGGTGGCGGACTGATTGGGAAGAAGGGCAGCATGGGAAAAACTGAGACCATGATGTGCGCGGTGTATGGCTGGACTGAAGAAATGGTGTTTTCGGGAACCTGCACTGGAGACATCTGCATCTGGAGAGATATGTTCTTGGTGAAAACCGTCAAAGCTCATGATGGGCCCGTTTTCAGCATGCACGCCCTGGAGAAGGTATCAGATTTAGCTTCAAACAGTAAATAGGAGTCACTTTCTTTTTAAATGTGCTTTGAAATGAAATGCGAATATATTGTTGATAAGGGTTTTGTGACTGGTGGAAAAGATGGAATAGTGGCTTTGTGGGACGACACGTTTGAAAGATGCCTCAAGACATATGCCATAAAACGATCAGTCCTGGCCCCAGGCTCCAAAGGTGAGGACGTCACTTGCATTTCTTGAACAACAATGTACAATTTTACAAATTGCATTTACTTAAGGAACAGAATATTGTGAGATAATAGGACTTAAAGGGATAGTTCACCCAAAAATAAAAATTCTGTCATGATTTACTCACCCTCAAGTAGTTCCAAACCTGTCTGAATTTCTTTCTTCTGCTGAACACAAAAGAAGATATTTTGATGAATGTCAGTAACCACACAGTTGATGGGCCCCATTGACTTCCATAGTATTTTTTTTCATACTGTGGAAGTCAATGGGGCCCATCAACTGTTTGGTTACCCATATTCTTCAAAATATCTTCTTCTGTGTTCAGCAGAAGAAATAAATTCAGACAGGTTTGGAACAACTTGAGGGTGAGTAAATGATGACAGAATTTTTATTTTTGGGTGAACTATCCCTTTAATGGGATTTATCTGATATTTATTTCATGCTTAAAACAAGAAAAGAAAACTTTGCCAAAGGGTTTGGAAAAATAAAGTTAATTAAAAAAAAAAAAACTGTGAATGAATGACTAAATAAATAGATAAATTAATCTAAAAAATATAATGTTGTTAATGTAGATACAAATGTAAGCAGCCCACTAATTATAAATATTATTTATAAATAAAATAAATATTATTTATTAAGTTGTTTATAATAATAATAATTACATTGTATTGTTTATAAATAATATTTATTTATTTGCCACAGTTTTGCCTTTAAAAATGTTTAGATGTGTTTACTGGACAACAAAAACACTAAAATTCTTGCAGTGTATAGCTTTAACGGTGTGAATAACTTGGCAGTTAAAGCTATTCAGGTCAAATGCCTCCATGCATCCTCTAAGAACACTCAGTGTGTTTCAATAAATAGAAAGCCAAGGTCACGGATGCGTGTTTATTTATAACGTGTCCCTTCTTGCAGGTTTGCTTTTAGAGGACAACCCCTCCATTCGTGCCATATCTTTGGGTCATGGGCATATTCTTGTAGGAACAAAGAACGGAGAGATTCTGGAGGTGGACAAAAATGGGCCCATCACTCTTCTGGTTCAGGTAAGGCACAAATTCAGCTGTCAGATTAGCTTGACAAGCCACAAAATGACCATTCTGAAAAAACTAAAATAAATAAATAAGACAAGGGTTGAATGAAGAATTTATGTTCTTACCCTCTTACCCTCAAGTCTTACCCTCGAGCTGCCTGTCATATTACATAAACTTACATGCATCCTTGGATGTGAACCTATTCAAACACAGAAATTAGTTTACCTTCATCCTCTCTTCGGGTTATTTTGACCTGAAATTAATTTCCTTTAAAAAAAATTAAAAATTGAGTGTTCATCGGAGTGGTACAAGACAAGTCAGTTTTGTCACATTTGAAATTGGAATACACACACACACACACACACATGGAGTTGTTCTAGTTTTTATAAATATGACTCAGAATGTATTTGTGCTTGTTTTATTGTTAGCTAGGGGGAAATTTTATCTTATTACTTAGAAAAGTAATTGCCCATCTGTCTTCAACAACCCACTTCATTTGAGACGTCATTCATGGCTGTCTCAAAAAACGGTGAAGGCTGAATTAGATACTGAAATTTAATGCTTACCCTTTTGAAAATGAAGTATATCATGCTTATTATGGAATAATATACTTGTTTAAAAGAATATACTTCAGTATGATCTGAATGCATGCTAATTGCAATTCAATGAAAATGTATTATAGTTACAGTATATTAAATGCAATTAACTGAACTTTAGAGTGCTTTGGAATCCTAATTAAGTAAAACTGGAGCATCTTTATATGTAATTTCATAATTACTTTTATTGTCTTTGAAATATGGTTGTACTGCCAAATGTGACATACATTTATGGTAAATGAAATATAATATAAAACATAAAAATATATTTATTATTTTGAAACCTGTATGTCATGTACCTAAATACATATTTGTAATGATGAAGTTTAACAATTTAGTACCTTTTTACAGTTTTTTTCTTAGGGCAGCACCTGTAAATGACCCTGAGAATGAATGAGTCAGTCAAGTGTCTGTCTGTGCACCTGCCCTCACCACTCAACCTCTTTGTAATGTTGTGTTCTGCACAAGAGTATTGCCAGCATCACTGGACCTAAATTGCTCCAGTTTCATTTCAGAGACAAATTAAATGGTCCTGGGGCTGTTGTTGTAATGAATGGTAAAGTGCAATAAAGGCAGACCAGGCAAAAATAGTCATTTTCCAGTATTTCTGTACTCAGACAGCCATGCTTTAGTTTTCAGCATGGCAAGGAACAGCTGGTTTTTGGACACTGATAAAATGTGTGTTTGTTTGGCTCGTGTGACGTGTTTTAGAGTCGGGCACAATCATTAATTAAACGTTGATGCTTGTTATTAAAGTCATTGTTTACATACTAAATGTTACATATCAGGTGCATTATGTGAGCTTTTTAATTTGTCAAGCGATTATTAGGGTGTAGAAATGGGGGGAAGAAAATGCATGTTGCACTTAGCAAGTAAATATGCCTTACTCAGAGCTTTTTCTAGGCCCTACTCAAGCTAGAAAGCATTTGAGCTTGATTGAATTCTTATTTATTGCACTCTGAAATGCTTTTTGGGTAGACATTTTACAAATCCAATGGGTGCATCACTTCCGGTTTATAGCAGAATACACTGTGGGGAAATTGTGCACATGAGAACATTATTTATTTGAATGTGGATTTTTTTGTTGTTGCATCCAATACATAAATAAAATAAAATAAAGGTATAGCTGCAAAGATAACCAAAAAGGGTTGTGGAGGATATGGCAAACTATGGCCATGTTTAGATTGCCAGCGAAAATCAGATGGGTTTTACTGAAAGTCTGGACATTAAAAAAAACACCTGACTTTCAACTCTTATTCAAACCACATATGGAGGTGGTTTGAAATGCGATTCCAATCAGATGTTTACAGATGTGTCTCAGTCTGGACACTCTGGCTGCTCAAATTGGATTTCAAATTAGATATCTTTTGCATCACTTTTAAGTTAATGCGACACACAATGATAATGTCAAAACCGGTGATGGAAATGCTGGAAGTATTCATACATTGTTCAAATCATATGACCAAAGATTTCGGCATTTTCCTGTGTGATGGAGGAGTTCTGCACCACAACTCGACAGGGCACTTATTTGGAGAGTGAGATGATGCATCTCCATTTTTCCTGCATCCATTTTGAAAGCCTCATCACAAATGTGGGCACTCCTATGTCATTACCAAAGCAACCCATGCAGATTGCAGGTTGGTTATATCTGGAACACAAATCTTATTTGAGCATTTGCAATTACAAGTACAGACAGTCTGCATGAAAAGATCTAATTTGAGAAAAAAAATCTGATTTGCCTGCGGTCTGAACATAGCCTGACATACTGGGACTGTACCATATCACTCCATCACTGTGTTCCAGACTCCTGAATCAGCTCTTTAACTCTGTGTCTGGATATATGCCCAGTTATAATGATCTTCTCCATCATTTAATGAATTACTACTGCCATGCTCACTAGAAAAATGTAGATGAACACCTCTTTATGTTGGTTTGTAAGTTAGTATATATTAAATTGTGTGTGTGTGTGTGTGTGTGTGTGTGTTCGTGGTGGGGCTGTATTTAGGGTCACATGGAGGGCGAGGTCTGGGGTCTTGCCACTCACCCGCATCTGCCACTGTGTGCCACTGTCAGCGACGATAAGACCCTGCGCATATGGGACCTCTCCCCCAGCCACTGCATGCTCGCCGTACGCAAACTCAAGAAAGGTAAGCATATGCTTACTCGTTACACTAGATTAGAAACTTGCACTGTTTCATGTGTTCACAGAGGCCATATTAAAATATTGGGTTACATTTTATTTCAATGTGTCCTTGTTGCAGTGTAATAACACATGTAAGTACTGAGTAATATGAGTTAACAGTGTTAATTAACAGCATGTACTTACTGTAGATTTAGGGTTAGGTTTAGTATTAGTTACTTGTAATCATGCTTAATTTACTGAAATAACATACTTAAGTGTGAACTGAGTGTAATTTCTTTTCAGAAACAATGCATGTTATTTGCAATTTAATTAAAGTGTATTATTCGATATTTTTTTTTTGACTCACTTAAGTAGGACTTAAGTACATGTTATATATAATTCAATTAAAATGTATTAGTTTAAATTAATATAAATAGAATTAAACAAAATAAACACTTAAGTTGGACTTAGTATATCTCTATATTTAATTTCATAATTGTTTATATTATCTTTGTAATATGGTTAAAGTGTACTACTAAATAAAATATAAATGTAATTTCTATTGCAATATCTGTCATGTATTTAAATATATTAGTAATTACATTACATTTGCAATGATGAAGTTGCAGTTTAGTACATTTAAAACATATTAACTTTAAATGTAATATCAAATAACACAGTTAAAATTATAATCAAGTATGTTAGTATGCTTCAATTGCTTCATGTCACAAAGTCATATAGTCTTAACCTTTCCCTTTAAAACCAACTAGTCTACTAGTGATTTAGACAGTCCCCAGACTAGTCTATTTTGAAAATATTGAGTTTGTACATCCCTAAAATAATATCTAAAAACCCTTAGAGCAATATAAACCATGCTAAGTAATGTAAGTAACTACTATGATGTAACAAGGAGAAATATGACCAACTATAGTTAAGTGTGTTGTTCAATTACATGCATTCAAAGCACAAATGCATTACTGTCTGCAAACAGCCTCTCTGTCTGATTATAAATAGCTCCTTATCTATGAACTTGTCTTGTGATTTGTATTCCAAGCTTGGCCTATACATGCTTGACCTCGTTATGCTTCAGAAACTCAATTTGCACTGAAAAATATAACTTAAGTGAAGAACATTCAGCATGCAAATTAGCCTGAGAGCATATTGATTGCCTGAGGCCAGAATCTCTAAAGGGAACTTTTGCAATACATTTTGTAGAGGAACCAATGGCGCTCATCCATGGAATACTATGTAGACCAGTGATTTAATCAAATAAAGCTTGATAGGCCAAATCCTTAAGGTGAGCTATCAATTCTTCATCAACCCTAATTAAATTATATTATGATGGTTATCCTTAGAGTACACTGGGTCTTTGCATATTTACTTAACTGAACAATGATAACTTACTTGACAATGATTAGAAGATTGTGTAATAGGTTCAAGAGAGTCATTTACTCATCCTCATTCTTCCAGCCCTATGTGAGCTAAATGTTCATAATGTTCTTTTGTAATGAAGTTTCATAAAAGTAGACCATTCGACTTTTGTGAAGAACAGACTGATATTTTCACTTCAGTTGTTGTAATCAGTCATATTGCATGCGAGAACCAATGGGTACAATATATTTTTTGGCTGGTATTTTCATTAGGGATTATTAGGGCTGGTATTTTTAACCCTTAAATGCATGAATGTTTCGCCAATCATTATTACATATTCAAGTCTTTAGCAACCCGTATCTATATCTAACACGTATGGATCTCTACCTGTCGAGATAATATAACACTCTCCTGATATTAGAGTAACAATTACTGAAGAATAAAATAAAGCATATTTTGTTCCCTTTTGGAGCTTGTAAGGGTTCAGTTTGACAGATGTTTTATACCATCATCATTGTCATCATCAGAGCTCATTTCCCAGTATATTCAGCATCTGGCTCATATTCATGATCTCAACCATATTCTCAAAACTATCGTTTTCAACATCTTCAAAATCAATATTTTCATCACTGTCAGTGTCTTCACCAGATCCACCATCAAGTGACAGTGACACTAATATTTGATTGCATTCAGTACTTGCTCTGCAGTTTGTTTTTATGACCGTGGTAATTATGAGTGAAACATCACGTCATTGCTGTGTATCAGACATTGCCACCTTGAGGAATAAAGGTGAATTGCACTTATTGAGTCATCAGAGATTCAATTATTGTTGTGTAGAAAAATATACTGTGACGGAATGGCTGCCTCCCCCTTATTATCATCGCCACCCCGTCACCTAAATTGCCACCCTTCGTCAGGTTCCCGACTGGAGTTGGGTCTAAGAGATAGGAGGGGTGCTGTAACAACCTGGATTGACGGCGCGTGATAAGGCACACCTAAATCGAATGGAACCTCGTCACCGCCGCTGTTAAACGCCGAGCACGCCTCTCCTTGAGAGACCGGCCGGGCCGCCTTGCCCCTCAAGCAGCATGGCCCTTGGGATGATGAGCCGCTGGAGAAGAGCCCCGAACCGAAGAGGGGAGCGTGTGCGGCCGCCGGGACCCTGCCCCCTTTACCTGGACCAACCCATCTGAGCACTACCTTCCTTGCACGTTCCCCAGTACAACGAGGACACCAGATCCCCTATTTATTTTGGACACTTTTAGCCTCATGGCCACAGACAATTTATGTTTATTTTTATGTTAATAAACGCCTCTCCGAGGCTTGTCACCACACCCACTGTGTCTGTCGTTTGCTCCTCCCGCCAAAATACTTACACCATTACATACCTCGGGTTGCTAGCGACCCTATACACTTTTTACAAAAAAATTATTAGAAAACAGACATTCTTGTATAATTTTATTTTTTCTTGTTATTTTGTTTATAATGAATAGATTGAGGAATACTAAGAAAGTTGCTGTCTAACTTCAAAAAAATGAGGGGGAGGGTAGTGAATGACATCAATAAAGAACTGAGGTATGCGTTTAAGGGTTAAAAGGATAATTCATTATTTACTCATCCTCATGCCACTCCAAACCTTTATGACTTACTTTCTTCTGTGGAACACAAAAGAAGATATTTTGAAGAATGTTGGTAACCAAACAATTTTGGTTACCATTGACTACCATTGCATGGGGAAAAAAAATTATTAAAAATCAAATTGTCTTCTCATATGTTCCACAGAGGAAAGAAAGTCATACAGGTTTGAAACCACATCAGGATGAGTAAATGATGTCATAATTTTAATTTTTTGGGTGAACCGTTCCTTTAATTTAATGGTATTGCCGATATTATATTTTTGTTATGGTTGAAATTAAAATTCTATAATATATTGTCAAAATAAATTAAAAATAAAACATTAACTAAAATCAATCATTTCAAATGCTACACATACATTTAGGCATCACAACATTCTAATGTACAGTATGAAAAATTATACATTTAGAATTTTTCTGAAGATTACATTTAACAGTGTTATTGAATTACTATTAAAATGTTTTTAAGACAAACATTAAGTGAACATTAGATGTCGGCAAAGGGAATATAAATGTAAAAATAGCAGCATGCAGAATTATCAATTAATAATATAAATCCAATATCGACAGATAAAACTTTTATGCTGCATTTTTGTAACTTTGCCGTTGACATTTTGCTTTCATTGTACGGAATGAGTATTTTGCTAAAAATTTGCATTTCACGGTAGAACGAAAGTTCTAGAGTTTGGAACAACAATAAATGGTGATGGGTGATAGTTGAACTAACCTTTTATCTTACTTCCTGCGCATTTTTCGACATTGATTCATATGCAGCTATAAAGAGAACCAGTCTTTTCAGCTGTCTTGCTAGATTTTTTTAACAACAAAGTGCTTGACGTCACATGGCGTTTGACCGTTATAACTTCTTGCAGGTGGGCGATGTTGCTGCTTCTCCCCAGATGGGAAAGCTCTGGCTGTGGGCCTCAACGATGGCAGCTTCCTCATCGTCAACGCAGACACTCTAGAAGACCTGGTGTCATTTCATCACCGCAAAGACATCATATCAGAAATCCGCTTCTCTCCTGGTTAGTTAACACTAATTTCAGTGCACAAGATTGATACAGTGGAAACGTGGAGTACTGAGAATATATCTGAATTCATCTTATCTATTCAGTTCGATAGTATGAACTATTTCTGTACCCTAACATACGCTAATGTAATTAACGAAAATTTGCAGGAATATATTAACATATTAATGAGAATGTGATATCTGGGTCATGGTAAGAGCTCAAAATTAAAAATCTGATTTTTTTTATTACAGTAACAGGCAAGTATTTGGCTGTGGCATCAGGTGACAGCTTTGTGGATATTTACAACGTGATGAACAGCAAGAGGGTTGGTGTGTGCAAAGGATCCATGAACTACATCACCCATCTGGACTGGGACAAGAGAGGTGAGAGAGATACAAGACACAAAGGCTGTATTTCAAAGAGAAAATTAGTCAAGGGATCTTCACACTGACAGAGTTTTGCAGCAACAAAGCGACCAGAAGTCATTCATCTTCAATAAGAGTTGGGGATTTTGTGCAATGAGTGATAGAAAAAGAGAGGTGATGCGAGTTTAACTTTATGCAGTTATGCAATGTGGCGACTAGTGGAAATAAAGACATTGGAGTTCTTTGTGATCTGTGTCCTGGTAGATTTGAGTGTAGGCAAGATGGAAAACCATCCCAGAAAATTGGGAATATTTCAAGAAAGTTTGATTCATGCATTGATTGTCCGTCATCTTGTTCATGATATGATGCATTGTGCACTGCTGCAATTTATGTACAAATTATTTCTCCCCAAGAATGTAAATAAAGCTGATTCATTTTCTAAATGTTATAGGACATCTAATTTTTACCAGCAATATATTCCATTTGTTGTCAGACAGTCTAGAGAGCACAAAAATGCTCTATAAGTTGCCTTGAACCACACCAAACTCTTCTGAGCTGTATCGCAACATTTCATTCAAAGCAAAATAGTATTTTAAATTTTTTAAAAAAAATCCATTATAAGTCATTGGTTAAAGTAAAATAAAATAAATGTGGATTTTGGCCCTTCAGAAAATAAAATATTAACTACACTTTTAAAACTTTTAAATTTTTAATGCCACAGCTGAAGTCTACCGAGCCACATGATAACCTGTCAGAGTGAGAGGAGTGAAACTGCTTCCCAACTAATAAGGCTTTATACTAAGTTCATATAAACACTCACATACAGCGGTTGGACAATGAAACTGAAACACCTGGTTTTAGACCACAATAATGTATTACTATGGTGTAGGGCCTCCTTTTGTAGACAAACGGCATCAATTTGTCTAGGGAATGACAGATACAAGTCCTTCACAGTGACCAGAGGGATTTTTAGCCATTCCTCTTCCAGAACAGTAGCCAGGTCACTAAGTGATGCTGGTGGAGGAAAATGCTTTCTGACTTGCTCCTCCAAAAAAACCCAAAGTGGCTCAAAAATATTTAGATCTGGTGACTGTGCAGGCCATGTGAGATGTTCAACTTCACTTTCATCTTCATTCCAACCATTCTGTCACAAGTCTTGCTGTGTGTATTGGTGCATTACCATGCTGATACACGGCAGCCCCTTCAGTTTACAATGTTTACCATTAAAGGGTTAGTTCACCCAAAAATGAAAATTCTGTCATTAATTCCTCACCCTCATGTCGTTCCAAACCCGTAAGACCTTCGTTCATCTTCAGAATACAAATTAAGATATTTATGATGAAATCCAAGAGCTCTCTGACCCCTCCATAGACAGCAATTTAATTAACACAGATACAGTGTAAATACAGTGCAGCGCTTTCGAAGCGCCGGCTTACCATTGGCTGACACTGTTCACGTGAGCACCACGACGCATGCTTTTGATGCTGACACAGGAGCTGGCCAATGGTCAGCCGCTGTTCTGTCCTAGAACTCGGAAGCGCTGTACTGTTTACACTACGTCAACAGCGTTGGAGACTGGCACAGACGAGAAGAGATTGTTGAATAAAGTCGTTATTTTTGTTTGTTTTTTGCACACAAAAAGTATTCTCGTTGCTTTATAACAATAAAGTTAAACCACTGGAGTCACATGGACTATTTTAACAATCTTTCTCCTACCTTTCTGGGCCTTGAAAGTGATAATTAAATTGCTGTCTATGGAGGGGTCAGAAAGCTCTCGGATTTCATCGAAAATATCTTAATTTGTGAACTATCCCTTTAAGTTCACATGGTCCTCCAGACTGGTCCTTGGCAGTGACACGACCGTCAAGCACAGTAGGGAATGCCATGATATTGCAGCCCAAACCATCACTGATCCAACGCCATGCTTTACTCTGAGCAGCAACAGTCCGGGTGTTGAGCCTCTTTGGGGATTCTCCACACCAAGACAGTGAGGGTGGACTCATCAGAGATCAATAAATGTTTCACATTGTCCACAGCCCAAGATTTGCACTATTTGCACCACTGAAACGGACATTTGGCATTGGCACGAGTGACCAAAGGTTTGGCTATAGCAACCCGACCATGAATATTGACTCTGTGGAGCTCCCGAGTCGAGGTGCGCATTTAATTCTGTAGTGAGTTGGGCAGCACATATATATATATATATATATATATATATAGGCGTGAAACCTATATTGGCCAGTGTTTCAGCTTCATTGTCTAACCCTTGTAGTTTAATATAGCCACTCTACATATATTCACAAACTGCAGGTTGCCCATACTGTATCTTGGTAAAATTCATATTGTTGAGAATTCATTTTTGAGTTTAACTTTGTTACATCGCAGCGTCTCTCCTCTGTTATCTTGTATTAGGGAAGCTTTTGCAGGTCAACACATCGGTGAAGGAGCAGCTATTTTTTGAGGCCCCTCGTGGGAAGAAGCAAACCATTCCTGCCACAGAGGTATGGATCCTGAACATCTCACCGTGTGTCACCCTGCGAGGGGAAGGGCACTCTTAAGGGCAAGAACATGGCCCACTTTTCATTAGCTTGACTCTAAATTTGGAGGCAGGGAATTAGGCCGTGCTTAAGGCCACGGTATGTTGGGACAGACAGCGAATGCTTACCTTAATAACTTAAGATTTAGTAAGAGTGGAAGCCCTTCAATGTTTCTGATCACATGCCTTTAGCTAAGTGCACAGCTTCTGTAGGAGGCATTTTGGCCAGAGTCCCGGTTGGATTGAGTTGGATTTTAATATTGAAATGAATGCTGCCAATTCATTAAAAGTGTTGCTCAAAGTTATTCTTCAGCTTTAAAGCATAAACTCTATATATTGATTATTAAATATTGTTCTAATTAGGGGAAGACTCAGTAATTTAATTACCCTGCTTTTTCATGAAAATGTCTAACTTTTAACTGGCATTTTGAGATTAACCTGAAGAATTCATGCATCCTTTTCCTTCCTCAGGTGGACAAGATCGACTGGAGCACATGGACGTGTGTGCTCGGAAGTTCCTGTGAGGGAATTTGGCCTGTGGTCAGTGAAGTTACCGAAGTTACATCCGCGTGTCTTAGCAATGACAAGAAGTTGTTAGCAACTGGGGATGACCTTGGATATGTCAAGCTCTTCAAATATCCAGTCAAGGTTAAGAAAATTTTATTTAGTCATTAATTATTACTATCACTCCTACTAAGGGATAGTTCACTAAAAAAAAATTAATTTTGTCATCATTTTCTTTTTTTTTTTCTTCTTTCTTTTAATTTGATATTTGATTTGTTTCTTGTCTATACATTGAAAGTCTTGGGGGTTCAGGGTTGTTTTGGACCCTACTGACTTTCATTGTATGGGCAAAAACAGTTAATGGGTAATTGATGCCTCAAATCAAATTGTAATGTTATTTATTGTATATTTTAATTATATATTATAAAATAATAATTATAAAAAATATATATATATATGCATAAAAGATTATTTATTATAAAACCATAACCTCACGATTGTTTAATTTAATTTAATTGTTAAAAATACCTATTCGTTGTTGTGTCTTTTTAAAATATGCATCATATTTTCTGTTATGTACTAAAAAACACCAGAAAAATTAATAATTTCTGCAGTCAGAAAGCTAGCTAGTATGTGTTCTGCATACAGTGGTGGTCAGAATTATTGGCACCCCTGGTAAATATGATCAATATTTATCCTTTTGATCTTTTATTAAAAAAATTCACAAAAATCGAACCTTTCATTAAAGTAAAAGAATTGAAAGTGGGGGGTAAATCACATTATGAAATAAATGCTTTTCTCCAAAACACGTTGGCCACAATTATTGGCACCCTTTTATTAAATGCTTTTTGCAACCTCCTTTTGCCAAGATAACAGCTCTGAGTTTTCTTCTATAACGCCTGATGAGTTTGGGGAACACCTGACAAGAGATCAGAGACCATTCCTCCATACAGAATCTCTCCAGATCCTTCAGATTCCCAGATCCATGTTGGTGCTTCTTCTCTTCAGTTCACCCCACTCATTTTCTATAGGGTTCAGGTCAGGGGACTGGGATGGTCATGGCAGAAGCTTCATTTTGTGTTCAGTGACACATTTGTGTGTTGATTTTGATGTTTGTTTTGCATCATTGTCCTGATGGAAGATCCAACCACAGCCCATTATAAGATTTCTAGCAGAGGCCATCAGGTTTTGATTTTTTTATCTGTTGGTATTTGCTAGAATCCATTATACCATGTATCTGAACAAGATGTCCAGGACCTCCAGCAAAAAAATAGGCCCACAACATTAAAGATCCAGATCCATTAAAAACCCATCTGGTGGATTTGCTGCCGAAAAGCTCTTTTTATAGTTTCATCTGATCATAGAACCAGGTCCCTTTTGAATTTCCAGTCATGTCTGACAACTGAATATGCTGGAGTTTGTTTCTGGATGAGCAAGAAGGATTTTTCTTTAATCCCTCCCAAACAACGTGAGGTGATGTAGGGGTTGTTTGATTTTTTTTATTTTATTTTATTATTATTTTTTTTTTTAGGCTTTCTGACCCCAAGACTCAACTAATCTCTGCGATTCTCCATCTGTGATTCTTGGAGAGTCTTTGGCCACTCAAACTTTCCTCCTCGCCGTGCATTAAGACAATATAGACACACATCCTCTTTCAGGCAGATTCGTAGCATCTTTAGTTGATTAGAACTTAATTATTGCCTTGATGGTGGAAATGGGAATTTTCAATGCTTTAGCTATTTTCCTACAGCCAATCCTTTCTATTTTTTTGTTGAAGCTCAACAATCTTTTGCTGCACATCAGAACTATATTCTTTGGTTTTACTCATTCTGATGGATGATGAAGGGAATTTGGCCTTTGTGTTTCCTCATATACTCCTGTGGAACAAGACATCATAGCTGGACAATTTCATGTTCCTAGTCACCCTGGTGTGCTAAAAAATGTAAATATTAATGGGAATATGCTTCAGAGATATTTTACTCATAAAAAATTCTAGGGGTGCCAATAATTGTGGCCAACGTGTTTTGGAGAAAAGCATTTATTTCATAATGTGATTTACCCCCCACTTTCAATTCTTTTACTTCAGTGAAAGGTTAGATTTTTGTGAATTTTGAATAAAAGATCAAAAGGATAAACAATGCTGATTTATTTTTTACAGCCATATTTGATCATATTTACCAGGGGTGCCAATAATTCTGACCACCACTGTATCAACACTCAAAATTGTTTCTTTTATTTTTTTCTATGGGGAGTGTTAGTTGCACCATTTCCGATTATACTAATATAATAATGTACTTTAAATAAATGGATTGGTAGTTTCACTTTTAATTGTAGGCACTTCTCATTGTAGATATTTTTAATTTATTATTTACCTACATGCCTGTTAACATTTTCATTATCTGAATAGGGAAAATACGCCAAGTTTAAGCGGTACATTGCCCACAGTACCCATGTGACTAATGTGCGCTGGTCACATGACGATTCTTTGCTGGCGTCTGTCGGTGGCTCTGACACCTGTCTGATGATCTGGAGCCATGAGAACGAGGGCTGCCGAGAGGCCAGACAGTGTGACAGCGAAGAGTCCGACATTGAGAGCGAAGATGATGGAGGTGAAAATGATTATTCATGAAAAACAATTATCACTGCTATCCACTACCATCTAGAATTAAAGAGGGTAGCCATCCATCATATGACAAAATGTTCATGTAAATGCCATATGTCAAGATATAAAAGTAAGGTGTCTCTCCATCTGTGTGTTGTTCTGTGTAGGGTATGACAGTGATGTAACTCGGGAGAATGAGATCATGTATGTAATCAAGGCCTTATCCACAAACGTGCGACCCATGACGGGGGTCAAGCCCCACTTCCAACAGAAGGAGCCATCGGTAGACGAAAGGTAGGTTAGGAATGACACCCAGTGTAGCATTAATGTTCACAGCAAGACTGTGTGACAATTCTATAATATAATGTTACAGTAAGATCAAAGATCAAACAGTAAGGACGAACAACTTGGATGGAGCATGGATTGCTTCTCTTTTTTCATTACTTTATCTTTCTTTGGTAGCTTATGGGATCGGTTACACTTTATTTCGATGGTTCAAGACATTCTACTAACTATACGTAACTTTGCAACTACTTTGTCATTAACTCTCTGACTAACTCTCATTAGAGTAATAGTAGACTGTTAGTATACTGTTAGGTTAGGGTTAGCCCTCATCTTTCCCTCGGGTCATTTTGACCCGAAAATTAAAAAAATTGAGTGTTCATCAGAGTGGTCCAAGACCTTGGGACTTTTGTCGCACTTGAACCATGAATACAGACAAAAAAATTACTGGATTCGACGAGTTGATGTGGTTGAAATTAAAAAAAGTAACAAATCCTTCCCTTGCGGGTCAATTTGACCCCCTTAGGAATGAATGGAATGTGAAGAATGCTTCAGTATACATAGAAAAACCTAAAAAATGCTCAAAATTAAAACTAAAAATGCTAAAACTTTACCAGAAAATGATTTTTATAATGTTTACATGTGTGTCTGAATGCATAGTAAAGAGAAAAACTCAAGAACTGACTTTAGGACCCAGTGGAACAGCTCACTTGCTCCATATAGAGCTATAAGGCCATCTAGTGGCAAGAGTCATGAAATATCATGTTATATTTTTTTTTCCACAAGAGGTCACAGAGACACCCAAATTGACCCAATGTGAGATATTTTGAGCTGATTTGAGCTGGTTATTGCATATATTGGAGAGTTATTTTGAATTTAAGTTGAAAGAATGTGAAGAATGTGCTTAAATTATATTATTTATTGATCAAATCTAGAAATTTAAAGGAAAATTGCATTAAAAGTATAATTAGTATAATTTTAGGGCTTTGGATCATTTTGAACCACGAGGGAAATATTTGTTACAGGATGCGAGGAGAGAATAAATATAACATTGATAGTTTAATAACACAATGAATAATTGTCAGCTTATCAGTATTGGCTATATTATTGATATTGGTGCATCCCTAATAGATTTCTTTTAAATACTAGCAGCAAATATGACCAACATCACTGTTGACACATTGCATGCATGCAGTGTTCTATGAAATTAATGAAATTAATTAAATGATCCTTAATTTCCAGTAACATAATGTTAATAAAAAATGACTGTCTTCCGCTACTGCTGGAATACCACACTAAACTTTAACAGCCATGTTCCTGGAAACAAGTTTATATCTATTTTTTTTTTTTACCATAGAAAATAATTTCAACTTGCTTATCGAATATTACATTTACAATAAAGCACTTACAATGGAGGTCTATGGGTGAAGGCATTTCCCCGGAATTAAAATGCACACTGTTTTAAAGGTATAGCCACAAGATTTATACATTATATGGACTAACATGAGAATAGTGACCTTACTAAACAGAAGTTCCTTCATTTAGAATAGTAATGTCATTGCTTAAATGATGATATAGACCACTGGTGGCCAGGGTCCACTAGGGGCCCTTGTCAAACTTCCAATGGGGCACCAATAAGTATTAAAATGATTTAAATTGAGTTATATTCACATAATCTTAATGTAAATGCTAAAGAAACACTAAAATAAAGATGTACAACATTAAACTGACATCATAGTGTTGTTTATTTTTATTTTATTTTTATTACAACAGAAGTCCCTGTGGTACATATCAACTTAGATAGGAGGGCCGTTGAATATTGTCTTGGACGAAGAGTCATAAAATCACTGTTATAGACTTTTTTACAGTTTAAAGTGCGCCTGTTATGCTTTTTCAAACATTACTTTTCGTGCATGTGTATAATATAGCTGTTTGTGAAAGTAAAAGGTTTAAAGATCAAAGTGCACGACAAATAAAGTTATTGTCTCCTAAAAGAAAGAATTGATTCTGAATTGCTGTAGTCACATTTCCTGTTACAAACTTACAAAACAATATAACAAATTTACATAATGCCAGCCTTTGGTCTTCATTGGCTGCCCGCAAACAACATCTACTTTGCCCCGCCCTCAAACACTGTAGTTGTAGCTGAGGCCTGGAAGAGTTTGGTTCGTGTTGTTGACATGTCGAGAAGACGTTGTTTTCAGCGCTGCAAATGCTTTTTTACTGCACTTCAAAAGGATGAGACCTCATGCTGGAATTGATATGGAAGAACAGATGCCGTTGTTCATATCACTGTGTATACAAGAGCTGAGGAAGATCCGGAGCTGAAATTCAGATATCGTAATAGACATTTCATTTCTGACACGCGCTGTAAGCGGTAGACCAATCATAACAGACTGGGCAGTCTGACCAATCAGAGCAGAGTAGACTCGGAGACTCCTTTATCGAACCGTTTCAGACAATTAAAGTGTTTTTTTGACCTTGGATGCAGGTGAACCTATTGTAGATGACCTAAATTAGGAACTAAATTAGGAACCTTTAAAATAGCATAATAGGGGCACTTTTAATAACACAGTTTTGTACTGAATTGTATTTAAAAATACATTCTTCACATAAAAATACATACTTCACATTCTTGTGATTGTCTTGCCCATAGATTCCCATTGTAAGTGCATTACTGCAGATGTGATTTTTGATTTGACAAATTCATGGATTAATTGAAATTGAGCTTAAGTTCAATTGAGATGTTTTATTAACAATTTTAACTACCACAAGCCATTTATAAACATTATTCATGGAACTCTTGGGCTTTGAGTGACATGCTACCCTCATGTCTGTCTTTTCCAATTTTCCTCACTCCTCTGTCTGTCTCTGCACTCCACTCCTCTCTGTCACCATGTGAAGGCAGGGCGTAGTCAGGTAAGAAGATCAATAAAAAGTGTAATTTGTTCAGAATAACCAGTTTCATGTGCCGCTTCCTCTCATGCTCTTTGGATGTTTGCTAAGCCGCATGGCAACAGCCATCATATCCATAAACCCACGTACCTTTCCCTGAACTGACTCATAAAACCGCATGTCGCTAAGTTTTTGTTCTTATTTTTAAACTTGAGGTGTTTTAAAAGCAGGTAATTTCAGTTTTAAATTAGAGTAGATGCACAGCATTATGTTAAGTGCTTTGCTGGCAGATATTTTGTCATTGCTTTGATGTGACTTTATTACTGCTCTCCATCGCTAATTATTTAAAGAGTAATGCTGCTTCTTTGGCTGCTGGGAACTTTGCTCATGCTTTGCTCCCTGCATTCTCTCTCAAGACGATTAAAGGATTAGTTCACCCAAAAATGACAGTTCTGTCATCATTTACCCTCATGCTGTTTCAAACTTTACTTTCCTCCATGCAAGACAATGAGAAATTTATGAAGAACATGTAGAAATGTATCCCTGCCACCCTACATAGCCTACATAGAACAAGTGGTTTGGAAAATGGATGGATGGATGGATGGACAGATGGATTGATGGATGATGGATGGATGGATGGATAGTCGGGTCATTCTTTTTCATGCAATGACAATAAATGTGGACTGTGAGACATGAAACATGACGCACGCACTACACTGCAAAGTTTATAAAGCCATACTATATCTTTGTGTGAGGAACAGATCCAATTTAATTTGTTATTCATTGATAATCTTCAACTCTTGTTGAAGGATCAGTCCGATTAGTGAACAAATCATTCAGACTTGTTTTTAAAATTGGATCAAATTCATCAAAAAATCTTTCTCTCTCATGAAAAAGAAGTACACTTTAACACACTTTTAAAAAGAGTACTTATTGCAGAAATAATATACTTTTAAAGAATATACTTAAGTGCAAACTGACTTTAATGTTAAATACATTTAGTTGAACTTAGTGTTTTTTTGACCCACTTAAGTAGGACTTAAGTACATCTTTATTTATAATTTCATAATTTGATTGACTTTGAAATATGGTTAAAGTGTTTTGTTGAATGTACTGAAAAACTATCAAAAAATACTTTAATATCATTTCTATTAAAACAAGGTGCTACTTCTCTCAGGAACTTACATGAACATGTCAAGGAGAGCTAGGTGAACAACTTGCATTTTGGTCTTTTCCTCAAAAAGAGCTATCATACAGCTTTAGGAGATTTGGAATATAGCACACAAATTATATGTACCACTTTTATAACACTTTTATGGTGTCAACCTAAGTCCTCCTTTAATTTCAGTATATTGAAGAGACTGGCCAAGATATTCTTAAAAAAAAATTGCCTTTTGAGTTATAAGGAAGAAAGAAAGTCATAGTGGTTTGGAACAACATGGCATTAAGTAAGAATTTTGGGTGCACTATTCCTTTAAGTGTAAGGAAATGATCCTATTGACTGAGCTAATTTTAGACATGACACATGATGTCAAGTGAACATGAATACATTTTTGTTGTATTTTGTTTTGTGTTCTCAGTGTCCCTGTGTTGTGCTTCTTTGTTTTTTGGAGCACTTGAGGGAACTTCTCAACTGACACTTCTAACGTTTTCTCTCTCTCTGTTAATGCTGCTTTTAAAGGGGCTCGAGGTAAGACTAGACTGATCCCTTACACGTCATTCTACCTGGTACTTTTAGGATTTTTTGCACAAACTTTTTTAAGTTTAGTTGTACAAAACTCCAACAAACCTTTATCATACATCACAAACTATCTGATATACAGCTGACTCAGTATCTTTGTTTTTAGTATTTGGTTACATGTTACAGTGAAAACTTGAAGTGAAACATAACCATGCCAGATGTCTGGTGTCCTTTTCACCCAGTCCCTGACTGGTCTTATTACTGTTGTAAGTCTGATTAAGTGGTTGTTTTTTGTCTTTGGATGCAGACCCCCAGTGAGCAGGGCTCCACCAATGCCAGAGAAACTACAGACCAACAACGTGGGCAAAAAAAAGAGGCCTATTGAAGTAAGTGATGGGCAGATTAGTACAAATAAAAATGTGTATTTTCTGTAGGAATATGCATCATCCATCATTTTCCTTTCCTTTCCTTTCCTTTCCTTTCCTTACTACACTGCACTATCCTATCCTGTCCTGTCCTTTCCTTTCCTTTCCTTTCCTTTCCTTTCCTTTCCTTTCCTTTCCTTCCTATATTGTACTTCACTGTCCTATCCTATTCTATCCTATCCTGTCCTTTATTGTATTACACTGCACTATCCTATCCTGTCCTTTCCTTTCCTTTCCTTTCCTTTCCTTTCCTTTCCTTTCCTTTCCTTTCCTTTCCTTTCCTTTCCTTTCCTTTCCTTTCCTTTCCTTTCCTTTCCTTTCCTTTCCTTTCCTTTCCTATCCTATCCTCTCCTGTCCTGTCCTGTCCTGTCCTGTCCTTTCCTTTCTATATTGTACTTCACTGTCCCCTATCCTATCCTGTCCTGTCCTGTCCTGTCCTTTCCTTTCTATATTGTACTTCACTGTCCTATCCTATCCTTTCCTTTCCTTTCCTTTCCTTTCCTTTCCTTTCCTTTCCTTTCCTTTCCTTTCCTTTCCTTTCCTTTCCTTTCAGTCCTATATCGAACTATCCTATCCTATCTTATCTGGTCTTATCTTATCCTTTCCTTTCCTTTCCTTTCCTTTCCTTTCCTTTCCTTTCCTTTCCTTTCCTTTCCTTTCCTTTCCTTTCCTTTCCTTTCCTTTCCTTTCCTTTCCTTTCCTTTCCTTTCCTTTCCTTTCAGTCCCATATTCAACTATCCTATCCTATCCTATCCTATCCTATCCAGTCTTATCCGGTCCTATCTTATCCTTTCCTTTCCTTTATTGTACTTCACTGTCCTATCCTATCCTGTCCTGTCCTTTATTGTATTACACTGCACTATCCTATCCTATCCTGTCCTGTCCTGTCCTGTCCTGTCCTGACCTGTCCTTTATTGTATTACACTTTCCTTTCCTTTCCTTACCTTTCAGTCCTATATATTCAGTCCTAGTATATTTTCATATACTATCTATACTTTCGTATACTATACTATACTGTACTATACTGTACTTTAAATTACTTAGTAGTGGTTTTGTTTATAGTTTGTATGTGGATACCTCTTCAGTCTATTAAATGTTCATTACAGACTACTCTGTTCCCTCAGTGGTTAGATGATCACCCTAACCTCTCTTGATTGAACTGCAGCACAGTTTCTTTGTGCTTGTCCTTTCACATCCAGAGAGTCAGATACTTTCTGTTGTTGTCATAGATATGACCTCAGACACCCCTCTTTGACTCTCTCCACAGGACCTGGTGCTTGAACTGGTATTTGGTTACCGAGGCAACGACTGCCGTAACAATGTGCATTATCTTAATGAGGGGGCAGACATCATTTACCACACTGCTTCAGTAGGGGTCGTCTTAAACTTAACAACAGGTGGGGAAAAAACTCATAGATACCTGCCATATGTAATGCATGTTAAATGCATTTTAATGTGCCAGAGTGGGCGTAAGTGATTAGATATGGATTTTATTCATCAAGTTCTTCAAGCATCATTATTTTTTTTCCTGTTTCTTTGCCTTCAGCATGCCAGAGCTTCTATTTGGAACACAGTGATGACATTCTGTGCCTGACTATTAATCAGCACCCAAAGTTCCCCAATGTGGTGGCAACTGGCCAAGTAGGTATGTTTGTGAAAACATTCACCCTCTCTTCTCACTTTGACTGCCATGGTATCAGCTTTGTCCTGGATATTTCTCTAAAAAATTAAGAAATTATACAATGACATACAGTTAGAGTCTAGAGCTATAAAAATAACATGGAAAGCATAGCTTAGAGAAGTTGGTCTTGGAAGAATTTAATGAGAAATAAGTTCACATTGGAATAGTTTTTTAATTGCAGACTTTGGTATCTTGGCATATCTGATCAAAGTGTGATGATTTAAGATGTCTGAAACTGAAAGGAAACATGTATGAGATTACTTGATGTCTTTCCTCAGGGAAAACAAATTCAGAAGAATGAAACTTAAAATATCTCATTTTGAATTTTTCCTTCCAATGGTTGCACATGTGCTCTGCTGTGCTTTATTTACATTTGGACATATTGCTTGAAATTTTATTAAAAATTTTCATTTTTGAGTACTTTTGAAAATAGTACTTTTTTGCACCAATGGTTAAATAATGATCTAATTATTAAAAAAGTGCTGCTCCTACCATGTTTAACTGCTATTATTGTTCACTTAGGTGATGCTGGTGATATGTCAGGTAAGAGACACTCTATATTTTTTAAAAAACAGATTGCCATGGAACACTGTCCAACACCAGTACTTCATTATTGAATTATTAAGGCCCCAATATACTTCAAACGAAATCAAAGAATGAACTGATGTGACGTCATTTTGAACAAAATCAGGTCAAAATGAATTTCGTTTGGAGTTTGTATTGGAAACTTGCCAAAGTGAACTTTCCGGAAAAGTTTGCTACGGCTGGTAAACGCATTTGTACTACCATTGGTTTGTGGCGATTACGTAATAGGTAGGTGTGCTCGGAGGCTCCGCCTTCTTTCACATGCAAATCTTTTCCGGTTCTTTTCCCCTGTTTAGTCCGTAGGGGTCAGACATCTGCGAGTGAAAGCATGAACACACTGGAGAGCTGCTTTAAAGTGTACTTCTGATTAAATGAAACACTGACACTGTTTTTCATGTTTAATACGTTAAAGCTGCTTGATTTTAACCCTTAAATGCATGAATGTTTCACCAATCACTATTACATATTCTATCTATATCTAACACGTATGGATCTCTACCTGTCGCGATAATATAACACTCTCCTGATATTAGAGTAACAATTACTGAAGAATAAAATAAAGCATATTTTATTACCTTTTGGAACATGGAAGGGTTCATTTTGACAGATGTTTTATACCATCATCATTGTCCTCATCAGAGCTCATTTCCCAGTATATTCAGCATCTGGCTCATATTCGCCATCTCAAACATATTCTCAAAATTATAATTTTCAACATCTTCAAAATCAATATTTTGTTTGCTGACAGCTTCTTCACCAGATCCACCATTAAGTGACAGTGACACTAATATTTGATTGCGTTCAGTATTAGCTCTGCAGTAAATCGCTGAGCCATTTCAAGTTTTGCTGATGGTACTTCCCGCTCTTTTGTTTTCTGAGTGAAACGTCTCTTCATCATTGTGTATCAGACATTGCCACCTTGTGAAATAAAGGTGAATTGCACTTATTCAGTCATCAAAGGTTCAATTATTGTTGTGAAGAAAAAATATACTTAATCTGTTACACACCACGGGTCGTTAGTGACCCTATACATTTTTTACAAAAAATGAATGGGAAAACAAAACAAAAAAAGATCATTAAAACTTCATTTTACCCCTAATCGAAGAACGTAAAAAAACTTTGCCGTGAGTATATCTGTGCCTTTAGCATACTTAAGAACTCTTATGAGCTCTTTACCCTTTTTACACACTAAAAACAGTGGTCTTAACCTGAGGTTAAGAAAAAAATTTAAACCTTAGTGTAAAAATGCTTTAGAATATAGTCATACTAATATACAAATCTGAGCAATAGTAAACAAATAAAGTCTCTCTCTGTATTTGCAGCCACATCTCCTTCTATCCACGTGTGGGAAGCCATGAACAAACAGACCCTCTCTGTGCTGCGCTGCCATCATTCTCGGGGCGTTTGCTCTGTAAGCTTTAGTGCAACTGGCAAACTGCTGCTTTCTGTCGGTCTGGACCCCCAGCACACCCTCACCATCTGGAAGTGGCAGGAAGGTACAGGTCAACCAACCCACAGCATTCCGTCTGCTTTCATGTGTTTTTATATCAGGTTTGTTACCTGTTTGAAATTCTTTTTGAAGGTGCCAAAGTAGCAAGTCGGGCCGGTCACACCCAGCGGATCTTTGTGGCGGAGTTCCGACCCGATTCGGACACTCAGTTTGTGTCAGTGGGGATTAAACATGTGCGCTTCTGGACGCTGGCCGGCAAGGCCCTGCTTAGTAATAAAGGAGTGCTGAGCTCCATTGAGGACGCCCGTATGCAGACCATGCTTTCAGTGGCATTTGGAGCTGTAAGTATTCTTCTGTTTCTACATGATGTTCAGCTCTACTTGTAATTGTTGTTAGAGAGGGAGAGATTAAGATGTAATTCACCCAAAATTAAAAATAGCGTAGTGTTCCAAACCAATACAAAATGCGATTTTTCAGAATGCTTTCAATAAAATGAAAACAAATGGGAATGGATGCCTTCAAACTCCAAAAATAAGCTTTATATACACTACCATTGAAAAGTTTAGAGCTGTAAGATTTTCAAAATGTTTTTGAAAGTCTCTTATGCTCACCAAGGCTGCATTTTATTTGATCAAAAAAATACAGTACATATTGTGAAATATTATTGCAGTTTTAAAATATAATTTATTTCTGTTGTTTATTATTTTCAATGTTAAAGGTTCCTAATTTTGTTTTTGAGGTCATCTACAATAGGATAACATCCATTCAAGGTCAAAAAACACATAGGGCCCTATCATATACCCGGCGCAATGCGGCGCCAGGAACGACACAAGTGTTTTTTGCTAGTTTCAGCCAGACGCAGTTATCATTTTCACGTCCTGCGCCACGTTGTTTAAATAGCAAATGAATTTGCACCCATTTGTGCGCCCATGGGCGTGCTGGTCTGAAAACGAGGTGTGTTCAGGCGCATTGTTAGCGCGTTGCTATTTTGAGGCAACTGAAAACGACTGCGCCATTGACCAACAAAAACCTGGTCTAAAGTCAATGCCGCAGTATTTTTTGTGTTATGTAAAGGGTGTGTTAGTAATATGCGCCTATAGGAGGGTGCACAACGTGTGTACACTCTGCTTATTACACACACAGGGACGCGCAGCAGCACACAAACATGCCAAATATTAAAAATAAATGGATTACAATGTAAAAGATTATCATTGTGTACATAAAGATAAAAATGCCTACATGTCATAATTGTCAGAATGACCTATTTGCAGTAATGACGAATGAAATTGGCTACTTATTTAACCAATCGTGGCAATACACACATGTATTTAAACTGACTCGTCAGGTTGAGGGTGTCTATATTCCACCATGTAAATAGTGAATCTGCCATGGTGCAAGCGTAACTGGCTTTTAAAGGGAATGGGAGATGAGACTCTGATTGGTTTTTTGCACGTTACACCCAAAACACACCCATGACTCATTAAGAGACTAGGTACAACCCTTTTAGACCATGCACTGGGCGCGCCGACCATTTTTCCCGTCGTTAAACTAGCAAAAGTGGATTCGGACACACTCTAAGTGCACTTGTGCCGTGCGCTTTAGACCATGTGCTCAGATCGTTAAAATAGGGCCCATTGTCTGAAACGTTCGATAAAGGATTCAGCCTCTCTAAACCCCTCCTTTCCGTGAGCCTATTCTGCTCTGATTGGTCAGGCGGCCCAGTCTGTTGTGATTGGTCTACCTGTGATTGGTCTATAGTGTGTGTCGGAAACGAAACACCCATTACCATATCTGAATTTCAGCTCTGGAGGCTTCCTCAGTGCTTGTATACACAGTGATATGAACAGTAACGATAGCGTCGTTTTACAGTACCTGATGCATGCATTTGCAGCTCAGAAAACGGCATCTTCTCACCATGTCGGAAGAAAAACCTGAACCAAACTCTTCCAGGCCTCAGCAACAACTACAGTGTTTGAATGTGGGTTGTAGATGTTGCGGGCAGCCAATAAAGACCATAGGCTGGCATTATGCAAATGTGTTACAAACCTACATAGGCTTGTGCAGGAAATAAGGCTGGAATCAGTGACAACTCGTTTCTTGTTAGTGCATCCTTGCTAAATACATTTACAATTACATTTAATCATTTAGCAGACGCTTTTATCCAAAACGACTTACAAATGAGGAGAGCAATAGAAGCAATCAAAGTACAAACAGGGCAGCAATATGCAATATAAATTTCTTTAAAAAAAACAAGGAAACAAAAAACGTACTGACCCCAAACTTTTGAACGTTAGTGTATGCCGTATTTTAATGTACACACGCACTAATGAGATTTGAGATTTTTATTTTTGGGTGAACTATCCCTTTAAATGAATGTGGGAATGTGTGTGAGTAGGTATTTATGTATACATACATGCATACATGTGCATTTGTGCAATTGTTTGTGCACTTGTGTGTCAGAGCTTAAATGGACAAGATGTTAAGTCAAGAAGTAATTCAAAAACTGATTATATTTATGATTATAATGATTATATTTAACCTAAAAAAAAATCACATTTCACACTTTTAAGGATTCGGTGTAAAAGAATGTGAAAATGCTGTGCTTTGCCATGTTTGTGCTGTTTTTCTCTTAGAGGTCACTAGATTAGTGCAGGTTTGTTTTCTTTTCAGAATAACTTGACATTTACAGGTACCATTAGTGGAGATGTGTGTGTGTGGAAGGAACACATTCTAGTGAGAATCGTGGCTAAGGCTCACACTGGACCTGTGTTCACCATGTACACCACATTACGTGACGGACTCATTGTGACGGGAGGCAAAGAACGACCGTAAGTGGCTTGACCTTTTCAACTATCTATACCTAAGGTATTTTGTTTTCTGAATTTGCGTTAAAGTCCTCGAAAGGTGCTGTAGCAAATGGTCAGATTTGTGTGGGCTGCCCTCTGCAGGTCTAAGGAGGGTGGTGCGCTGAAACTGTGGGATCAGGAGTTGAAGCGATGCAGAGCCTTCAGACTGGAGACGGGCCAGATCATAGACTGTGTTCGCTCTGTCTGCAGGGGCAAGGTACAGCGAGTGCTTATACAAAATCAATACATTATAGACTAGAGGATGGACACGACTGGACTGCTGACAGTACATGTTGGTCAGCAGTCATTAAGAAGTTTAATAGATGTTATTTGTGTTTTGAAATAGTGTGGACCCACTAGATAGATAGATAGATAGATAGATAGATAGATAGATAGATAGATAGATAGATAGATAGATAGATTGGATTGATTGATTGATGTTTGGGGTTAGTAAGATTTTTTAAAGTAACTGATATTTATAATAATTATAAAACTATAATACCTTAATAATTATTCAGCAAGAGCGCATTAAACAGATCAAAAGTGACAGTAAAGATATTTATTTTGCAAAAGATTTATCTTTTGATCTTTTGACCTTTCTATTAATAAAACAATCAGTTTAATAGATGTTATTTGTGTTTTGAAATAGTGTGACCCACTTTTATTTATTATAAATAAAATGTATTTAGATAGATAGATAGATGGATGGATAGATAGAAAATTCTTTAATATCGTAATTATGCTATACGAATAAGAGAAAATATAAAAAAGAGATTAAAAAAACATTGCAAAGGAGATTCCATTGAGATTTTGAATTTGTCTCAAGAAAGTGGAAACAAAAGAAATAAAATTACATTTCTAAAGCCTGTTAGAACCAACTACCTATGGTCAACCACCTTCATCAGAAAGAGTATGCTTGTTAATAAGCTTTTTCCTCATAAATATTGTGGCTCCACCACTTAGATCAGCGCCAGTACGGTACCCTGTGTCCTCTTGCTTGATTCTTTAGGGGAAGATTCTGGTAGGCACTCGGAATGCTGAGATCATTGAGGTTGGTGAGAAGAATGCAGCATGTAACATCCTGGTTAACGGCCACATGGATGGTCCTATCTGGGGACTTGGAGCTCATCCCACTCGAGATGTCTTCCTGTCTGCTGCGGAGGATGGCACTGTACGCCTCTGGGACATTTCAGAGAGGGTAAATTATATAATGCCTGTGCAAAGTCAATTTTTTCTGAGATACAAGCTTATTTAAATGCTTTCTTGTATGGAAAAACAGAAGATGCTCAATAAAGTGAACCTCGGTCATCCTGCACGTACGGTCAGCTACAACCCAGAGGGCGACATGGTGGCCATCGGCATGAAGAATGGAGAGTTTATCATCCTCCTTGTCACCTCACTCAAGATCTGGGGGAAGAAGAGAGATCAGCGCTCTGCCATACAAGATATCAGGTTAGACTTATGTATTATTTTATATTGTAAACAAATGCATAATAATTCAAGCCACTAAAATAATTAAAGTGATAGTTCACCCAAAAATGAAAATTCTGTCATTCATTTCTCACCCTCATGTCGTTCCAAACCCGTAAGACTTTCGTTCATCTTCGGAACACAAATGAAGATCTTTATGATGAAATCTGAGAGATTTCTGTCCCTCCATTGACAGCTACGCAACTACTACTTTGACACTTCAAAAAGTTCACAAAGAGATCGTAAAACTAATCCATATGAATCGAGAGGTTTAGTCCAAATTTTCTGAAGCGACTCGATCGCTTTATATGATGAACAGATTTAGTAAAGTCTTTTATTCACATATACAGTGGTGGCCAAAATTATTAGAACACCTGACAGAACTGAAAATATTGACCTTTTTTTGCCTCCAAAACATGATTTCATTTCTAAATGTTCATTAAACATTTTAACTTTAATATTTGGTTTGTCCACCTTTTGCAGCAATTACAGCAGCACATCTCTCTGGCATAGTGTCAATATATTTCCTCTGCGAACTTCAACACTGTTATCCCATGCCTTCTGCAACTGAAGCCAAAGGCTTTCCTTTGAATGTACAATAGATCTGTCCAGTTTATTTTCCAACTCGCCCCAAATGTGCTCGATGGGGTTGAGGTCCGGACTTTGAGGGGGCCAGTCCATCATTTTCAATGTTCCAGCAGATTCCTTCCGTCACAGGTAGTTCCGGCAATAGTTAGAAGAATGTTTCGGGTCATTGTCCTCTTGGAAAATAAATCCAGGCCCAATAAGACGACTCCCAGATGCCAAGTGTTCTAATAATTTTGGCCATCACTGTAAGCATTCATCATCTCACACATCAGTTGTGGTAAACAGAAGCTCAAGCATGTTTGCTTGATGTGCGAGAACCAATGAGGTTCATTCTTGTGTTACGCAGCATGTTTGTTAAAGTGGTAGTTGCTTAGCTGTCAATGGAGGGACAGAGAGCTCTCATATTTCATCAAAAAGATCTTCATTTGTGTTCCGAAGATGAATGAAAGTCTTACAGGCAACGACATGAGGGTTGTGACAGAATTAATTGTATGATGTAATTAATGACAGAATTTTCATTTTTGGATGATTATCCCTTTAAATCCATTTTCCACTGCAGAGTAAAAAATAAAGGTAATTTTAAAATATGAAATAAAGTCGCAATTATGAGATACTAAAAACAATTTTACTCTGAGGCAGCTATTTGAAGCCCCGGGTATAGAAAGACGTGTTTGGCGTGTGCACACTATCTAGTGGACTTTGTTTTCAAGCGCTCAAGTCTCTCGCACATGCTGTTGTACATACACCGTCCGCACGGTCACAAAAATTGGGCTGTCACCGGATGTCTACAGTCCCTCCTGATGATATAATGAAAATGACATAATGCGGACAGTGCGCGGACAGTCGCAGAATACGGGGCTGTGGTCCATTGCAACAACTAAAGTTTCTTTTCCTTCAGGTTCAGTCCAGACTCGCGCTACCTGGCTGTGGGTTCCAGTGAGAATGCAGTGGATTTTTATGACCTGACATTAGGACCGCAGCTCAACCGCATTAACTGCTGTAGGGACATCCCTAGCTTTGTCATGCAGATGGATTTTTCTGCTGACAGCTGCTATGTGCAGGTACAGCATGTTGGGCTATGTTTGTGTGTGTCTGCTTGTTTGTGGGAGAGAATGTGAACATGTGAGCAAAAGTTGCCTAATTGCCACTTGTGACACTTTAGCATATTTTAAAAAAAGAGTACCATCAGCGCAGAATTGTGATCTAGAGTGACATAACAGTCACATGAATTCTGATATGACTGTTCTGACTTGTCGCATTTCAAAACTGAGACAAAGCCTGTATCTGTTTTAGGGCCATATATGGAAGTGGCCCAAATTAGAATCGAAATGATCAGATTCCACGTGGCTTGTGCTGTTCACACTGTTATGGGAAAAAAAACAAACAGATCTGAGTCACATATGAGCAACAAAATCGGATTTGGGCTACTTTTGCCTGCAGTCTGAATGTAGCTTAGAGGGCTTTTTGACCCACTTAAAGGTGCACTATGTAACTTTTAGCGGCATCTAGCGGTGAGGTTGCAACCGCCCACCGCTCACCCCTCCCTTTCGAAGCACATAGAGAAGCTACGGTGGCCGACACAGGACAAAGATGTCGTCATCTGAGACAGCAGAGAGTAGCTAGTGCTCTGTAGAGCAGTTTGTCCGTTTAGGGCTACTGTAGAAACATGGCAGCACAAAATGGTGACTTCACTGTAAGGGGACCCGTGGTATATGTAGATAGAAATGGCTCATTCTAAGGTACTGAAAACATAACGGTACATTATGTAAGGTCTTTATACACCACTGAAAACATAGTTATGTATTTTATTTTGTCTGTCAATAGATCCTCATAAATATTACACACTGCACCTTTAAGTAGGAAATAAGCTATATCTCTATATGTAATTTCATAATTGCTTCTGTCTTTATAATATGGTTAAAGTGTACTGTCAAATGTACTGACAAGCATTTATGGTCAAATAAAATATACTTTAATGTCATTTGTATTGAAATCTCAATGACCCTGTTTACATCTGGTACTAAAATGCGTGTTGGACGACGCTAAATACAGGTGTAAACGGGGTCTAAAACATTTTGAGCTTGTCCACTTTGGACCACTTCCAGAGGTAGTTGAAAACGCATTCGACTGAATTACTTTCGTAGTGTAAACGCTCATGTGGTCAAATGCGTTTGAACAGCCACAAATAACGCCTACTCTCCGTCTACTGACCTAATGCGTAAACATTAAGAGACGCGCTAGACAGACGGGATTTAAACTTTGTTGGCTGAAGACCCAAGTTTGGTTTGAAGATGAAAAACATACCAAGCATATTCATATTCATACAAAAAAATAAAAATTCTGGGGGCATGAAAGTTTTGTGAAAATTATCAAAAATGCTGGCAGTGGTTGGCAACTTTAAAAAAACAGATGCTGTCAGGGAAAGAGTTAATTAATATAAATATAAAATTAAAATAAATCACTTACTAAAATCAAAATAAAACATAAATAAATATATATTATTTGTTTTTATTTCACAAATATTTTATTTGTAAGGTTCCTCTTCATTTAAAAACAGTGTTGATATTGTAATGGCTTTCTCTATGCTGATTCTCTGCTAGACAGCTTTAGATCAGCTCTGCAAAAGTATTCACTGTCTGCATGTGTTGTTCTCTACAGTTATCTACTGGTGCTTATAAACGTGTAGTCTATGAGGTGCCTTCTGGGAAGCAAGTCACTGAGCAAGCAGTGATAGACAGAATAACCTGGGCCACATGGACAAGGTAACGCTGCAACGCACCCACACTTCTCCTCTGGTCAGATGAACGAACATACAGTGGGGAGAACAAGTATTTGATACACTGCCGATTTTGCAGGTTTTCCTACTTACAAAGCATGTAGAGGTCTGTAATTTTTATCATAGGTACACTTCAACTGTGAGAGACGGAATCTAAAACAAAAATCCAGAAAATCACATTGTATGATTTTTAAATAATTAATTTGCATTTTATTGCATGACATAAGTATTTGATCACCTACCAACCAGTAAGAATTCCGGCTCTCACAGACCTGTTAGTTTTTCTTTAAGAAGCCCTCCTGTTCTCCACTCATTACCTGTATTAACTACACCTGTTTGAACTCGTTACCTGTATAAAAGACACCTGTCCACACACTCAATCAAACAGACTCCAACCTCTCCACAATGGCCAAGACCAGAGAGCTGTGTAAGGACATCAGGGATAAAATTGTAGACCTGCACAAGGCTGGGATGGGCTACAGGACAATAGGCAAGCAGCTTGGTGAGAAGGCAACAACTGTTGGCGCAATTATTAGAAAATGGAAGAAGTTCAAGATGATGGTCAATCTCCCTCGGTCTGGGGCACCATGCAAGATCTCACCTCGTGGGGCATCAATGATCATGAGGAAGGTGAGGGATCAGCCCAGAACTACACGGCAGGACCTGGTCAATGACCTGAAGAGAGCTGGGACCACAGTCTCAAAGAAAACCATTAGTAACACACTACGCCGTCATGGATTAAAGTCCTGCAGCGCACGCAAGGTCCCCCTGCTCAAGCCAGCGCATGTCCAGGCCCGTCTGAAGTTTGCCAATGACCATCTGGATGATCCAGAGGAGGAATGGGAGAAGGTCATGTGGTCTGATGAGACAAAAATAGAGCTTTTTGGTCTAAACTCCACTCGCCGTGTTTGGAGGAAGAAGAAGGATGAGTACAACCCCAAGAACACCATCCCAACCGTGAAGCATGGAGGTGGAAACATCATTCTTTGGGGATGCTTTTCTGCAAAGGGGACAGGACGACTGCACCATATTGAGGGGAGGATGGATGGGACCATGTATCGCGAGATCTTGGCCAACAACCTCCTTCCCTCAGTAAGGGCATTGAAGATGGGTCGTGGCTGGGTCTTCCAGCATGACAACGACCCGAAACACACAGCCAGGGCAACTAAGGAGTGGCTCCGCCAGTCTCCAGACCTGAACCCAATAGAAAATCTTTGGAGGGAGCTGAAAGTCCGTACTGCCCAGCGACAGCCCCGAAACCTGAAGGATCTGGAGAAGGTCTGTATGGAGGAGTGGGCCAAAATCCCTGCTGCAGTGTGTGCAAACCTGGTCAAGAACTACAGGAAACGTATGATCTCTGTAATTGCAAACAAAGGTTTCTGTACCAAATATTAAGTTCTGCTTTTCTGATGTATCAAATACTTATGTCATGCAATAAAATGCAAATTAATTACTTAAAAATCATACAATGTGATGCAACCGTCTCTCACAGTTGAAGAGTACCTATGATAAAAATTACAGACCTCTACATGCTTTGTAAGTGGGCAAACCTGCAAAATCGGCAGTGTATCAAATACTTGTTCTCCCCACTGTATGTCTGATATTCACTGGGCAAAGTCCTCATAACTCCATTTGAGCTTAAAGGAGTAGTTCACTTTAAAATGAAAATGACCCCATGATTTACTCACCCTCAAGCCATCCTAGGTGTATATGACATTCTTCTTTCTGATGAACACAGTCGGAGTTATATTAGTAAATATCCTGACGCTTCCAAGCTTTATAATGGCAGTGACGGGTCCATTGAGTTTGAAGCCCAAAAAAGTGCGTCCATCCATTATAAATGTACTGCACATGGCTCCGGGGGGTTAATAAAGGGTTAATAAAGGCCTTCTGAAGCGAAGCGATGGGATTTGGCTTCCACCAGAGCACCTTCCGTATTCAACTTACGGAAAAAACGTAATGTAGCGTAAGCATTTTGAACTGCTAGAGGCGTTACACTTTCTGTGCAGAATACGGAAGGCGGTCTGGCGGAAGCTAGATATTTTACTTTATAAAGTTTTAAATATGGATATTTTTCTTACAAAACCCCATCGTTTCGCTTCAGAAGGCCTTTATTAACCCCCCGGAGCCGTGTGGAGTATGTTTATAATGGATGGATGCACTTTTTTGGGCTTCAAACTCAATGGACCCTGTCACTGCCATTATAAAGCTTGGAAGTGTCAGGATATTTATTAATATAACTCCGACTGTGTTCATCAGAAAGAAGAATGTCATATACACCTAGGGTGGCTTGAGGGTGAGTAAATCATGGGCTAATTTTCATTTTAAAGTGAACTACTCCTTTAATCTTGGTAAAATGTTAATAATTTAATGACACATGCAAGCGTCTGGCCTTATATAAAGCCACAATATCAACTTTGACAACACAATTTTTAAATATTTTAAAAATACAGTGTTTTTTCCATTTTCTGAAAAGCAGCGCAAGTATCCATTTGGTGAGAAGGCTAGATAAATGTGTGTGATCTTATTCTTATTCATATGTTTAAATTTAACATGTATATGTTTTTCTTCACATAAGTGGTAAAAAAATTACACAGCAAATTACCTACTGTTTTCAGCTAACTCTAACTCAGGAATCTAATCCTGTCCGGACAGGAAAGTCTGTGATTGCTGCATTGCTTCTAATTTATTTTGTTACTCAAGCTAAATTTCTTGTTTTGCTGCCTGGTGCACCTTTATTATAGGCCTCCTCGGTAACAGTTGGTGGTTCCAGCACTGCTGGCATCCCATAAAATAGAATTTAAATCAATAAAGAGTCATCTGACTCTAGTACTGCAGTGTTGAAGTGTCTGGGTGTCTCTGTAGTGTCCTAGGGGATGAGGTGGTGGGGATCTGGTCCAGGAACACAGAAAAGGCAGACGTAACCTGCGCTTGTGTGTCTCACTCCGGCCTCAACATCGTGACAGGCGATGACTTTGGAATGGTAAAGCTGTTCGACTTTCCGTGTCCAGAGAAATTTGTAAGTATACTGTGTTTTTTACAGGAATAATGTTGTTTCACACTCAATTTTTTGTGATGCGTGGTGATTGGTCACCGTAACTTTGCCAAGTAATACGTATTTTGTTGATCCTGGAACAACATTCCAATCAGCCAACCAGATTTGAGGGACAACTTTACAGTTTATGTCAAGGATTACAGTTTTTAGGATTACAATCAGGGTTAGATGCTTCTACATCAGTGTTATTCACCTATCATTTCCCTCCGATTTTAGTGATAATTTATGGGTAGGGTTAGGTTTAGGAGTAGGGATTAAAAATTGTTTGAGACAAAATATTTTGATCCAGGAACATGTCCTACTTGGCAAAATCATGGTGATGATTGTAAGTCTAAACTGTAAACTTGCCCCTCAAATCTGATTGGTTGATTGGAATGAAAGTGGATGGGGACTGATGCTGTTGAGAAGCGTCAGGAAAATTCAAGTGTCATATTTGAATATACACAATGCAAATGTGATTTAAAAGGGTCACGCTCTGCATTTGTTTTTTTTTGTAATGTTCTCTGAGGTCCACTTATAATGTTAGTATGATTTTTACATGAAAAGCAGTCATAATTTATAAATAAATGGCCATGTTCGTGTTTTTTAACCTCTGATTTAAGGAGCATGTCTTCAAAGTAGACTTCAAAGTAAATGGCAAATCTTTGCATATGAAATAAGTCTTATACATGTGAAACGGTTGAAATGTATGGTTATGATTACAGTTTCAAATACCTTTAAAGAAGTACACTTATTTTGATGTGTTGACTCATGTAAAGCACATGTAAAGTATTTGATTTAAATTGTAACTAATTATGTTTAAAGTTAATATATTTTAAATGTACTCAGTTGCAACTTCATCATTACAGATGTGTAATTACAAATATATTTAAATACATGACATAAGTTTCAATAAAAATGACATTAAATTATATTTTAGTTTACTAAAGTTGCTTGTCCATATTTGACAGTACAGTTCAAAGACAATAGAATTATGAAATTACATATAAAGATGTACTTGCGTCCTACTAAAGTGGGCCAGAAAAGCACTCTTAAGTTCAGCTTATTGCATTTAATATAAATGTATACTAATACATTTTCATTTCATTGTAAATATCATGCAATTACTGTAAGTGCCCCAACATATATTCAGTTCACACTTAAGTATATATTCTTTTTTTTATTATTTATGTAATAAGTATGCTAAAGTCAATAGGGTCAATAGTGCTGTTCCTACAGATAAATAGAAACCACAGACTAACTTTCGCTGTCTCTGCTTATTGTATATGGGATGTCATAGCATGTGACAGCACATCACAAGACAGTAAAAAGGGCTGGATGTGACAGTTTTTACCAACACAGTTCAAAACATTCTCACAACAGCCAAAGTTCAGCTGTTTATTTGGACTGTAAAATCTTTTGTGTTTTCATTAAATATACATACTTGTTATATATTAAAATAAAATGTTCCCTCATCCACTCTTCTGACCTGTGCTGCACTTATTTCAGCCTTTTCAAGGATAAAATAGCAAATTGTCTCACTAGAATCTGTTTCCTCAGGCCAAACACAAACGTTTTCTGGGCCACTCTGCCCACCTGACCAACATCCGCTTCACCAGTGGGGATCGCTTTGTCGTCAGTGCAGGAGGCGATGATAGAAGGTGCTTGTTCAGTTGTGCTTTCATTATGTTCCTCACAGGCACCCACCTTCCTTTTTAAATACAGTTTATAGAGACAGTTTCAGTGTTTGCTTCTCTGTATTATTCTCCAATCCAAGTAGTCAATTTAATTTCCCTTTTAGCAAAACCGTTAACACATTTTGTTCTGTTGACTCAAAACTGTGTAATATGTAAAGGATAATGATATAATAAAAAATATGTTTTTTACATTTTCTATGTTTTGCACACCTTTATATATATTTATTTATTTATTTATGTTAGACCTTATTTCAGTAGATAGACAGACATACAGAATGACATGCATACATACAGACACAGACAGACAGATAGACAGACACACATACAGACACAGACAGACAGATAGACAGACACACATACAGACACAGACAGACATACAGACAGACAGACACATACATACAGACACAGACAGACAGACACACAGACGTACAGACAGACAGACACAGACATACAGGCACAGACAGACAGACAGACATACAGACAGACACAGACATACATACAGACAGACATACAGACACAGACAGACATACATACATACATACAGAGACATACAGACATAGACACAGACAGACAGACAGACAGACAGACATAGACATACATACATACAGACATACAGACAGACAGACATACAGACAGATACATACAGACAGACAGACAGACATAGACATACATACATACATACATACATACATACATACAGACAGATAGACAGACATACAGACACAGACAGACACATACATACATACAGACAGACAGATACATACAGACGGACAGACACAGACATACAGACAGACAGATAGACAGACACATACATACATACAGACAGACAGACAGACAGACAGATACATACAGACAGACAGACACAGATATACAGACAGACATACATAAAGAGACAGACATACAGAGACAGACAGACACAGACAGACAGACACACAGACAGACAGACACAGACATACAGGCACAGACAGACATACAGACAGACAGACACAGACATACAGGCACAGACAGACAGACACAGACATACATAGAGACAGACAGACAGACACAGACAGACAGACACAGACATACAGACACACATACAGACAGACAGACACAGACAGACAGACATACAGACAGACACACATACAGACAGACACAGTCAGACAGACATACATACAGAGACATACAGACATAGACACACACAGACAGACATAGACATACATACAGACATACATACAGAGACATACAGAGACAGACAGACAGACAGACAGACAGACAGACAGACGCAGACAGACATACATACAGACATGCATACAGAGACATAGACACAGACAGACAGACAGACAGACATGCATACAGACAGACAGACATATATACAGACAGACAGACATACAGAGACAGACATACATACATACAGACAGACACAGACAGACAGACAGACAGACAGACATACATACATACATACATACATACAGACAGACAGACAGACATAGACACAGACCGACAGACAGACACAGACAGACATAGACACAGACACAGACAGACAGACAGACATACATACATACAGACAGACACATACATACATACATACAGACAGACAGATACAGACAGACACAGACATACATACAGACAGACAGACAGACACAGACATACACAGACAGACAGACAGACAGACACAGACAGACATACATACAGACACAGACAGACAGACACAGACATACATACATACAGACAGACACAGACAGACATGCATACAGAGACATACAGACATAGACACACACAGACAGACAGACGCAGACAGACATAGACGCAGACAGACAGACATAGACACAGACATAGACAGACAGACAGAGACACAGACAGACAGACATAGACACAGACAGACATACATACAGACATGCATACAGAGACAGACACAGACAGACAGACATAGACAGACACAGAGAGACAGACAGACATACAGACATACAGACATACATACAGACATACATACAGACATGCATACAGAGACACAGACAGACAGACATAGACACAGACAGACAGACAGACCCAGACAGACAGACACAGACAGACAGATAGACATAGACACAGACAGACAGACAGACGCAGACAGACAGACATAGACACAGACAGAAGGACAAAGACACAGACACTTTCCCATTAATAATGTAACATTTCTTCTGTGTATGTTCTATAGCCTGTTTGTATGGCGGTGTGTCCACGCTCCTCACTGAGGTCATGCGGTCTCCCCTCCGCCTCGAAACCATCACAAGCCCAGATGACGGCACAAGTCGTACCACCTGACTGCTCAGTGACTGGATGCATGTGTCACCCATACCTGAACTGAGCCGTTTTTGAATGATAGTTGGGCCAAGGTGTCACAAGACCCAACATACAGTAAAAGATCTGTCAGATGTGTAAGTGTTTACCCCTCATGTTTTTATTTATTTCTTTAAAAGAAAATCTTGAACTACAAGATGCAGAACTTAATTTATTTTGGAATCCGTCTGTATCGATGTTTATGAGATTTTCTTCCAGATGAAAAAAGAACTTGTAGCAAGCGAAGTACGATTAGCCTTAAACTACCCGTTGAGTGTTTTTTTTTTTTTGTTCATTTTGGTGTGGTGTTTTTGTTGGAGATTTTCATTTTATATTGTAACCTGATTGTTTTGTGTTGTATTTCTTAATGTTTGTTTAGTTTGGTGATTCTTTTTGAGGTTTAATAGATCTCCTGTGGCCTTCTCCCTGAATGTAACACTGCCGTTATATTCTAGGATGTCAGCATGCCAAAGCATTCTATGCACTGTATACTTGACCTGCTCACTGTGGTTGTCCAGTGGTCTTTTAATGTTGATCTTGAACGTGATCTGATCTCCCTTAACAGTAGGTGACACTCCTAACCTCATATGTAGCAGCTTTAGCTCGATTAGTAAACTTGAGATGTCTGTTTGTGCGTTTGTGTGTGAGTAGGAATGAACCGTATGCTTCGTGTTTCATATCTGAGATCAAAGTTTAAACTAAAAAAAAAAAATGGTGATGCAATCCCTCAGAAAATGAATGAAAAGAGTTTGTTTCAATGCTGTCTTATCTGAAATCACTGTTCATCTTGCTGCTGAAGCCTTTATAGCATCACATTCATTCTGATTAGGAATCAGTTTTTTTATTGTTTTTTTTTCCATTTGATTTTAGTGAACTGAAGATTTTCTCTCCTTCAGTGTATCATTCTGATTGAAAGAGACGCTTAATCGCTTAATGCATATTATGATTTTCTTATCAATGTAAATATCATTTGTAAAGACATTCTTTTGTATATTTTTGTGAAATGTTTCTTAAAAGCCAACTTTAATAATAAAAAAAAGTACATATATGACACATTCATGTAAAACACTGTCACGGTTATTGAATTGCCTCATTCAACAGATTGCAAGCTATTGAAATCTTACTCATTCTGACGAGGACTGACTGTTCTGGGTTCAGTACAAATCTGTGGCATATTGTTGATTTTCAGAGTTAAATATAGGCCTGGTTTCACAGACAGGGTTTAGATTAAGCCAGGATTAGGCCTTAGTTCAATTAGGACGTTTAAGTAGCTTTTAAAAACATTACTATTGTGCATCTTGAGACAAAACAATGGCACTGACATATTTTAAGATACGTCGGTGCAAGTTGCTTTCAGTTAAAACAGCTCAAACATGCAGTTTAGTCTGGGACTAGGCTTAAGCCTTGTCTGTGAAACCATGGGATAGTTTACAGTAATGTGCTTAGAATGAGGACTGAGTCAAAGTTCTTTTCTTAACTTGTTTTGAACCCGGAACATTCCTTTCATATCTTTTGACACTGTTTATTGGCTTTGATCATCTCTCAAGGGAAAGACTTTGTCAGCATAAAAAAAAAAAGCATAGGAAAAGAATTGCACACTATGAGAAGGAACTTCCTTATGACCCAGATAATATGATACCTACCTACAGTTTACTGATTTTTATAACGCAATCAGGAAGCTTTTCAATTCAGTTCTATGATCAGTCTATCATTTAATCCAAAATACACATTACTTGCATTTAATCTGAGCTGTATCTCTAGAAATGTTGACCTATTGATCCCATTGAAACACTGTGATTCAAACCACATAACAGGCTGAATATTCCACAGACTTAAAGGGATAGTTCACCCAAAAATGAAAATTACCCCATGATTTACTCACCCTCAAGTCATCCTAGGTGTATATGACATTCTTCTTTCAGACGAATACAATCGGAGTTATATTAAAAAATGTCCTGGCTCTTCCAAGCTTTATAATGGCAGTAAATGGCAACCCGTCATACGTCACATCAGTTACGCTTTTTCCGTAAGTTGAATACGGAAGGCGGTCTGGCGGAAGCTAGATATTTTTTCTTTATAAAGTTTTAAATATGGATATTTTTCTTACACAAACGCATCGATTCGCTTCAGAAGGCCTTTATTAAAGGATTAGTTCACTTCAAAATGAAAATTTCCTGATAATTTACTCGCCCCCATCTCATCCAAGATGTTCATGTCTTTCTTTCTTCATGTCAGAAAGGTCACGCGTGACATATGTGGAAGTACCGACCCAGTGTTAAAACGAACGTGCATAGACTAAACCAAACGCCCTTTACAAAAATAAAGGTAAAACAACGATGTCGGTGGAAGTACCGACCCAGTGTCGAAAAACTCCATCTCATGTTCTCCTCCAATTTCAAAATCATCCGACATCATTGTTTTACCTTTATTTTTGTACAGGGCGTTTGGTTTAGTCTTTGCACGTTCGTTTTAACACTGGGTCGGTGCTTCCACGTATGTCACAGCCGTGACCTTTCTGACGTGATGACGTTATACACCGTGAAGAATCACAACACAGAAAGTGTGCATTTGAGGTTAAAAAGTATATAAATGTTTATTTTTTCTTGAAAATGACCGATGGTTTCGGTAGATAAGACCCTATTCCTCAGCTGGGATCATGCAGAGCCCTTTGAAGCCCTTTGAAACTGCATTGATTTGGACCTTCAACACGTTGGTTGCCATTGAAATCCATTATATGCAGAAAAATTGAATGTTTTCCTCAAAAAACTTAATTTCTTTTCAACTGAAGAAAGAAAGACATGAACATCTTGGATAGGGGGAGATAAGGGAGAGTAAATTACCAGGAAATTTTCATTTTGAAGTGAACTAATCCTTTAACCCCGCCGGAGCCGTGTGGATTACTTTTATAATGGATGGATGCACTTTTTTGGGCTTCAAATTTTGGCCTGCCATTATAAAGCTTGGAAGAGCCAGGACATTTTTTAATATAACTCTGATTGTATTCGTCTGAAAGAAGAATGTCATATACACCTATGATGACTTGAGGGTGTGTAAATCATGGGCTAATTTTCATTTTTGGGTGAACTATCCCTTTAAGAATAATCTCAACAGACAATGGAAAATCATATCATCTTATAACTTTATTAGAAATATATTTACAATCTTCCTTATATACAACACACTAAAGTAACATCTGAAGATTCTGATTTTTGCTTTTCTTCCATTCTGTCATCTGTGGTCATATCAGTAAATTTAAACAGCTTATTATTATGCTTTTGACTGCTCTTAAAGAAGCACATAGCCATGCATGCATTAATAACTTCATAGATTGCAACGCTGTGATGGAGAGAGAAAGGGTGTCAGAACTTCACAGAGAAGGACGAGCCGCACGAGCAGCCGTGTTCAGCCTGTGGGTTCTTCAACACCTGAAAGGAAGCGCGGATGAGCTCCTGACTGAAGTCAACAGTGGATCCTTTCACAAACTCCAGACTGTCCTGGTCAACTATTATCCCAACACCATTCCTTTCAAACACTCTGGAAAGAAAGCAACAGAAGTAAATGCATTGGATCAACAAAAAAAATCATTTAATAAAAAATCTTCTGCGGTATGAACTCTTAAGACTTTTGATTTGGTAACAAAGGCACATGTTCTTTAGAGGGAAAACTATTCGAAATGTTAGATCAACTAGATGCAATTAACATAGGATGAAGTTTTACAAGCTGCAAGTTTTATATTGATCAGTTTTTATATTGATTAAAAGACTCTACCCTTATCCTTAAAATGGTGCTCTCGCCTCCTTTTTCAATATTCATCCAATAATTTAACATCCAAAAATATAACACCAGTGCTGTCAAACGATTAATCGCATCCAAATAAAAGTTTGTGTACACATGATATATGTGTGTTTACTGTGTATGATTATTATGTATATTTGAATACACGCATGTATATATTTAAGAAAATGTTATGTTTATATATAAAATATTTATATATAATATAAATTACATAAATATATATACAGTATATACATGCAAATATTTATTGAATATATACATGAATGAGTGTGTATTTATATATACACATCACAATTATACACAGTACACACAGATATATTATGTATACACAAACTTTTATTTGGATGTGATTAATCGTTTGACAGCACTAAAAGCTTATTAAATTAAAATATTTTTGAATTACGTAGTAACACAGTTTAGACTCTTTCTACAGCATCAACCTTGTTACCAAAGATGTTGTATATAAAATGGTCAAACAAATAGTTTTCTTTTTCTAATACTAAAAGTATGTATATGGGAATACCATTATTTTATATTAAATATAATATTTTTTGAGTTTATATAAGTCTAATGACTAGTTTTTTTTTATTTATTCTAATTGATAAACAAATCCAAAATAAATTCTAAAAGTTTACTTAATATTTATTAAAATATTAAATAAACTAAAATACGTGAATAAAAGCTTAAATCAAATCTGTTCATCACATAAAGCGACCGAGTCTCTTTAGAAAATGTGGGCTAAACTCAATTCATATGGATTAGTTTTACAATCTCTTTATGAACTTTTGGATTTTAATTTGTGTTCTGAAGATGAATGAAAGTCTTGCGGGTTTTGATCGGTATGAGGGTGAGTAAATGATGACTGAATTTTCATTTTTGGGTGAACTATCCCTTTAAGCACCTCATTTGACGGACCCACTATTGAAATGATTTTTCAAGTTGCTTACACTATTTTTTTTGTAATTACCTGTCATCTTCATTTCTAACAGAGTCCACTGAGAATTTATACTGGAATCCTGAACATCCTCCTCCCTCCACTGATATCCTCAGATACTCTCCCTTAGTCATAATCTCAGCAAGCCTCTGCAGGAATAACAACAAAAAGACATTTTAGTATGATGTTTTTTTGTGTTACACACTGAAGTATGTAGGAAGAAGTGCAGGTGAGTTCAAACCTTGACACAGGATTCACTGAGCTGAACGCCATCAGCTGGAATGGGTGTGTTTTGCTGTTGTTTGGTGAGAGGAGCTGAACATCTTCTCGCTGTTTGAACTCTGGCCGAGGAAACGCTGCACAACAACAAACACACGTGACACACACACTGCTGTACACACAATGCCCTTGACCACACTAACGAGTTTCGATATCCACAGCATCGTAATATAGCTATATTAAATTCAAAATAACTATGAAACAAATTAAAGCTTTGGCTAAATATGTGTAACAGAACGGAGAAGTTTGTTTGTAAGCAACTGACAACAAACGAGTCATTTCACCGTAATTAAACCAAATATTTTAATTTACATGTGGCGATTATTAGTCGACATCCATAAGTGTTGATGTGCTACTTTAAGTTATCAAATGTTGTCATCTCTGCCGTTAGCTCTCAATCGCAACTGTTCTCAAGCTAGCTAGCTAAGCTAACGTTACCTGCAATAGCTATTAACCGAACAGGTACCAAACACAGTCGTTTTATATTAGACAATACATATACCACTGCCATTTCGCTAATTTGTGCATACTTGAGAAGGTGAAATGACGCTGTTTTAGGGGCGCTTATGAGCAGTCTTCTGGCGAATGACATCTTCTATAACTCGGATAGAACTGCGCATGCGCATGACGGAGTATCGAGAGTATGGGTTGCCAGATTCATCGTTATTTTTAGTATTTGTAATTTCTGTTAATTTAAAAAAATAAAGACTCATCAGTTGTTATCGAAAATTGTTTTAGGTAGTAAATAATAATGAAATAATAAAACTTTTATTTTTTTATTAGTAAAAAAAGTTAATGATCAGTAAAAAAAGGTAGCATTGCAATTCATTTAAATTAAACATCATGTAGCATCATAACTTTAGCTCCTAGATGCAATGCGAACGGCTTACCTTTCTGATGCAGTTTTATATCACAAATGTGTATAATTGACAGCTGTCACTAAGCAAGTTCAATGTGAATTTTTTCTACAAACTAACATGTCAAGTTTTATTGGCAAACAAATGACTTTTTCAGTGTAAAAAGAGCCAGCTGTGATAAACTCTCATTTATATAGAAAATACATAAGCTGATATCTGTACCATTAATTATGACACAAATTTCAATCAAGCCTCAAATGTGCCAGATTTGAACTATGAAAGTATGTAAAGTATCTCAAAGACATAAACTGGCTAATCATTATTCAACTGAAGTGGCAGAATTGGATTTTTTTTTTTTTTTTTTACATTTTCAATTTAATTAAAATGTACAAAAAATCTATATTCACAATATAACCACATTTGTGTGTGTGTTAAAAATGTTATTGTTGCAATTACACCAGGATATCTCTAAGTATTTTAAAACAACAAAAAATAACTTTTAAGAATTACATTTTTATGCAGATTTGAACCATGAAAGTATGTCTCAAAAAACAAAAACTGGCTAATTTTATACAAACAGGGTCATTATTTAACTGGAGATGCAGCATTTTTAATTTCAATTCTTTTTTTCTTTTTTTTTTTTCTTTTTTTTTCAGTTTAATTAATTGTACATAAAATCTATATTCACAATATAACCGCATTTTTGTTGTGTTAAAAAATGTTATATTGTTGCAATCACACCAGGATATCTTTTAGTATTTTAAAACAAAACAAAATGTAATAAAACATTTTTTTAATAAATTTCTTTTATGTAATTAATAAATATTATGATTTATTGGTTTTAAAAGTCAGGTGTTTCAAAGTAGAGGGACATCACTTGCTACCACAGATGAAGAATAACCCATCAACAACCAGAGGCGGACAGTAGTGGAGTATTTTTACTCTGCTTAAGTACATTTTTCAAGTGTCTATACTTTTTTTTTCCCATATTTTTCTTTGGAAAACTTTTACTTCACAACATTCCAAAGCACAATATCATACTTTTTACTGCACTACGTTCCATATTGAATATCATTTAATGCTTAATTACATTAAAAATGTAGTACTGTATACTTTTACTCAAGTAAAAGTAATTTAAAGTTTTACTTGAGTACAAGTAGGAAAGCACTACATTTTTAATGTAATTAAGTATTAAAGGTATAAAAAAAACCTTTTATTTATGAAATGTAGTGCAGTAAAAGTATGACATTATATATTATGCTTTGAACGTAATGAAGTAAAAGTTTTCCAAAGAAAAACACTGATAAAGTATATACTTGACAAATTTACTTGAGTAGAAAGTAAAAATACTTCACTACTGTCCGCCTCTGTCAACAACTTGAATAAAGAAAAGTTTTTGTATTGTTTTACTTCTCTTTATGAACCTTTGCGTGAAAATACTAGCCTGAAAGAGGGGTTTTGATATATCTGGCAACAAAATGTTCTCCTTGTTCCAGAACGTTTCTATGGGTCGCTGCCATTGGCTAAGAGTTCGCCGAGAAGGCGTGTGCGTCATAAAGACGCCCACATTTGATTGGAGGACAGTCATTCTGATCTTGTGACTAGGAAATAGGGTGTGCGAAGAGTGGTCTGAAAGAACTGGTATGTAAGCAATTAATTAAACAAGTTTCTAACGTTTGAATTGAGCGTGAAACCAGCTCATGTTTCGCTTTTTGTGAGTTTTCTGTGTATTCATTTGTAACGGTAACATTCATCTTCACGAGGAAGTTTAGCGAAACTACGCAGAGATTCACTGTCATGTGGTTGACCGACGTAAGTTCTTGTGTTTGTTGTACTCTGTCAGTCAGGTAGTTTTCTTTTTTCTCGGCAGGAACCATGGATTACAGTATGCTCTGCGTTGTTTTACTCTCTCTTCTCGCCTACACTAATTCTGTGCCGGTGAAATTTGTGGATTGTGGTAAGTACTCATGTATATAAATTTAAAGGGATAGTTCACCTAAAAAATGAAAATTGCCATCATTTACTCACCCTTAAGTTGTTTCAAACAAACCTGTATGAGTTTCTATCTCCTGCTGAGCAAAACATATTTTGAAGAATGTGGGTTACCAAACACAAACAGTTGATGGGCCTATCAACTGTTTGGTAACCCATATTCTTCAAAATATCATCTTTTGTGCTCAGAAAAAGAAAGAAACTCACTCTCAAGTTGTTCCAAACAAACCTGTATGAGTAAATGACAATTTTCATTTTTGAGTGAACTATCCCCAAATCTGTTTTTGTTTCTTTCTCAACATTTCCTCTCCCTTACAGGTTCAGAAGACGGAAAAGTTGTTGAGGTTGACATCCAGCCCTGCTCACAACAGCCATGCCAGCTTCACAAGGGACAATCCTATGCAGTCAATGTAACCTTCAGCAGCAGTGAGTTGCTTTATACATCTAGTAGCAGCTCAAATCTAAATTTAGGACAGCAACAACTTGTTCGTATTTCCCATAGACGTTGCGAGTCAGACCAGTAAAGCTGTGGTTCACGGGGTGATTGCTGGCGTCCCCGTCCCCTTCCCCATCCCTATTGATGATGGTTGCAAGTCTGGAATTCAGTGTCCTATTGCTCCACAAAAAATGTACAGCTACGTCAACCAGCTGCCCGTCAAGAGCGAGTATCCAGCAGTAAGTGTTTAACTTCATCTATATCTAGTTCTGAACAGTGCTTTAATGTCACAGGCATTCACTTCCTTATTGTTTTGGTTTGTTTATTAGATAAAACTGGTTGTGGAATGGGAATTAAGAGATGACTCCAGCAAAGATTTGTTTTGCATCAAGTTCCCAGTTCAGATTGTGAGCCAACACTGATGCCAAGATGAAAACGCTTACAAAGGGATATGTGCCTAAACACTTTTCTATGGACTTTTTAGATCTAATATTAGTAGACACCTATTTTATGATTTATACTACTACTAAATTTTTTTTTTTTTTTCTAACCCTGACAGATTTGTTATTTTAACATTTATCTTTAACTATGCACACAGTGACACTTTACAAACATTGCCTAATTCTAGTTTGTTGCTAAATTGCGTCAATGATTCACCAGAGCGAGATGCTGACGAACAGCAGTGGTCAGTGCCGGTGATTAAATCAAGTGTGCACTAGCTGCTGTGTGGCTACACAGTGTTGTAATGTTTCTAATCAAACCTCCTTTGAGCAATTAGTTGTGAACTTCTTTTTACTTGCATTTTTAAATCTGCAAATTTAATAAAGACTTGCATCTTAAAATGAGCTTATTTTATTAAAACATCGGCGAATATGGCCACTTCTAACATGCAGCGTTAACATGAACATTACTGAAGTAAACTATTTTTTTTTTTTTTTTAATGGTAAACAATGATTTTTGTTTTTCTTTGCGAGGATTTTGTCCGGAATGTAAAACTAGGGGTTCCCACACCTTTTGACCAGTGATTATTTATCCATTAATTATTTTCTAGTCGTTCATGATTAAACAAAATTAAACCATAATGGTAATTAAAAAAATATATACTATTTGTTACCTTTTTTTTTTTTTTTTATATTAAGTTTAAATTAATTTTAATTATGAATGACTATAAAATATATAATTTAAAATGAATTGGTCATAAGATGTGGGAACCCTGTCTGTGTAAAAGGCTCAAACAAATCAATGTAAAGCTGACAGTGCTGTCTCTAGAGCTGAAGATTTTTTTTTATTTGAAGTTTTGTTTATTAAAGCGATCTGTTGACTGTTTCTCCTTTCTGGGTCAGGTGTCTTGCTTCAGTTTCAGTTCTGCTTTCTCAGACAGCAGTTTTTATATTCCTGTTGAAAGGTCATCTGTTTGACAGCTGGTGGTTACTAGGTCAATTATTATAAATTTATTATGATCAAGAAGAATTTGTGGTTAACTTTTAAAGTTTAAAAATCAAGTTTTTAATGTTGTTTGTATATCTAGGTGGTGTTTTTAATATACTTTAAGACAAACCATGATCAAATTCATAAGTCAACACCATTGCTGAGTGTTTTCTCCTGAAAACTACAGTGAACAAAGACGATCTCAAAAATGCGGTTTGAAGTCGCCTGTGTTTCTTACATCACAAACTACCTTGTAACCAATCACGTCAATGTGTGGACAGGCTTTAGCATATCATTATCTGCTGCAAAGCAGGGGAGTCTCAAGAGAAGCCAGGTTATTCCGGTATATTTTTCTGTTGATATGAAAAATCAGGTACTTTTAGCAGTATAGCAGGTGAATTATGTATATGATGTATGTTATGATGAACTATATGCCTTTCTCCACTGATGTTCTATGATGTTTAAAGCATTTCTAAAGGTGCTGATATTTAGAAGGCAGCTTTCTGACTCTGAGATTGTGAACAGGAACATGGTTTGTGTAACATTAGCAACACATTATTAACTGTTTCATAACATAGTCAAGCAAAAGGCTAATCATAATAATTACCGTTATGTGTTCGACAACGTAAAGAGTGATACCACTGGGCAGCACTACAGTAAAGTTGACCAAGTGGATCTCTGAGCTGGTGTGAGTGAGTGAGTGGAGGCGGGGCTAATTTGCACATTCAAAGCTCCGTGTATACTAAATGAAGCAAGGGTGTAGTTACATTCAAGCTATTTTAAGGCATGACTTATTTTTTTTTTTCCTGTGGAAAAAAAAAAAATTTACGTTATTTTGGTGAATGAGTTTTAAGGGAAAAAATTATTGAATACAGGGGGACTTTAAATATTGAACATTAGCAATAATTTGGTTAACTTTGTCATTACACAATTATTTTTTTGGAAACTTGCTAAAAGAAACATCGTCTTTAAAGGGTTAGTTCACCCAAAAATGAAAATTCTGTCATTAATTACCTCATGTCGTTCCAAACCAGCAAGACTTTCCGTTTTTTTTTTTTTTTGATAATCTGAGAGATTTCTGTCCCTCCATTGACAGCTACACAACTACCACTTTGATGCTTCAAAAAGTTCATAAAGAGATTGTAAAAATAATCCGTATGAATTGAACTGTTTAGTCCAAATTTTCTTGACTCGATTGCTTTATATGATGAACAGATTGAATTAGGCTTTTATTCACAAATAAACATTGATAAGCAAACATTAAACAGAAGCTCAACTGAACCTGCTTGATGTGCAAGAACAAACCTCATTGCTTCTTGCGGAAGTGCAAAATTGCTTTTTGAAGTGCCAAAGTAGTAGTGTAGCTTTCAATGGAGGGACAGAAATCTCGGATTTCATCAAAAATATCTTCATTTGTCTTCTGAAGATGAACTAAAGTCTTACAGGGTTGGAATGACATGAGGGTGAGTAAATGATGACAGAATTTTCATTTTTGGGTGAACTAACCTTTAAATAAATGATAAAGAAAGCAGAATATGACTATTGGCTACAACACAATCACCAAACCACAGTAACATCTGAATGTGTGCTTTTTATTACAAGGAAACAAAAGCAAGCAACATTTCTTCAGGTACAGAAGTTATTTGTGCCATGTACGTCACACTCTCTTACTCGTTTTCTTCTTGGTTGTCTGAGCAAACATTCTGTAAATTATTAGGATACTTTTTTGGGACAGAGATAGAGTAGTGTGTTTCACAGGAATTTGTTAACCAGAGGACCACACTTGTGTTTATTGGCCCTGTTATCACAAAACAGCATACCGTTATCATTGGCCTTATCCAAAACCAGCTGGAAACACACATCAATTTCACAGGCATGCTAAAGAGGGTCAAAATAAAACCTACATGAGGTAGAAACCCATCATACAAGAACTTCCTGTATGCATTTATTTAAGATTTAAATGCTGTTCTAAACTTAATAGTAATGGAATGTGACTTTGTAGCATATTTTTACATATTCAGAAAATGGCTGCTTTATTACCTTTAGTGCAATTCTGCGTAGTGTTGATACGTAATGTTGTTTTAACCAGTCAATCAGTGATTCTACATAACTTAAAATTGTTCATCCCCAAAACAATAAAAAATCATTTAAAATATATATATTTAAAAAAACGGCAATACATATAATATGGTATATTTGTTCTTGCCACAGGAATTGTCCCTCTCGTTACAACAAAAACCAAGCATTGACATCCACACAAACATGCTGTTATGTAATGTAATTGCGGGGGAAAAGATTCTGCTCAACTCAAATCAATAAAAGTATAAAGTTTCTGTTTCAGTGCTAAAATGCACCGTTTTTAAGAAACTGCATGATGACGAATGTCTCCATTTTCTTCAAAAATACTTTTTTGGAAGGGGTGGACGGATATCACCACCACATTTTGGCTCATCAGTCCTTTCTCCTGTTTTTGACAGATTGAGAAAGAAAACAAAGAAGCAAGAGACCTATTCTTACAGTCACAAATGAAGTTTGATACATTATCAATAGCAAGCAAAGAGAAGAAAGTGAATGTGTCAGGATTTTTTTCCCCCAGACAACCTCTATCCTGTATACAGGTTAAAAAGACATTTGAATGAAAGTAGTAAGGCATCTGATATGTTTTTAATGACAATACTTTAAAGAACCATACTGTACAGTACACGGAAGTACAGTATGGAGCTCTAAAACTCGTTTTGCAGGACCCAGTTAATACAAAATCAGAGCACTTGTATGTTAACAAAAGATTTTAGTTTGAACATTTCCCCAAGTCTTTAAAACAGCTCAGGGGTAATTTCACTTGCATAAACGTTAAATAAAAAATGAGTATTCATCTGGGCCCACTGTGTTGCAGCACTGCCTCCAACGATACCTCTCTAAATAATAGTAAAATACTTTAAAACATCACAGGCAAGTCAGTTTGTCAAATAAACACCAAGAAGGTCTGTTAAAACATATCACAGGCTAAAAACCGATAAAGGTACCGCTGATGCTTTAAGCTGAGAGCGGCACAGGACTGGGTTGAACTGTTAGCAAGCAAAGATGTTGTGAATGATACTGAAGCCCTCACTGTCCGTTTTGTTTGAGCCTCTCCAGTCTCTGTAGCAGAGCATTTCCAAACGCTTCTCTATATCCGGGGCTGAGGGAATCCAGCAGCGAGTAAACAGTCTCATGGTACTGGGTGTTCAAGCCCTCGTCCACCTGATCAAAGGTGTGACCCACCACCTGACAAATCACAAACACAAGTCTTTAGGACATAGAAGAAACATTCCACAGGTTAACCATCTCCTATTTCTCACTTTTCATCTTTGTGATCCTGACTGGAACTGACCGAAGAAAGTGTAACTTTTTTTTAAATGAAATAAATGCACTATATTTTGTTTTAATAATATTTATTTGATATTTTGTATTCTGAGGGGATTTCATGGTACTAGACATTCACCTCTAAATTATACAACATTTATTTCTATACAAAATACAAATGTTAGAAATTTTTTATATCTCCAACTGATACAGTGTTTAAAGGCACACTATGTAATTTTGTTTTGTTCAAAATTAACAAAATTTAAATATTGAGTTTATATATCATCAATCCTTCTTCCCAAACGTCTTTTTGTCTTACCCTCATTCACTATTATAAGTGTTTATATTTGAGACCTGACAAGATGGTTTTTGCAGGAAATTGTGTACATATGTCACTCGCCCTTTTGGGACTTGATTCTGTCCATCTGGAAATGATTGGATGGTTGTTTTTTGTTATTGCTGATCATCAGAGAAAAGATGACATTAGAAGAGGGAAAGGAAGTTATTTTGACTAAAGATTACAATGGCACATGAATAAAAAAAGATGTGCATGGATTATTCATAATAAATACTGCAATATTCCATTTGAACTAAATAAGAATTTTGATTTCATGGTGACTTTAAAGTAGAGGCCTAGACTGAAAGTGGACCCCATCTTTGCCTTTAGGAAAACATCAGATTGTCAATATTAAAGAGAAAAAACTGTTTTTGGGTTGAACAGATGATACTTTCTCACTCACCCTTAACCCTGCCTCGGTGAGCTCTAAGCAGTATCGGTTTCCCTCTCTGATTTGCACGTTTATATACGCCACATCCAGTCCGCTGGTGAGACTGTGAGAGACGTGCATGTCCGTTACTGCGAAGAGCACATCATTGACCACCGCCTCAGCCTCCAGTCGCATGTCTTTCACCTCTCCCAGCTCCAGACAGCGCTCCTCAAACGAACACTTGGACAGCTCCTCTGGCGTACAGTCCACCTCCATCCCCTAAACACAACAGAGAGCCTCCAGATTATGGATGATCAGACAAACAAACCACTGCATGCTCATAAACATCTGGCGTCTGATCATGAGGGGGCGCGAGCACTGTGAAGTCATGCTAACGCCTCAAATTCATCAACTGACAACTCACTAAGTACGTTTTACTCATGTTTTGGGGGGAAGAAACACAGTTTAATGCGAATCATCGGTGTAATGTATGATCATGTAACTTGCATAAAGGCAATCTGAAAAATATGAAGTGCTAGCTAACAATATTATTAAAGCCAATCGAAGCTCTTGTAGCGTTAAAGTTCCATATAACGCCAATTCCGGGTTATATTAACAGAATAATAGCACCACGACATACATAATAAGTTCATATGTTATATGATAAAGTCTGAAGCGGTTAATGTTTATTTATTAACACAATTTTATGAGTTACTAACCTCCTCCTGGGGTGGCTCGTCAAAACACTTCCGGCTCATGCCGGCTAGGACTTGTGTGTGTCAATTATGCGCAGCAGTTGCGCAGAGCAGCTTCTGCGTATCCGCCTCGACAAACATTACAGCACGATATTTTAGGAAACAAAATTGTCAGAATATAGTAAATATATATAATTTAGCTGTTGGCTGTATATGATAAAGCAGAGCTAACAACTAAATTCCTTACGTAACAAATTGTGCGGGTGGATGCGCGAGCTTTGGGGGCGGAGGGGCTTCTAGAGAATTCTTTATTTTCCACAAATAACACCAATGCATAGTTATTGTCCAAAGAACTGAATACATTTAATTTACCTTATTATATTTTATACAGTTGTGTTTTTTTTGCTGTTTTTCGTGTTTTCCAATGGTGAGGTGACATCACTTGCATTTCCACAAGTGTTACTACTGAAATTCACCCATGGAAATATACTGGATTGCACATGCATGAAATGGAACTTGTTTGTGTCATAATATCCCATTATTCACATTCATTCCTAAACTTTAGAATGCGTATTCACTCGTCGACGAAAAAAGGCAAGATGGGTTAGTTATTAAAATTAATTTATTATGAAATCATATTGTAATCAGCCATGATGAAGTTAAACATTATGAACAGAAGTTGCAGTAATTTTGGCCCATTTCAGAATAATAACACACCGTGCTGTGTAGTATCAGTTTGAAGTATTAAATACAAGGTGACGGATTAGATCGCAGATTTAAAGAAATAGACAAAGATATGACTTACAAACCTTGATGTCAGATCATTAACTAAATCCATTACACCATTTAATTTGAGCCTACTTACCATAAATAGTGCCTTTATTGCAATGCGCAGTAAAATAACACTCGTGTAGCCGAGCGCGCGAGCTGTGTAGTGGCTGCGCAGCGCGGATGCTCGTGAACACACCGCGTGGAGCTGCGCGCGAGAGAGTGCGCAGTCACGAGCGTGTTTGTAAACACCACCATTAGCCTTATAAGCAGACAAACAGAGATGCTGCTCTCTCACGACCTGACTTATAATGCGCCCGAAGACTACAATCTCAAATTGAATATAGACATTATTAATGAGCGACGCATCAGCTGAAGAGACAAACTTGAATGAAGGTATAAAGGATTGTGTTTAGCCAGCATGCTAGTTCACCCTAAGCCAAGGAACAACGGTTAGTCAGCTATTTTATAATACAGGTGAGTTATTTTTCGTAGACATTCGTATACTGAATGACCACGGTACATTGGAAAGAAAGGGTAAACCCTTTTGCTGTTGTGCGGTGTGTCTCCGTGATTTGGCATTGTTAGCTGTAAAAAACAAACTCACCAACCTTAAGGGAATTGCGCAAACACTGTATATATGGGGTCAGACAGCAACGTCAGGCATGCCAGACAAATAAATATAACATTTAAAATGAGCTCATCATCATCACACTTTCTGATGTTGTTCTAAAGGCATTGAATAATAGCTAAATGCCAGTCATATGCTGTGAATTGATAGGTTTGCCAAGGTAATCCCAGGCTTTAACAGTTCTTTGCATCAGTATGTTGAATTACTAGTTCTGCAGATGTAATTTGTTCAGACAGCCACATCAGTTTGAGGTCTTCATTAGTCAGCTAGAATAAAAACATGTATTTATACTGAATCATTGTCTTTAACTCTTCACTGAATAATTGTGTGGGTTTGTTTTCAGCAAAGTCACTGAGAATAAAGATAACGTTTTCATTTTTTATCACTTCCATGAGGATTTGTTTAGACAGGCTTGTGTGTATTATGTATGTACTGACTCTCTGTATGTTATGTGTAACTGTCAGTGTTGGGGAATAACTAGTTACATGTAACTAGATTAAGTAATTTAATTACGAAATAAATGTAACTGTAATCCGTTACAGTTACTGAGGAAAAACTGTGTAATTAAATTAGTTATTTATGAAAATGTTAATGATTACAAAGGGTGTTATATCTGAATATTTTATGTAAAAAGCTAGGATATGTTGAATAAAATTTGTTGCTTTGCCTGTTTTTGATGTGCACGATGCCTCCTGCCATTTAAAGGCCGTTTAGTAAAGCGATGCTATTCTGATGCTTTTGATTGGCTCTCTTGTTTGAATTTGCAGTGCACCACGTCTGCCAATTACATCAATCCGCATTGCCGCTGAAAGCTTTAGGCTACAACCTGTCTGAGAGTTGCCACCATGGCGAGGGATAAAGAGGTGTTTCAGTGCTAGAAATGAGAAAAGTAATCAAATGTAATCAGTTACATTACTTTAATAAAGTAATTGAAATAGTTACACTACTTATTACATTTTAAATAGGGCAACTTGTAATCTGTAACCTATTACATTTCCAAAGTAACCTTCCCAACACTGGTAACTGTTCCATCTCAATACAAAGTACTCCACCAATCCACTATCCTATGTCTGTGGCATTTATTACCTGGGATGTCCTAATGTGTTTCAGACAGTACACACTAAACCCAAGAGCTGGTCAAGATGCCTTGGCCATTTTCTGAGTCTATTAAGAAGCGGGCCTGCAGGTACCTGCTGCATCGATATCTTGGAAATTTCCTCCAGGAGAAGCTGAGTTTGGACCAGCTTAGTCTGGACCTCTATCAAGGCACAGGCTCACTCGCTCAAGTGCCACTGGACAAATGGGTAAGTTCTCTACTTTTGTGTTGTTGACCTGTATTTGATTCCATACAGAACAAACTCCATGAATCATTTAACTTTTCTTTTTTTTTTTAACTCGATGGGACCAGATTGTTTATACCTATTCCAGGATGACGCTCAAGTTTTTAATATTAGAAGAAGATCCACAAACTTTTTTCTTTTGGTCAAAATCGTTTATCATTGAAGCATGTTTTATTAGATTGTGCTGTTTAACTTTGTGAGAAACACTTTGGAAGAAATTTTTACCCAAGATAAACCAAACATATTTTTCCAGCCCTCTACGGACACACTGAAGCGTGAGTCGCCATTGGCTAGCAAATTTTTAATTTTACTCGCCAGACTTTTTACGTGGTATGCAAGAACAATGCAGATAAAAAACTTATATATAAATTAGGGCTGTCAAACAATTAATTTTTTTTTTATCTAATTAATTACACGATGTGGCGATTTATCGCAAATTAATCGCACATCAAATTTGACTGAGAAATTAGACATTACAAAAAGTACAAACCCGATTCCAAAAAAGTTGGGACACTGTACAAATTGTGAATAAAAAAGGAATGCAATAATTTACAAATCTCATAAACTTATATTTTATTCACAATAGAATATAGATAACATATCAAATGTTGAAAGTGAGACATTTTGAAATGTCATGCCAAATATTGGCTCATTTTGGATTTCATGAGAGCTACACATTCCAAAAAAGTTGGGACAGGTAGCAATAAGAGGCCGGAAAAGTTAAATGTACATATAAGGAGCAGCTGGAGGACCAATTTGCAACTTATTAGGTCAATTGGCAACATGATTGGGTATAAAAAGAGCCTCTCAGAGTGGCAGTGTCTCTCAGAAGTCAAGATGGGCAGAGGATCACCAATTCCCCCAATGCTGCGGCGAAAAATAGTGGAGCAATATCAGAAAGGAGTTTCTCAGAGAAAAATTGCAAAGACTTTGAAGTTATCATCATCTACAGTGCATAATATCATCCAAAGATTCAGAGAATCTGGAACAATCTCTGTGCGTAAGGGTCAAGGCCGGAAAACCGTACTGGATGCACGTGATCTTCGGGCCCTTAGACGGCACTGCATCACATACAGGAATGCTACTGTAATGGAAATCACAACATGGGCTCAGGAATACTTCCAGAAAACATTGTCGGTGAACACAATCCACCGTGCCATTCGCCGTTGCCGGCTAAAACTCTATAGGTCAAAAAAGAAGCCATATCTAAACATGATCCAGAAGCGCAGGCGTTTTCTCTGGGCCAAGGCTCATTTAAAATGGACTGTGGCAAAGTGGAAAACTGTTCTGTGGTCAGACGAATCAAAATTTGAAGTTCTTTTTGGAAAACTGGGACGCCATGTCATCCGGACTAAAGAGGACAAGGACAACCCAAGTTGTTATCAGCGCTCAGTTCAGAAGCCTGCATCTCTGATGGTATGGGGTTGCATGAGTGCGTGTGGCATGGGCAGCTTACACATCTGGAAAGGCACCATCAATGCTGAAAGGTATATCCAAGTTCTAGAACAACATATGCTCCCATCCAGACGTCGTCTCTTTCAGGGAAGACCTTGCATTTTCCAACATGACAATGCCAGACCACATACTGCATCAATTACAACATCATGGCTGCGTAGAAGGATCCGGGTACTGAAATGGCCAGCCTGCAGTCCAGATCTTTCACCCATAGAAAACATTTGGCGCATCATAAAGAGGAAGATGCGACAAAGAAGACCTAAGACAGTTGAGCAACTAGAAGCCTGTATTAGACAAGAATGGGACAACATTCCTATTCCTAAACTTGAGCAACTTGTCTCCTCAGTCCCCAGACGTTTGCAGACTGTTATAAAAAGAAGAGGGGATGCCACACAGTGGTAAACATGGCCTTGTCCCAACTTTTTTGAGATGTTGATGCCATGAAATTTAAAATCAACTTATTTTTCCCTTAAAATGATACATTTTCTCAGTTTAAACATTTGATATGTCATCTATGTTGTATTCTGAATAAAATATTGAAATTTGAAACTTCCACATCATTGCATTCTGTTTTTATTCACAATTTGTACAGTGTCCCAACTTTTTTGGAATCGGGTTTGCAACTTAAGAAAGAAATATTTTTGGGTGAACTATACCTTTAATGTTTGTTTTTATTAATGTGGAAATATGAAATTATTTTTAATGAAATTATACTCTAAATAAGAAACTAAAACTGCCAGTAGGTGGCGGTAAATGTCTAATTGAGTAAGTCATTGAGTCATTCGATTCGTTCACATGACTGATTCATTCAGGAGTGAAGTAAATGGTTCTCTTTATGATCCATTGAATCATTGGTTCACCCGATCGTTCAAAACAGTTCTGCTTTGTCTTTATATTTTCTTTGGCAAAACAGACAATATTGTGTCTAAAACAACACAATATTAACTTATTTATTTATTTTATTAAACTGTTCTATAAGATCAGTATCGCATTTGCACTCGTCTCGTGCTATTCTGGACAGAAAAACAGAACTCGTGTGATATTGCTTATCATCAGGGGCGTCGGACTGGGGGTAAAACCAGTACTGATTACCAGGGCCCCAAGGGGAGAGAGGGCCCTTGAAATATCTGGAATATATTTTAACATGGAACATGGGGGCCCATCAGGACTGCCTATGCATAGGGCCCGGGATCTTGTGCTACGCCCCTGCTTATCATGATGTAAATGTGAGGGTGTTTTCACACTGGCAGTTTAGTTCGAAACGGGGCACGGTTCACATGAAAAATTGGTAATGTGAAAGCTCTCAGTGTCATGTGGACCCGGGTGAGCTGAGCTCAGGGGAACTGAATTCGAGACTGCCTGAAGGAGGTGGTCTGAGTTCAGTTGCGCAACTTGCGCTCGAGCTATGCCGCGATTCACGTGAATGTGAAAGCAACACGGACTCGGGTGCGCAAGAAAAGTAACATGCGCATGCTTTTTATCAGATGACGATGTATTTAGTTCAATAAAACACATGTAAGGGATGATAGTGTTGATGATTTACCTTGGATATGAGCGAGAGGGAGCCTGCAGTGTATTTGTGCACCGGCGGGAACAATCGCGCTCTGACGCGGACCACAACAAACGTGCCCAGTGTAAAAACGCCCTGAGAGTAAAACGGGCATTTTTGCCTCATATCTTGAATTTTAGGGACATTCTATAGGCTTCATCACACAGTGAGTTGTTGCCCTGCATCATATTCTTCATCAGTCAACTGTAGGAACTGTAAGATGACCTAAATAAGTCCTGGGCGGGGCAAGTGCGTTAAGTGCGTTAAATGCGTTAATAATTTTAACGCGTTATTTTTTTTTTTTACCTTAACTAATTAATCTAATTAACGCGTTAAATCGACAGCTCTAATATAAATATAATACAAATTATAAATATAAAATATAAATTTCAAACATTATTAAAGTAAACAGTAATAAAATGACAAATAACCAAACTACAAGCAATAGCACAAATACACAATAGAACGAAGACACAAATGAAATAAACAGTGGATTTCAGGTTTTTCAGGTAGATCTAACAGTAGTTAGATACAGATTAAGTAGAGTACAGAAATTAAATAATCAAATGTAAAATATCACTGCATAGTCTTCACTGTATAAATTAATGTAGATGAATCCTTATTTAAAGTTACAAAAGTTATTGTCGAGCAGTGAGTGATTATTTTATTTTTTATTTTTTATTTTTATTATTTTTTTGGTTAACATTAAAAGCACAATCTGCGATTTCAAATTTTGCGGGGAAAAATACAAATGCAAGTTAGCTGTTTCCATCAAGTTGTTCGAGTGGATGACGGTGGTATTGGTAACCTATTGACCAACAGTAAATAAAACAAGGCATGCATAGAAGATGAAGACAGGACTGCAATTAGTTATGATTGGGCAAGTTATAAATTTACTAGCAGTGCAGCTTGCAATCGCCAAATTAAACGCGATGTACAGAAGAAGGAATGCAGAATTTTTGATGAAGGCACTAGCAGCCAAGGGTATTACGACGACGTCAAACCCCATACATATGGGAAAGTAACGTCAGCAGGATTTTTTGGAGGTCGTAGTGACTAGACGTTTTACTTACAACCTTTGGCTATGACTTTTCAGAATGTCAGAGGCCTCATTTGAAATGTTATGCAACATTATTGACATCATCAGCGGAAACATCTGATTAGTCACGTGGGTTTAATGTTCGCTACATCAGAATTTATTCGGCAAATGCATTTCCATCTCCCATTATTTGCATTAACTCTTTTTCGCACAAGTCAAAAACCACCTCAAGCAATTAAAGGATTTTTTCCATACTTAAGTACTTCAAAATGCGCATAAAAACAGTGTGATGGAAACATACAGTGGGGAGAACAAGTATTTGATACACTGCCGATTTTGCAGGTTTGCCCACTTACAAAGCATGTAGAAGTCTGTAATTTTTATCATAGGTACTCTTCAACTGTGAGTGACGGAATCTAAAACAAAAATCCAGAAAATCACATTGTATGATTAAGTAATTAATTTGCATTTTATTGCATGACATAAGTATTTGATACATCAGAAAAGCAGAACTTAATATTTGGTACAGAAACCTTTGTTTGCAATTACAGAGATCATACGTTTCCTGTAGTTCTTGACCAGGTTTGCACACACTGCAGCAGGGATTTTGGCCCACTCCTCCATACAGACCTTCTCCAGATCCTTCAGGTTTCAGGGCTGTCGCTGGGCAATACGGACTTTCAGCTCCCTCCAAAGATTTTCTATTGGGTTCAGGTCTGGAGACTGGCTAGGCCACTCCAGGACCTTGAGATGCTTCTTACGGAGCCACTCCTTAGTTGCCCTGGCTGTGTGTTTCGGGTCGTTGTCATGCTGGAAGACCCAGCCACGACCCATCTTCAATGCTCTTACTGAGGGAAGGAGGTTGTTGGCCAAGATCTCGTGATACATGGCCCCATCCATCCTCCCCTCAATACGGTGCAGTCGTCTTGTCCCCTTTACAGAAAAGCATCCCCAAAGAATGATGTTTCCACCTCCATGCTTCACGGTTGGGATGGTGTTCTTGGGGTTGTACTCATCCTTCTTCCTCCAAACACGGCGAGTGGAGTTTAGACCAAAAAGCTCTATTTTTGTCAGACCACATGACATTCTCCCATTCCTCCTCTGGATCATCCAGATGGTCATTGGCAAACTTCAGACGGGCCTGGACATGCGCTGGCTTGAGCAGGTGGACCTTGCGTGCGCTGCAGGATTTTAATCCATGACGGCGTAATGTGTTACTAATGGTTTTCTTTGAGACTGTGGTCCCAGCTCTCTTGAGGTCATTGACCAGGTCCTGCCGTGTAGTTCTGGGCTGATCCCTCACCTTCCTCATGATCATTGATGCCCCACAAGGTGAGATCTTGCATGGTGCCCCAGACCAAGGAAGATTGACCGTCATCTTGAACTTCTTCCATTTTCTAATAATTGCGCCAACAGTTGTTGCCTTCTCACCAAGCTGCTTGCCTATTGTCCTGTAGCCCATCCCAGCCTTGTGCAGGTCTACAATTTTATCCCTGATGTCCTTACACAGCTCTCTGGTCTTGGCCATTGTGGAGAGGTTGGAGTCTGTTTGATTGAGTGTGTGGACAGGTGTCTTTTATACAGGTAACGAGTTCAAACAGGTGCAGTTAATACAGGTAATAAGTGGAGAACAGGAGGGCTTCTTAAAGAAAAACTAACAGGTCTGTGAGAGCCGGAATTCTTACTGTCATGCAATAAAATGCAAATTAATTATTTAAAAATCATACAATGTGATTTTTCTGAATTTTTGTTTTAGATTCCGTCTCTCACAGTTGAAGTGTACCTATGATAAAAATTACAGACTTCTACATGCTTTGTAAGTGGGCAAACCTGGAAAAACGGCAGTGTATCAAATACTTGTTCTCCCCACTGTAGCTACAGACAGCAGCAGGAATATTAGGCTGCTTTCTCTTTAAGACATGCACAGATCCAATATACTGATACTGTTACACATGTGTTGTCTTTCTCGACTTTTTACGTTCACTTAAGACATAACCGACTGTGTTGACTAGGATACTCACCAAGACGGTCATTTTGACATAATTTTGTGTGAAATTGTCCATTCAAGCACAAGAAGATGTAAAAGAGAACTCAATTCAGTTATCACGTGCTGTCAGATGCGGCTTTTTGGGCTTGTGTTTCGACTTAAGTTCCCTTTCGCGTCTTCTTGACCTTGAATGTTTAAATTGGCAAGGTTTAAAAGACATGCAAATGATCAACATTCAACGATCTGCGATTTACTCGCATTGTAGAGGGTTGTTTTAGAGTTTTTAGAAAAAATTGATTCTTAAAAAACCTTACATTTTTCTCGCCATGAAAATAGCCAAAGATATAGAATAGACATGAGCAGATAAGTTGAACACACAATTAAACTTCTCAAATTTTCTCTAGCACCAAGGGAATCTGACATTGCTAGATATAATTGGGAGTGATTTACATAGTATTATTTTAAACCTATCCCCCTAATAACCATCAAAAAGGATGTTTATCCACAGTTTACCTTGTGTGACTCATGTCTCATGCATCTTCAGTCCCTGAATGAGATCCTGGAGTCTGTGGATGCACCATTTGAGGTGAGTGAGGGCTTCATCCAGGCCATTTCTCTCACTGTGCCATGGGCCTCACTGCTCCAGGACAACTGCGCACTGGAAGTCAGGGGCTTGGAGATGGTGTTCAGGCCAAGACCTCGAATAGGTAGGAAACATCTTTGAAATCGCTTTATTTTAAGATGATAATCTTGACAAATGCTTTGATTGCAATGCTGTGCATTCTACAAGTCTGTGTTTTGTAAAGTTTATTCTTATTTATGATATCTTCACACTCTAATATTTTGTATATAATAGTTTATATTGTATGTTGTATACTGTTTTTGTCAAATTATCTATTTTTCTAGCAGTTTAAATACATTCTCTGGCAAGTTCATCTTTAATATAAAGTTGAGATATAAGAGACGTACCGGCAGATCATTTCCTTTGTATTTTGGCGTATGTCCGAGTGAAACAGATTATTGAAAAAGAGAAAAAGTGTTGGGTGGGGACTTGGTTCTATCCATTGGCTGTTGATTACATGGAAGCAGATCTGAATCTGAGCTTGCAGTCGATTGGAGGAAAGGGGCATTTATGCGGACTAAATTATTAGAGAAGTCTGGTACATTACAAAAGAGAAGTCCTTTTCCCGGAAGATCCAATTATGACATTTTGATAGTACAAGGTCTTTTTATTTTTTATTTTATGAAACACATGCATGAATGAATTGTTAACTGAATTGAAGTGAAGTGAATGTCCATTTCATGACTGCTTTAATGTTGTGTATGCCCATTGTAAATCTTTTTTAGCGTCAGGCATGGAGCCCATGTGCTGGTCCAGCTTCATGACCAGCAGTATGCAGCTGGCCAAAGAGTGTCTAAGCCAAAGACTCACTGATGAACAGGGAGAGAGCTTCCAACCTCTGGAGGGTCTGGAAAAGTTTGCTGAGACTATTGAGACGGGTATGCCTCTTCTCGTAGGTCATAAAAATAGTTTTTTGTTTTATATAGAGCTCAATTACATTTTGTCTGACACTGAACCTTTCCCTGTTCTCTCTGATAGTGTTGAGAAGAGTCAAGGTCACTTTTGTGGATACTGTCCTGCGGCTGGAACACATTCCTGAAAATTCTAAAACTGGCATTGCCCTCGAACTCCGAATCAATAAGTAAGTTCTAGAGCTGTAACTAAATATTTTCAACTCAACAACATATGTTTTCATTTTAATCATCGCCATGCTGTCTGTACATTTTGTGATTTATTTAGAATGGTTTACTGTGATGAGAGCGTGGAGGAGGGCTCCAGTGTCAATATCCATCAGCCTACTACATTTGCACATAAAAACCTCACTCTGGACGGAGCCTCTGTGTTCTGGGATGAGTTTTCAGAGTCAGCACGTGCCGGTCCCAAATCATCCCCCACTCAAACAGTGAGTTTATCTGTTCTGCTCTAATCAAAAATCATCTTGCACAATTATAGTAGTGCAACCTAAGCCTAACTTAACTCTATAGCAGTAGCTATTTACCAGTACAATTCCAAAGCCCTCTAAGACAAATGTTTTTTACACATTAAAGGATACTGAACCCAAGCTTTCACCGAGTTGGAACCCAAAAATCATCTGTGAACCTCACCCTCAGTTCCCAGAGCCTGTGTCTTCCAGTACACCATTCGAGCCAGTGCAGGTGTGCTGCCTTAGTGGGAAACTGGAGCTTTCCGTGGTTCTGAAGCAAAATGAAGCTATGCCCGGAGCTAAGGTGGGTACATGCAGTATACCATATAGTTAATGTACACTAATTTGAATTCTAGCTGGCTATAAATGTATTGCATAGATTAGCTTCCTTTGTCACAGTGCTCATTCCTTGAGTGAATGTGTTCCACTACATTTGACAACTATAGAGTATTCAAAAGCTTTTTGTATAAATTATAAAACAATAGAAACGTTGTTCAAAATGAAAAGCAAAACAAACTTCTTTGTGTCCACCAAGTGGTATTTAAATTAATACCACTTGGTGTGATGTTTTCTTATCTAATTCATTGTCATTGTGATACATTTTTAGCTGTCTTATGCCGAGTTCACACTGCCTCGATTTTAGCCCCAATTTTCACTCGCCAACAGATTTTGCGAAATCAGAGGCAAATCGGTGCTCGTTCACTCAGTGTGCATTATCAAAGACGCGATCTGAGAGAATCGACGATGCATCAGACACCAGTGAGATATTTGGCATGCTAAATATCTGGACCTGTCTGGGATTCAAAATCCTGCTGTGTGAAATGTGTTCTGACTGAAAATTACATTGACGATGACCAATAGTTATAGGAGGAGTTACAGACCAGAATATTAGAATTATTTAGCATACGCATCTTTACAGTTATATCAAACAGAAACAAAGCACAATCATTTGCTTCACCAGCCGCAACAGCACATTGCAAAATTATTTATTTACCTCCAACTCTCTTTGCAGAACACACAATCTTCAACCATTTCCTCCTCCATAATCTTTTTTTTTTCTTTTTTTTTTTTCTCCTTTTCCTTGTAAATCAGCATACAGACAATTTGGATCACAAGCTTCTTGCGGGCTACCATTTTTAATAACAATTCCAGTCTCGCGTGATCTTGGGTTATTTCCTTATCACTTCTCGCGTGTGTTTGGTTGTGAAACGTAGTTTGCGGACCAGATAGACTTGTCTGCGATTCTTGTAAAGTCATGCAATGTGTAACCCCCTGTCGCCGATCCATTGTGCAATGTGCACACAGCAGAAACTGAATGCTACCCCAGATAGTCGTGCATTAAGTGTATTTCTGAATGGACAGAGTAGTCAAAATAAAGGCATAATTATTTTTTTAATAGTGAGATTTAATGGCTGGTCTTTTCACAGTTGGATATTGATGGACAGTTTGATTCTCTAATCATGCTGCTCTCACCACAACAAGTCCACCTCTTACTGGACATGTTTGGGGTCTTCTCCAGCTCAGGTGACACTTTTTTTAAAATCATTTTCTATTCATGATTCTGCCATATGTGTCCCTCATTGAATAAAGTGAGTGGTTTCCAGTGAATGTGACCGACTTTTTATATTGGAATACAGCGGGGCAGGAGTGGTCTGCAATAGGAAAGGACAGGAAGAGTCGGCCCATGCAGCAGGAAGATGAGTATCGCCTCCACATGGAGCTCAACCGCTGCCTGAAGAAAGACATCATAACAGGTGCCACTGACCAGGACCTGTTTGAAAGCCAGACCACCAGAACGGTGTCCAGCAGAGGTTAGTTTAGCACAGCACATTTTTACTTCTTAGTACATTCTGCTTTTGCACAATGTCTATATATCTCGAACTACATATTTAATTTGTCTCTTATTGGTTTCACAGAGGACGTCTTTTTCTCTATGGCTGATATGGACATGTCACATAGCCTATCATCTCTGCCTCCTCTTGGGGATCCACCCACGGTGGATCTAGATTTGTCTGTAAATAGCAACTACTCCGCCTCCCTGGGGGAGTCGCCATCTGGAAATGTAACCGTAAGTCTCGGCTTTTGCACTCTGTGATGCATAATTATTAAATTATAGATTGTGTCACCATTCATTAAAGGTGAAGTATGTAATTTCTATGACACTAGTGTCACCTAGCAGAATTACAAAAGTACAGCATATTTTGCAAACGCCCCTTTCGTGTGTCACGCCTCACCCAATTCAAACATCACAAATATAGCTCTTACAGGTGCTTGTGAAGGCATGTCTCAACAGGTAATAGTAGGCTGGTTATAAAAGTACATATTAGGAATACTTGGGTAATTGGGTAATACTCTGTCCAGATCTCATCTCGCTTATAATAATCCCATCCAAAGCATTTGCACCGGGTGCATTTTTTGACATGATGCACCACAACTATTGTCAAAGTAAAAAATATAAACTGGAATATATATCTTTCTAAATAGGTGCATGATGATGTTGTATTAAAGCATCCATTGTAGTGCGCTGCATCGCAATGCTCTATTCGCTTTGACGTGATCCTGTCTAATCTTTGAAGGTCTAAATGCAACAAAATTCGGCTTGTAGTCCTGTACTTGAAGCTGTATGTCTTTCCCCATGTAACACATCAACCATGGTCTCTGACCGGCTAAACCCCCTCTGGGTCAGCCTGCTACAGTAGCCATGCCCCAAACTCACTCTATTGGTTGAGTTGGAAAGAGATTGACGGATCTGAGCGTACCGCTCTCAATGTTTAGATGGTGTCTGGGGGCTCAATGTTTACACTTTTTGGGTGAGATAAACCCATGAATGTCATACTAATAGCAGTCAATGAACAATAAACTGGGTTAAGAGAATGTATTTTTATTTTTAACATAAATCGTACATACTTTAAGATATTGCAAGTGTAAAACATTTATTGACACATTCCCTAGACGGTGTGGGATGAGTACATGGATGTTCCTAGACAGAAGGAGAAACAGACAAATGAGACACCACAACTTTCCAGAGATTCTCAGCTTACCCACAAGTTGCTACGGCAGACTTGTGAGTCCCATCATCATCTTTATGATTTATGGTAATTGTTGACCCTAATTGCTATCTTTAATCAATTATATACTCTGTGCGTGATCTCTAGCTCATCCATCTAAAGGCCACTGTGATGAGTCCAGGCCTGAGCTGGTTCTCAGGCTGACAGTGGGCAATCTCTGCCTGTCTGTCCTCCATATCGACCCCCTCCCACCTCCAGACTCCTCCCGCAGCCATCTTGCACCAATGGCCTCTGAGTTTTTCCATATTCTGACTGTAAATCAACTCCCTGCTGGTGGTTTCCTCCAATCACGAACAGTCTTTGATGAAGCCTGTCCACATGATCATCTCAGGTAAGCTTTCACTTTTTAACTTCTTAAAAATGTTGGTCATATCTTTCTGTTTAGTTGAACGTCACCATTGTTTAATATAAATAAATAAATAAATAAATATTATTTTATTTATTTATTTATTTTTAAATACAGCTTTGGTGGATGGCCACATCCCAACCCCTTAAGATGTTATGATATGTGGCGGAGCCCACTGGCATGTTTTAGCAATATAAACTTAATACAGAATACTAGAGGATTGGTTGCTTATTATTTTCTTATCAGCCTTCTTGCAATTATCAGTAATTGAAAAATCTTGGATGGCTGACATTGGATGCGAGTTCACAAAAAAAGATGAGGTGGGACAGCAATAACTTTGCATTCATTTTAATGCCGTCAATGCACTCCATTGACTGGGAAAACTGGTCTAGAGGAAATTTAAACCTGTGGGTCATCATCATAACAATCAAAGCAAAAGATAAAGTCATGTATCCTAAAGTAAGCATGTATAAAGATAGCAAAAAAGGACCTAAGACAGAGCCTTGTGGCACTCTGTACTTAACCTTTGCTTATGTAGCAGAACATTTTAAATGCATTTTCCTTCATCTTCAGGTTTATTGGTCAGGGATTAAAGGTGACATACGAGCACTGCCAAGGCTCCAGTGTACGTACGCTGAACACGGATCTCTCTCTGAGTCAGGTAGAGCTTTTGGAATGCCTGTACTCTACTGACAGCCACACTACAAAGAGTGGAGCCCATTACACAGAGGTACTTTTTGTCTGTTAACAAATGTTGTATGTGCACAGAATTATTTTACATAATAATAATAATAATAATAATAATGATTTTTTTTTTCTTCTGTGTCAAACATTAGCTTCTTACATTTGATGTCCCAGCCAGTAGTGAGTCTCCCCCTCCTACATGCCTACATTTACACTACAAACTTACAGAACGCAGAGGCCCGCAGGTAACTGCCTGAAATATTGCAACAACTTCTTTAGAAGTGTTGATTGGAGCTGATTAGAGTATTTCTAGTATTTAGAGTATTTAGTAAAGTTGAAATAAAGCATCTAACGTGTGTTTAATAATAAAGTGTTTATCGGTTAGGTGATCTGGTGATAGGTGATAGGTCAGACATGCGCTGAATTAGAGATGGTAAAAGTGAGTGGGTCCAATATCATTGGTCTTAAAAAGTGGGTGGGTCTTGTCCCACCCACATACAATGTTTCTGACACCCATGGTCCATCTATATGATATTTTATTAGTTACATTACTTGTTTTTTTTTTTTTTTTTTTTTTTCTTCTTTATACTTCAAATAAATCTCAATTTAGTCACTTGCAGACAGTACATCATTGTCCAACATTTTTTTTTAAATCAGGGCGGGCAGGCACGCCTGAGTACTATACCTCGTAAGGCCGAATTGCAGGTGGAGCTGGGAAAAGTGCGCTCAGAGTGTGACGTCAGCATTGTGGACAGGCTCAACTCCCTACTCCAGCCTCAGAAACTGGTTACAACGGAGATGATGGCATCTCACATGTACACCTCCTACAATAAACATGTCAGTCTGGTGAGAAACATTAGCGACTATCTCCCTGTAACTTAATTTACTTTCTTTTCTTTTACTTGTATATCACTTATTGTGGTTGTGTTTTCCTCACAAGCACAAAGCCTTTGCAGAGGTCTTCCTGGATGATAGTCGGACCCCAGCGCACTGCCACATGTCTGTGTCAATAAATGCACCTTTACTGGTGCTAGTGGTGCGGTTTCCAATCCCAGACCTGCGCTCGGATCAGGAAAGAGGCCCCTGGTTTAAAAAGTCTCTACAGAAAGAGCTGCTTCAGCTGGAGCTGGAGGATCTGGAGCTCAAGACGGAGTTCACTGGAGGAAACTCATCAGAGCAGAACAAGATGGAGCTCACTTTCAGAGAGCTCAGTGGTACTAATTTACTAACAGATTCATCCTGATCGTGCCATAAAAATAATTTTGCAGCATTGCATTTTGAGTGAATTCTGAAAGTAATCATTGGATGAGGAAATGAGGAATGAACTCAAATGTTCCTCTTCAATCGTCCCCCACATACAGGATGCAGAGATACTTTTATTCACAAGCTTCGCTGCTTCTTTTCTAAAAAGAGTAAACCAATTAATCACACAATGCGTTTTCTGTTACACTAGGGTCATTCCAAAAAGACAAAGATCACCCTGCACCTAGGTTCTTACGAGTAGCTAACACCATGGAGGAGGACATGACATCATCCGACTGTGGCAAATTCGACTGGCCCAGGTAGGCTGTGCTCTGTTCATAGTCATTCTGTGGCTCTTTACTGATAAAATTCATCCAGATACAGAAACTAAACTTTTTTCTGCTCAATACCCATTTAGAGTGGTTTTGAAGGTGAACCCCAAGGCTGTGCGCTCAATCTTAGAGCGTGTAACAGCTGAGGAAGATGAGGAAGAAGCAGATGGTCACTCACAGGAGGAAGAGGAGGAAGAAGAAGGAGCCGCCCACTCTTTGAAGGATGTGTGTGATTTTGGCAAATCTGAGCCATCCCCTTTCTCCTCACGACGTGTCATGTATGAGAATGAGGAGGTATGGAGATTTTTATTTTCTCTCTGAAATTAATTATTTATATTATATTTATAATATAACAGTATAATTAGGGATGTCAAAATTAGCGCGTTAACACATGCAATTAATTTTTTCAGTTTAACGCGTTAAAAATATTTAACGCAATTATTGCAGTATCCATTTTCTCTGTCATTCTTTTGGCTGCGCTACTGTGTATGATCACGCTATCATTCATTCAAGTGCTATTAAACCATTCAAGCGCGATCAGATGCAAAAATAAGAACTTAAATCTGTACTGGGGCGCTGTCTGTTAATCTCCTGTCTGGGTGACACACACACACACACACACACACACACACACACACTCGTGCACACAGAACGCCGCTTCAGACAGCGCGTGGCCGCATTGAGTTCCCTTTCGAACGGTCAGTCGTACTGCGTCTTGCTAGACGCCATGGGAAATAATCTATTTCTCGAAATACTGAAGCATTTGTAAAATCACACAGTGCTACTGCCCAGTCAAAACAGTGTCGAGACCTCTCGCACGCTATTGGCTGGCCAGTGGGAACTGCATGAACCAATGGCAGAACAGCGTAACTGAGCGAACCAATGGGCACTAAGCCCGCGAAGCTGAGCACAAAAGCCCGCCAAATGGGCGGGGCATCTGCCCATAAGGTACGCTGTAATGCCCTAAAACGTCAGATTAATCTCCTTCAGCGACGTTCTCGGTCCTCGCTGATAAACTCTCAAAGCTACACCACCTTCGCCAAGAAAAGACGAGCCTGCAGCGGAATAGCAAGCTAGCCAGCCCGGACTTCCTGCGAACGAGCCAGCGATCCCGCGAGCTGTCATGCTTCCCCTGCGCTCTCCGGTGAACTGTCACGCTTCCCCTGCGCTCTCCGGTGAACACTACGGTGTATCCTTTTTACTGTCAATATAACGACATGCATCATGTCACGCCACACGTGTGGTACATGCAATACTCACCTGCATGAAGAGGACGGCCACGATGGGTGCGTGGTCTGCCTGGGCAAGGCCCACACGGACGCTGCTCTCGCCGGGTCCGGCTGCTCTCACTGCGAGAGTATGCCCATCTCCTCTCTTCGCTCGCGGATAGCGATCTTTTCAGAGCGCGACCCCGCCCCTCGCGCTCTCCCATTCGCTTTCCCGTCCAAACCTCGGTGGAAAAAACGCCGGAGCCAGAGGGCTGAGTACACCGAGGCTAGCGAGCTCACGTCGGGCCAGTGATCAAGGTGGGCCGCGGCTGCATCAAAGCCCTGGCTCCGTGGTCGAATCCCTGCCTCTACGAGTAGGGGGTGAGCTTGGGGATAGTTTCCAGACGAATGGTGGTCACCACGGAGGCCTCCAACACGGGTTGGGGCGCTCTGTGCAAGGGCGAACCGGCCTTCGGCTCATGCTCGAGCACGGAGTCACGGTTGCACATCAACTGCCTAGAAATGTTGGCAGTAGTGCTAGCCCTCGAGACTTTTCTACCACGTCTCTCAGTTCACCACGTCCTAGTCCGTACGGACAACACGACAGTGGTCTTCTACATAAACCGCCAAGGTGGTTCAACCACCAGGTCAGACATCTCCTCCTATGGGCGAAAGGCAGATTGCATTCACTAAAAGCAGTGCATATGCCAGGCAGACTGAACCAGGGAGCAGACATGCCCTCCAGGGGCCTCGTGTCCCCAGGGGAATGGACCCTCCATCCCCAAACGGTTCAAATGATATGGAGTGTTTTCGGGAGGGCAGAGGTCGACCTCTTCGCCTCCGAAGACAACTGTCACTGCCCAATTTATTTTTCAAAGAGCAAGGATGTGCTGGCCCACGAATGGCCCAGCTGCCTACTTTATGCTTTTCCTCCAGTCCCGCTCCTTCCCCAGGTCTTAAAAAGAATCAGGGAATGCAAGCACACAGTCCTGCTAGTGGCTCCACTCTGGCGAACCCACCACTGGTTTCCCGAGTTGATTCAGCTACTCTCAGCAGCTCCATGGCCAGTTCCCCAGTTCTCCTTTCTCAGGCGAACGGGACAATCTGGCACCCCCGTTCCAAACTGTGGGCGCTGCATGTTTGACCACTCAAGGGGAGCTCGAGAACCTCCCAGTGAGTGTCCTGAGCACTATCAGTGAGGCCAGAGCTCCGTCTATTAGGCGTCTCTATGCCCTTAAATGGTCAGTGTTCTCTGACTGGTGTTCAGCCAGGAACCATAACCCAGTGTTATGCGAGATATCACAGATACTCGTTTTTCTACAAGAGATGTTGGATGCCGGACGCACTCCATCCACACTCAAAGTCTACACGGCAGCTATCGCCGCATCTCATGCACCGATAGCTGGCCAATCAGTAGGCAGACACGACATGGTCGTAAAATTCTTAAAAGGAGCCAGGAGGCTTAACCCTCCTTGCCTTCATACGGTGCCATCCTGGGACCTTTCATTGGTCCTACGAGCACTAAAAGGACCTCCCTTCGAACTGTTGCAGACGGCTGAATTGAAACTGCTTCAGCTGAAAACTGCCCTGCTATTAGCACTGGCATCAGTTAAGCGTGTGGGTGACATTCAAGCGCTCTCTGTGAACGCGTCATGCCTAGAATTTGGACCATCCTCAAACCGAAACATGGTTATGTACACAAAGTGCTTTCAACACCGTTCAAAGCACAGGTAATCACTCTCTCTGCTCTCCCCCCCTCTGAGGATGAGAGACAGTTACACCTGCTCTGCCCAGTTAGGGCGCTTAGAGCATATATTGAGCGGTCCTCCCACTTTAGACAGTCGGAGCAGCTCTTTGTAAGCTTTGGTGGCCGCACTAAGGGACTTCCGGTCACCAAACAAAGCCTAGCCAGATGGCTAGTGGACGCGATAGCGTTAGCCTATGATGCTATGGGCCTCCAATGCCCCATAGGTGTCAAAGCTCACTCCACCAGAGGCATGGCCTCCTCCTGGGCGTGGTCTAGTGGAGTTTCTATTGGTGACATCTGTAGATCGGCAGACTGGTCCTCACGTCTACTTTTACCAGATTCTACAGCCTGGAAGTCCCTGGCACAAGTCCTCGTTGTATAATGAGTATTAGGACGGCCTCTGTTAAGTCCGTCCCCTTCATAAATTGGCATCTGGGGCCTTCATATGCTTCAATGCTTTACAAAGTTTTTTCCTTTATAGTTACTGGCCTCTATGAGCCCAGTACGCATAAGGATATTATGATGTGTCAATAACTCTAGTCTTGGGCCCTTTTTAATGAGTGTTCAACCTGAGGGAGTACATGTAATTGCGCTTATCATAGCACGGCGGGATTAAACAGCTTGATTAAACTAGCAAGACGCAGTACGACTGACCGTTCGAAAGGTAACGTACTCGGTTACTTAACGCAACCTCGGTTCCCTGAGATAAGGGAACGAGTACTGCGTAGACGGCCGTGCAATGGCGCTAAACAACGGGTGATCGTCGCTTCAGCCGATTATAACCTGACGTTTTAGGGCATTACAGCGTACCTTATGGGCAGATGTTCCGCCCATTTGGCGGGCTTTTGTGCTCAGCTTCGCGGGCTTAGTGCCTATTGGTTCGCTCAGTTACGCTGTTCTGCCATTGGTTCATGCAGTTCCCACTGGCCAGCCAATAGCGTGCGAGAGGTCTCGACACTGTTTTGACTGGGCAGTAGCACTGCGTGATTTTACAAATGCTTCAGTATTTCGAGAAATAGATTATTTCCCATGGCGTCTAGCAAGATGCGGTACTCGTTCCCTTATCTCAGGGAACCGAGGTTACGTTAAGTAACCGAGTACGTTTTCTTTCACGCTTGAACAGACAAAAATGCACAAAAGTATGCCAAAATGTCTGCTTTGTAGAGTAGCCTCGTAAGCACAGTCTTAAATCTGTTAAATAAAGCCTTAAATGACCGTAAAGAGTTGTGAGGACATCGGAGGTGTGTCAGATCTGGATCCGAGTCATGTGTGGCAGGTCTTAAAGTGACAGCAGTCTAATAAACCTGCTGCTGTTATTTCTGTCATTAATGTAAATCACAGAACAAAAGACAGAGAAAATCACTCACTGCTCTTGACTGAACTTTTGTAGCTTTAATAAGGATTTATCTATATTTGATTTATAATTTATGCAGTAAAGACTGTGAAGTGTTTGATAACTTTATTTAATTTCTGTTTATTTCCTACCTGTTAGATCAAATATTTAAAATATACTGTCTTTATGTTGTTTCTCCATTAATTTGGAGATTAAATGTGAAATTATTACAATATACAATATATTAACTTTAAATCATGGGATAATTTTTTACTTTTGGGTGAACTATCCCTTTAACATTACTCACCCTCAAGCCATTCTAGGTGTGTATCTTCTTTTAGACGAATACAATCTGAGTATATTAAAAAAAATGTCCTGGCTCTTCTAAGATTTATAATGGCAGCCCAAAATTTGAAGCCCAAAAAAGTGCATCCATCCATTATACAAGTAATCCACACGGATCCGGGGGGTTAATAAAGGCCTTCTGTACCGCCTTCTGTATTCAATTAATGAAAAACGTCAGACATAGCGTAAACATTTTAAACTACGAAAGGCGCTACATTTTCTTCGTAAGTTGAATACGGAAGGCGGTCTCGCGGAAGCTAGATATTTTACTTTATAACGTGTTAAATATGGATATTTTTCTTACAAAAACCCATCGAATTGCTTCAGAAGGCCTTTATTAACCCCTGGAGCCATGTGGATTACTTTTAGAATGGATGGATCAAATTTTGGGCTGCCATTCACTGCCATTATAAAGCTTGGAAGAGCCAGGACATTTTTTAATATAACTCTGAGTGTATTCGTCTGAAAGAAGAAAGTCATATACACCTATGATGGCTTGAGGGTGAGTAAATCATGGGCTGATTTTCATTTTTGGGTGAACTATCCCTTTAAGTGCGATTAATTACAGAAAAATGTGTGATTTTTTTTTTTTTTAATTAGTTATTTGTTTTTAATTGATTGACAGCACTAAATATAATATATAGATAATACTTTACAATAATGTCTCATTTGTTAACATTAGTTAATGTATTAACTAACAGTGAGCAATGTATTTCTTACAACATTAATCTTTGTTAATGTTAGTTAATAGAGTTGTTCATTGTTCATGTTAGTTCACAGTGCATTAACTAATGTTAACAAATACAACTTTTGATTTAAAAAATGTATTAGTAAATGTTGAAATGAACATCAGCTAAGATTAATAAATGGTGCAGAAGTATTGTTCATTGTTAGCTAATGTTAACAAATGAAACGTTATTGTAAAGTGTTACCATAATATAATATAATAGCAGTTTTTGCCTATTCTTAGTGTTAAGAAAAATACATGCACCCATTATGGATCAACTACCCACATACACTCACCTAAAGGATTATTAGGATACTAATACTGTGTTTGACCCCCTTTCGCCTTCAGAACTGCCTTAATTCTACGTGGCATTGATTCAACAAGGTGCTGAAAGCATTCTTTTAGAAATGTTGGCCCATATTGATAGGATAGCATCTTGCAGTTGATGGAGATTTGTGGGATGCACATCCAGGGCACGAAGCTCCCGTTCCACCACATCCCAAAGATGCTCTATTGGGTTGAGATCTGGTGACTGTGGGGGCCATTTTAGTACAGTGAACTCATTGTCATGTTCAAGAAACCAATTTGAAATGATTCGAGCTTTGTGACATGGTGCATTATCCTGCTGGAAGTAGCCATCAGAGGATGGGTACATGGTGGTCATAAAGGGATGGACATGGTCAGAAACAATGCTCAGGTAGGCCGTGGCATTTAAACGATGCCCAATTGGCACTAAGGGGCCTAAAGTGTGCCAAGAAAACATCCCCCACACCATTACACCACCACCACCAGCCTGCACAGTGGTAACAAGGCATGATGGATCCATGTTCTCATTCTGTTTACGCCAAGTTCTGACTCTACCATCTGAATGTCTCAACAGAAATCGAGACTCATCAGACCAGGCAACATTTTTCCAGTCTTCAACTGTCCAATTTTGGTGAGCTCGTGCAAATTGTAGCCTCTTTTTCCTATTTGTAGTGGAGATGAGTGGTACCCGGTGGGGTCTTCTGCTGTTGTAGCCCATCCGCCTCAAGGTTGTGCGTGTTGTGGCTTCACAAATGCTTTGCTGCATACCTCGGTTGTAACGAGTGGTTATTTCAGTCAAAGTTGCTCTTCTATCAGCTTGAATCAGTCGGCCCATTCTCCTCTGACCTCTAGCATCAACAAGGCATTTTCACCCACAGGACTGCCGCATACTGGATGTTTTTCCCTTTTCACACCATTCTTTGTAAACTCTAGAAATGGTTGTGCGTGAAAATCCCAGTAACTGAGCAGATTGTGAAATACTCAGACCGGCCCGTCTGGCACCAACAACCATGCCACGCTCAAAATTGCTTAAATCACCTTTCTTTCCCATTCTGACATTCAGTTTGGAGTTCAGGAGATTGTCTTGACCAGGACCACACCCCTAAATGCATTGAAGCAACTGCCATGTGATTGGTTGATTAGATAATTGCATTAATGAGAAATTGAACAGGTGTTCCTAATAATCCTTTAGGTGAGTGTAGACTTAGTAATGATATGTAATTATTGTAATTAATATATGGATAATAACTTTGCGCAGATGGTCATCCCAGGAGACGTGGTGGAGATGACGGAATTCCAAGATAAAACCATGAGCAACTCCCGCTACATCCTTGAGCTGTTTTTCCCTAACGTGCAGCTCTCTTTGCCCAATAAAGACTTTTATGAGAAACTACACAACAGGTAATTATTATTAATGCATGAATAAAATCACAGCTTTGTCTTATAAATCTACATAATCAAACTTCATATTCATGTTCTTGTGAGTTTCAGCTACAATGTGCTCTTTTTTTTTTTTCCCCCACCAGGATTAATAACGATCTGCTGCTTTGGGAACCCACGGCTCCATCTCCAGTGGAGACAGTGGAGAACATCCCGTATGGGGTGGGTCTGTCTGTAGCCAGTCAACTCATCAACACGTACAATAAAGACAGCTTCAGTCCGTTTAGATCTACTGGCCCTGAGGGTAAAGATCATTTCCCCTTTTGCTCACTTGAATGTTTAATATCAGACTCGACAAAGCTTTTTGATACTATTGCCAGCACTTATTCTTGGAAAGATGTTATTTTCAGGTAATAATTTCATCTGACATCCTGTGTCTTTTGTTGTGGATTTGTTTCTCATTATGTGTGTAAAGAGGAAGATAGTAGTTCTGAGGACGAGATCCCGCAGTATTACACCCCTGCTGAACTGGGCTATAGGAACAGAAGGAAGAAGAGGAGTAAGATGCAGCCTAAGAACTCTCAGAGCCTCTTTTCCATCGTCCTGTCTGTTAATCACGGACTGCTGGCTCTGCGCACACACTTAAAGGTACTACATCAACATCGCAAAGATAGTGCTTCAATATTGAGTCATTATATATAGCCATGGCTTTATGTAATAAATGCCAATACTTCCAGCAGGATGATAATAGTGCGTTACAAAAAAAACACGGTGAATTCTGGATGGAGGTGAAAAACGGGACACTGTTTGGCGTGACGCAGCATGAAGGCTATAAAGACCAGCATTATGTCTGCTTCCACACGTCTCAGGCCTGCCTCTATCACCACGGTAAACAAAACATTTTGTTTTTGTCTGTGTTCTTTTTCAGTTAAGTTTTATAATGGTCTATATAGATTCCTGGTACATTATTGTTATTGTGTAAACAGAAATATATGCTCCTACTTCATTTTTTTTTTTTTTTTGGTACTTATTATTTGTATGATAATATTCTTCTCTCATTATATCTCATATTTAGGATTATTAAGTATGTATGATTTTGTGTGTTTTTATTTTTTTCATAATTGTGTATCTAATTCCTCAGGCACGGTGGACGGGGATGCCCCTGAGTGGAGTGTCAATCTGCCTTGCAGGACACGTCCTCATTGGCTGGAGCCTGTTATGTATGCGTCTGAATCGGCCCCAGAGAGGGCGTCTCCCTCTGAAGGGCTCAGTTTGGAGCCCCACAGCATGCTGTCTGTCGCTGTTAAAATTTCCTCCCACAACACCGAGCGCAATGTCAAGGTAAGACACATAACTGGCATAGACAAATGCTGCTGAAAATTTCAACATAAATTACTGTTTAAAAGTTTGGAGTCAGTAAGAATTTTTTGAAAGAAATTAATACTTTTATCCAGGAAGGATGCATTAAATTGATCAAAAGTGACACTAAAGACCTTTTCTTATATTGTTACAAAATAATGCTATTTCAAATAAATGCTGTTTTGCACTTTCTATTCATCAAAGAATCCTGAAAAAGTATTTAGCAGTACAACTGTTTTCAAGATTGTTAATAATAAGAAATGTTTCCTAAGGGATCTAAGCAGCATATTAAAATGATTTCTGAAGGATCATGTGACACTGATGACTTTAGCAATGGCTGCTGAAAATTCAGCTTTGACATCAGGAATAAATAAAGAGAAAAGTTATTTAAGATTGTTATTCTTTTTTATAATATTACTGTTTTTTACTGTATTTTTGATCAAATAAATGCAGCCTTGGTGAGGCTTCTTTTTAAAAAAACATTAAAAAGTCTTACCAACCCCAAACTTTTCTGTGTTGTTTGTGTTTTTAAACTTGTAACTGGATCTGTCTGCATGTCTTTCTGTGTTTTCAGGAGTTTCTCATTGCCATTGGCATGAGGGGAGTCACGCTGGAGCACAGAGTGGTGCCTTCAAGCCTGGGCTGGTATGACCAGGTAATAATAATAATAATAATAATAATAATAATAATAATAATAATAATATATACAAAACTTCATGCAAATCACCTGAAATAAAAGTGCTTGTGGGCTTTGGAATGCTGGATTGCATCTTAAGAAGTTGTAGTGATAAATGACTCCATTAATAACAATCTGATTAATTTCTGTCTAAAGCCCTATTCGGATAGGACTAGTTTTCCAGGGGGACGTTAGAGAAATTCATGTTTCACAGACATACTTCGCAAATTTAATCCCATCTGAATCTGCCAAGTCAGTGTTTTCCTCACACAAGCTCTGTAAAAATTCCAGAGCAAATTACCTACTGTTTTTCGGCAAACTCAGCGGTCCTCTGAGAAATCTAATCCCGTCCGAATGCGACTGTCTGTGATTGCTGATGCTTCTCCTCATGTGTCTTTGACCTACCTGAGCTACCGTTTGCACACCACCCTTCAGCATGCTTTCATTTCGTTTCAATATGGATGGTATTCGACGAAAAATAACATATACTATCAGTAAATAGAGCCAAATAGTGGAAACTGCGATTTTTAATAACAGTATCAGGTAAGAGAAATTCTCTGCTCACTTATGCAGGTTTATTATAAACAGCCACTGCTATAAACTTGTGAAGTTTACTCAGAGTTTTTATAATAAATTAAAATGATATTAACAAATAATAAATTAAGACATATACGTCATACGTGATGCACGCAAGCACAGCACATGACTGTCTGTAATGGCCATGTCTAGAAAACACACACTCCCACCTCTCTGTAATGATGTAAGTCCCGTCCGAATCGGTACATGAAATCACATAAGTCGAGTGTTAAGAATTGTATCTCAAACGTCATTTAGAAAACTAGTTCTGTCCGAATAGGGCTTAAGACTGTAGTTAATTTATCTGTGCCAAACCTTATTGGTTGTCTTTCCACTGTAGATAGTCGACTTTTTAAATGTGTCAGATGAGCCGGTGCTTGGCTACACACCCCCTTCATCTGTGTCCACCCTCCACCTGCATCTATGGAGCTGCTCCCTGGATTATAGGTGATGCATTTAGTTAGATTCAAGCACTATCTTTTCCAATACATCATCTATCCAGTATTTAAAGAGAAAACTGTGCCTCCTAAAACTGTTTGGGTGCTTACAATGGATGAATTTCATCACATTTCATTCAAGTGGCATCTGCAAACAAATGAGGATCAGAACTAAATCAAAAGTCTTGATTTTGAACTTTTTTTTTTTTTATTTAGAATGTAACAAACTTTACTGTAAAAGGTGTTTGTTGTGTTTAAAAAAAAAAAATCAACTTGATTTAACATTAGATGTTAGAATTCAATTGTCATAATCTGCACAGAATGTATTTATTGTGCTTTTTCTATTAAAAGACCATTCGAATCTAAGCTGTAGTTTTCTCTCTCTAGACCTTTGTATTTACCTGTGAGATCTCTGCTGACGGTGGAGACCTTTAGCATCTCCAGCAGTGTGTCTTTAGATCACTCTTCCTCCAGTTTGAGGTAAAAACTTACATTGACACATCAGTTCTTGACATTTTTTTCTGTCTATAACTGAACATTTCTTAGTTACTTTTCTCTATGCGTTTATGCTTTCTTCCCTTATAGAATAATTTTAGATGAAGCTGTTTTATTTCTGTCTGACAAGATCAACGCTGTGTCTGTTAATCTGGCACGAGGTGAGGAGTTATACACGGCTGTGCTGTTTCAGAATGTGTCTACAAAGCTCTCCTGGCTTCATTTTCTTATTTTTGTGTTTTCAGACTATGTGCAGGTGGTTGATATGGGGACTCTGGAACTGAGGATCACTGCAGTCAAACCAGGAGCAGATGGCAAAATGGTATGAAAGTCCTTTTTAAAACAAGTTGTCTACTCTCTTATGCAGAATGTTGCAATGTCTTTATCTTGTGGCATTTATGTCTCTGTAGACGGAGCCAAGGTTTGAGCTGCGTTGCTCAAGTGATGTTATTCACATCCGCACCTGTTCAGACTCCTGTGCCGCTCTTATGAACCTTATTCAGTACATAGCCAGCTATGGAGATCTACTGCCCCCTTCTGGACTGGAGGCCAAACGCAGAAGCACTAAACAAAGGGTGAAGGTCAGTTCAATTGAAAATCTGTCTTAAAGGGATAGTTCACGCAAAAATGAAAATGATCCCATAATTTACTCACCCTCAAGCTATCATAGGTCTGTATGAATTTTTTATTTTTATTTTAGCCAAACACAATCGGAGTTATATTAAAAAATATCCTGGCTCTTCAAGCTTTATAATGGTTATTTTTCTTACACAAACGCATCACTTCACTTCAGAAGGCCTTTATTAACCCCCTGGAGCCGTATGGATTACTTTTATGATGGATGGATGCGCTTTTTTGGGCTTCAAAATCTAAGGTATCATTCACTCCCATTATAAAGCCTGGAAGAGCCAGAATATTTTTTCATATAACTCTGATTGTGTTTGGTTGAAAGAAGAAAGTCATATACACCTAGGATAGCTTGAGGAAAAGTAAATTTATGGGATAATCTTCATTTTTGGGTGAACTAACCCTTTAACATGCCGACAATGACACATTCCATCATGCTTAATATTTAAAATCACACTATCAAAGTAATCATTATCAGACAACCTTGCCAAATGTTTTGATTAGTTAAGGAGTTGTTAGCTTATTTGAGCTATTGTTATTATTTAATGTTCTCCAGACTGAAGCAGTGAGCCGCCCACCAGCTCCGGCTCCTCTACTTCCTGAAGCGGAGCAGCAGATTCTTCAGGATCTGATGAGTGATGCTATGGAAGAGACAGACAGCCTGCAGAGCCATATGCTACAACAGAACGGTCAGACTCTACTCTTGTTTTTTTTTTTTTTGTGGTGATTGGCTTTTCTAAATTTCTGGCACTTACTTTAAAACCATACATTAAACAACATTCGCAATCCATTTTTACTATATAATATATAACCTGACTTATTTCTGAGTGAAACAGGATATTCAGTGATGTATGGCAGAGCTTATTAATATCAATCAGTAATTGATTGGATTGTTAAAAGTTGCTGTTATGTAGCTGAATGGAGCCCGGTGGTTAAAGGGGAGGTAGTAACATCAGCAGAAAAGGAAAGTCGTATCATAGGTGGACCGAGTTATATTTTGATCAGAGAATTTTTATCTTTGGAATAACATGCCAGTGTTACACTAGCGTTTTGAAGCATTTTCCAAAATGTTCTCATCCACACTGAAACGTGGGGAAAAAATGCTAAACTCGCCTTTCTGCACATGTGTAAACCCTCATAAAGGCTCACTGAGATGATACAGATGGATTAAGACATAATAAAATGATCCTGCCAGAAGAATAGCATGATATCTTTATTAAGCAAAATGACACACAGCTCATATCTTCATTGCTACAAGTTACCGAAAGCCAGACCACACACAAAAAAATTTCAACACATGGTAGTCACATGTTTGTGCAGCGCAAAGCGGATCTCTTGCACTGTATGACGTAACAGACAAACTAGTTGTCCAGTCCAGTTCTGTTCACACGGTGCGGGTTTTCCGAGAATGCGTTTGTGAGTAACAGCATTGAGGACTCAACTACTCAACTAAAAATAACTACTCAAATAAAAATAAATTTAAGCTAAATAGAAATATTAAAACTAAAAATAATAAAAAATGAGAATAGCACACAACGAAATTACAAAAACTAAAATGAAAAAATAAATATAGCCGCTAATTCAAAATATTAATAAATACTATAATAGTATATGAATAATAATAAAATCTCACATTGAATCTGTCTTTTGTATAGGTATCAACGATGACCCTTCACATGATCATGAGCCACCCCGTTCTGATCTCTTCCTTTTCCCTGATGAGAGTGGAAACCTGGGGCAGGACCCGAGCCCCACGTACCCAACCCTGCACTCGCCACTCATCTCTCCTCCTGCCCCCTCTGTGCTCCACGACTCCGATGACTTCTGCATCCTGGACACGCCGGGCTCTAGAATCGAGGTGAGATCTTCATTTCATACATATTTCAGGCAGAAATGCATTTATAAAAAGGTAAAAGCATATACATATGCACTTCTCTTATTCTTTTGAAGACATAGAATAGCTTTGTGTGAACAAATGACTGAAATTCAAGATGTTATTCACATTTTTGGGTGAACTGTTTAAAACAGAGATTAATTACTGTATGCATTACTTGATCAAAGTGTTTTGTCTATCAGGAACGGGATGAGGAACCTGTGGTAAAGAAGCTAACCTCTGAACCTATCCTGGTGAAGGAAGAACATTTCAGTGTCCCCCTGGAGGGCAGCACCTCGAATAGGGGGCCACTTCATTTTCCTGTGCCGGAAATCAGATACCTGGTCAAAGAGATCTCTGTTGTGTGGCACCTCTATGGAGGAAAGGACTTTGGCGGTGGCGCACTGTCCTCATCACCAGCTCGCAGTCAAGGGTACGTATTTGGAGTTGTGCCAGATTTTTTGTTTTATGTTTTTTTTATAATTGTTTTATAATTTGTTTTATAAGTGTGTATTCAGAGAGCATGTGTGTGCGCGCGTGTGTGCGCGCGTGTGTGTGTGTGTGTAGGTGCACTCCTCACAGCTCTCCATCACAGACTCCTGTAAGACAGGTGAGAAGAGGCTCCCGTGCTGGAGGAGGATGGGGCAGAAACCATGATGTTCTGATGGAGATTCAGCTCAGTAAGGTCAGAGAAACATTTGAACACTTTATTTGTGTTCATATATTAAGTAGGCAGATGAATATAGTGCTTTTAGTTCACCCAAAAATGAAAATTCTGTCATTAATTCCTCACCCTCATGTCGTTCCAAACCCGCAAGACCTTCGTTCATCTTTGGACACAAATTAAGATTTTTGATGAAATCCGAGAGCTCTCAGTGCGATTTAATTAACACTTTAGTAAAAACATTGTTAAAATCATCTATGTGACTCCAGTGGTTCAACCTTAATTTTATGAAGCGATGAGAATACTTTGTGTGCAAAAATAACGACTTCATTCAACAATTTCTTCTAGTCTGTGTCAGTCTCCTACGCAGTTTACGTTGTAAATACAGTGCAGTTCCCGTGTCATCATCACACGCATGCGTCGTGGTGCTCACGTGAACGGCATCGGCTGCCTCGAAAGCGCTGCACAATGGAAACTGCGTAGAAGACTGACACAGGCTAAAAGGAAATTGTTGAATAAAGTCGTTGTTTTTGCGTACAAAAAGTATTCTCGTCACTTCATAACATTAAGGTTGAACCACTGGAGTCACATGGACTATTTTAACGATGTCTTTACTTCCTTTCTGGCCCTTGAAAGTGGTAATTAAATTGCTGTCTATGTAGGGGTCAGAGAGCTCTCAGATTTCATCAAATATCTTGATTTGTGTTCTGAAGATGAACGAAGGTCTTACAGGTTTGGAACGACATGAGGGTGAGTAATTAATGACAGAATTTACATTTAAAATAGAAGGTCATTTAGTGGGAAAAACATATACGTTTGTTATTTTTATCTTGTTGTTTGTTATATTTGTTTGCTTTCAGTCAGTGTCTTTGTGGATGATGGTTATTTTACTGTTGTTGGCCATAAGGACCTTTTGAAATAACTTAAACAACTACTACATAGCTGTGCATTTACTTGAAAACAATTGTTAGAACGTTCAATCAGAATCAAGCCTTCAACAGCCCTGTGGTATAATCAGTAATAAACCATCTAATAATCAAATTCAGAAAAATCAAATACTCTGATCCTTCATGTCTTTTTTTTTTTTTTTAGGTACGGTTCCAGCATGAGGTGTATCCTCAAATGGCTCCAGAGGCAGGCGTTTTGACGGAGCAGCCGGTGTCCAGACAGGTGTTCTCAGTGCAGGATCTGGAGATACGAGACAGGCTGGCCTCTTCCATGATGAACAAGTTCCTCTACCTGTACTCCAGTAAAGAGATGCCCAGGAAAGCTCACTCCAACATGGTGCGATCAAATACATACAGACAGATAATGATCTAATATATTACATGATCTACAGGTGGTTTGTATGGTTTCTAAAATATCAAATGCCATCATTTGAGCATGTGCTGTCTGTGTATATCAGTTGACTATCAGAGCCCTACACGTGTGTCCGGAAGCTGGACAGGGACCTCAGGAGTGCTGTCTACGTGTGTCACTAATGCCCCTTCGTCTGAACATTGATCAGGTACAGAACTGTTCAACAACTCTCCTCAAATCATATTTTTAACAGCGTAGTTCAGACTGATGACTAAGGGTGTGTTCACACTTGGCATGTTTGGTTCGATTAAAACGAACCCTGGTGTGATTGCTCTGTTAGTGCGGTTCATTTGAATAAATGTGAACGCTGCCATCTGAACCCTGGTGCACACCAAACAAGTGGACCATGACCGCTGAAAAGATGGGTCTCTGTCCACTTCCAAACAAACTCTGGTGCGGTTTGAATTAAATATGAACGCAACCCGGACCAAAGACATGAACGAACCAAAAATGGGACATTGTCACAAGATGCGACCCTAAAAAGGACAGAATGCTCAAGCATACCTGTTTTTCTCGTCATATAGTCGAGATGTTTCGAGTCGAGTATCCCTATGCCTTTAGGTTCAGTATCTTTAAGTTCGGTGTTAAAATGCCAATGTGAACGCTGAGCGGACTAAATGGTTCGTTTGGTCCAAACCAAAAAAAACAAGTGAACCGAATGTGTGAACACACCCTAAATGTCACTGATCCCCCTCATTTTCGTCCCTTTATTTCTGTACAGGATGCATTGTTCTTCCTGAAGAACTTCTTCACCAGTCTGGCAGCAGACGTTGAACTGTTTTCCCCACCAGAGCAGGAAGGTAACACTCAATATGCATAATATAAGCAAAACCTTGGAAACATGAACTGTTCCAAATATTGTGAGTGAGCTGCCTATCTAGACAACACTTTAAGGCATTGTATGTGCACTCAAATCAAAAAGCTGCATTCACACCACGTCGTAATTACTGCAATTATTATCAAGGACATTCTACTCAGAGCTGTTCATGTCCTTTGAATTAAAATTTCTATTGCAAGACTTAACACCAAAATGAATCTAAACTTAAACGTTTAAATAAACTTAGTTTATGTAGTGAGACATTGCATAGTTATTTAACTCTGTGTTAGCTAAATGAAACTTTTTTTATTTTCAGAATATTCTTGCATTCAGTACTCAATTATTGGAATTATTAAAGAGAAATTTTACTATTACTTAACTACGTTTTTCTCCTGTAACCACTGGCATTTTGACTGTTTAAGCATTATGTTGCAGCAGTCAGGTGGTACGGAGCTCTCAAAAAATTCCAAGTTTACAAGTTGTAATTATGAGTTCTGCGAAGTACGCTTTTCACGAGTCGGAATCTTGTAATAATGGTAATTCCAACCTGGTGTCAACACGTATAGAAAGCTAAATGATTTTAAGAAAAGTTGACTGTCAATATACTAAATTAAATATTGAAAAGCGTTTATAAAATCAACTGAATTAAAATTGCAATATTTGACCCAATACTTGCATGTACTTTGTATTTGTATTTATGCTGACAAAACTATTGAAACTAATTATCAAGTTGACCAAAATGAGTTTTCTGTGCACGTCTGTTTGTTTGGCATGCAGAGTTGCTTCCAATGTAGGCAGTAGACATTAAGACTGCTCTCTAGATCTTGCAACAGCTATTCTGTTCTGCAAGCAATTGTTTCATCTATGTGACTATTTATTGATTTGTATTGTAGCATTCTGTGTGTCAATGAAGAAGCCTTCTGGCCCGGAAGTTTCCTGTAGTTTTTCCAAGTACAACGGTGCATCGGCTCAAGACCCTGCGCCCATCATATCAGTGCCAACACAAAGCCGCTCCAGTCCAAGCCTCGTCCGCACCTGCAGCCAAGACAGCACTGCTGAGACAGACACTGCCTCCACATCTTTTACAGACCAGCCCATATTCTTCAGGTGTGTGAGAGGAAGCAGTATTCATAACCATCTAAAACAAGGGTGTCCAATCCTACTCAGGGAGGGCTACTGTCCTGTCCTCTAGAATTTAGCTCTCTAGCTTTAGCTGTCTAGTGGTCCTGAAGACCTGGATTAGCTTCAGACATTAAACTCTGCTGGAAGATGGCCGTCCAGAAGCAGGATTGGACACCCCTGATCTACAACAATGTGTCTATCTACATTGAACATTAACTCCTACCTGAACAACTTGTTTAATGATTTTGGGGTGAATCAACTACAAACCAAAATTTATTTTGCTTATGTCGTTTGCCAGAGAGTTCCGATTCACTTCAGAGGTGCCAATTCGATTAGACTACCATGGAAAACACATGGCCATGGAGCAGGTGAGCAATCTACAAAATCCAGATGTCAACAAAATGTCTTAGTCTTTTGGTAAACATATTTCATTCTGAATTTAATATTCTTTATGTGATATAAATGCATTGTATACATTATGTATAATTTTTATAAAATATTTTTTCCATGTATTTTGTGAATTGTAACAAGAGCACAGTGACATAACACATATGCAATGATTAGTCAACAAAACTTCTTTGTGTATGAATCAAAGGGTACGTTTACACGAAAGTGATGTACTAAAAAAGCTGAAACGTTTTTCATGTACCGACAACAACATTGTAAAAACAATCCTCGTTCACACAGATCTGCAAAAACGACTGAAAGCGCTGTATTCTGCTGCCAGGCCAGTAGTTGGCAGTGTCACTTTGTAAAGAAACACTACGCGCTTATAGACTGAACACGTTATACACGTGCATGACGTCACTATTTTCACATTTCAATACAAATACAAATCAATAATTCACATTTTTGTAGTTTACACGGAGACAATAACTGTATCGGTTTCAAAAATGTGCACTTTGAAAGCTGTTTTCCCAAAACACTGTTGTCGTGTAAATGCATAAAAAGGTTCCCGTTTTTAAGTTGAAAATGGTGTCGTGTAAACGGCCCCTCAAATCAGTCAAATGATTTGTTTCACAAGGCTCTGATTACTGAGTTAATAACTCGCTTGATCACTGAACAGTTCTGCACTGTTTGTTGTAATAAATGGTATTTTCATCTAAATATAAAGCACTGGGCAATACTTTGCTACAAAACAAGCTTGTAGATTTAATTTGCTCTTAGTAAATAATTGTAATGTATATAATATAATGTTTGTCTTGTTCTACAGGGCACGTTTGCTGGTATTGTGATTGGACTGACACAACTCAACTGTTCAGAGCTTAAATTACGGCGCCTATGTTACAGACAAGGGTAAGAAATCAAAAAATGTATTTATAAATGTTTTATTATATTTACCTCACAAGTGTATTTGAGCCTGTTCATTCTATCTAATATTTTTTTTTTTCCCCAGATTATTGGGTGTTGACAAACTCTTTTCATATGCCATTAATGAGTGGCTGAATGACATAAAGAAGAACCAGTTGCCGGGGCTTCTGGGAGGCGTTGGGCCCATTCATTCCTTGGTGCAGCTGGGTTAGCACAACACATTCATTATTCCATCCGCAATTGAATAAAAAGTACTATTGCTCAAATATTAATATTGATGTTTCATCTTTATTGCAACTATAGTGCAGGGTTTTAGGGATCTAGTTTGGCTGCCCATTGAGCAGTACCGTAAGGATGGAAGAATAGTGCGCGGCTTCCAGCGGGGCACTGCCTCCTTCGGAACCTCCACCGCAATGGCCGCTCTGGAGCTCACCAATCGGATGGTGCGAACAATACAGGTAAACTCTGATTTATGACTTTTTGTGCTGACAGACCGTGCGTGAATGTTTTCATCAACATATGACAATGGCAGAGGAACATAGATGTAAAATGACTTTTGTGTAGGCGGCTGCTGAAACGGCTTATGACATGGTGTCTCCAGTGCCAGATGAGAAAGAATCCAAAAAGATTAAACGGTACTCTCATTACTGTCTGGCCCATCAGCCAGTGGACCTCAGAGAGGGGGTGGCCAAGGCATACAGCGTAGTAAAAGAGGTATGAGCACTTTGTGCCCTTATTTGACTCATAATATACATTTAATCCTAGCAAGTTAATATGAAATCGAAGATGACTGACTGACTTAATGCATTTTTAACTCTTTCTCCGCCATTGATAGAGTTTTCCGGCTTTCCATGTTTTCACTGTTATACAGTAGGGGGTGCTATTACGCATCTTCTGAAAGAGTACAGAATCTCCTGATCAAAACACAGGTGAAGTAGAAACAAGCGATAGCATATGTAAAATAATGCGATCATCAACATTAGGCAGTTTTGATTTATATGATGTTTAATGTTACTGAATGAAATGTCGACCCAGGACGAGCTATAGGACTGTGAAGCTTTGGGGTGTTGATAGACTCCATCTACTCCATCTGTGTTTGATCATCGTTCTGAATCTGATCCAGATGTAGTCTTTGACGGAACGCGATTGATAAAAAAATAATGCATGAAGCTAGAATAAAACTTTTAAGCAGAGGCTCTGTTCTTTCTTTGGATACATTGCATGTTCAGATATTCATACAACAAAATATTCTGGGGGCCATGAAATTTTTGTTAAAATGATTAAAAACGCTGGTGGGGAAAGAGTTAAGAATTGCCATCTAAAATGAAATGAATTGGTTGTGAATGCCTCTTCGTTTTGAATTTTTAAGGGATATTTAACCCAAAATTGAAAATGCTGTCATTTACTCATCCACGTCGAAACACAAATGAAGATACTTTTTAAATGAAACCTGAGAGATTTCCGTCCCTCCATTTCTCCAAACCTTTAAAGTTTCTAAAAGTTCATAAAGTAACCCCTTTGAATTGAGCGGATCAGTCACTTTACATGATGAACAGATTTAATCTAGGCTTTTATTCACATATAACATAGATCAACGTACATTCAGTAAGAACTTCAAATATGGTAAACGAAAGCTCAAATTTGCTTGCTTCACGTGTGAGAACCAATGAGGTTTGAGTATAAAATAACTCATAAAATGTGAACAAAAGCCTAGATTAAATCTGTTCATCAGATAAAGTGATCATGTCCTTTCAGAAGATGTGGAGTAAACTGCTCGATTCAAATGGACTACTTTATGAACTTTTTGAAGCATCAAATTGAGTAAATGATTACAGAATTTTCATGTTTGGGTGAACTGTCACTTTCAGAGTGACTGACATGAGGTGTATACTTAAACAGTTCCTGTACACTGTGTGTTTGCAGGGCATTACCGACACAGCCCTGACCATTTATGACACTGCGACACGCGAGCACGAACAGAGGGGCATGACAGGCGCTGTGGGCGGAGTCCTGCGGCAGCTTCCTCCAGCCGTTGTTAAACCTCTTATCGTTGCCACAGAAGCAACGTCCAATGTGCTGGGAGGCATGAGGAACCAGATTCAACCTGATGCACGGCAGGAAGAGTCCCAGAAATGGCGCTTGGGTGAAGAGTGAGCACTGTTATTTTGAAATTTACTGCTGATATTCATACTGGCCTATCAGCCTAGAATATGTGTGCTGGCTTTGATGTAATGGTGTGTTAATGCCTGTAAAGATCATATAAGACCAGTTTTTCTTTTTTGCTGCTTATGCTTTTGTTTAAAGCGGTCTTGGTGTCTGAGTGACAGACAACTAGAGGCTGTGGTAGCACAAATCTAATCCCCAAATGAAGAATCAGAGGAAGACTTTTTTCAACAGCACTTGTGCTTGACGTTTAATGTAACTGGAGTCATCGAGCTGCACAACTGGACACGCACCGCTCCCGCCGGAGTAGATTTAACTAGATTTGTCTCTTCTCAGTCCCCTATCAAACGTCCTTGTAGTGCCTTCATGTCATAGTTTATTAATATCATATGTTCATCTGTTTTATGAATGAGATGGTGTAGTGTCTTGTGGGGAACAAGATTTCTGTGCCATGGGTTTTCTCATTTAATTTTAAACATGTCTATTACAAATGCATTCAAGTAATTTAAAATGCGACTTGTGTTGGTTACGTCATGACGTCTTATGTTGGATGCAAGGGAGAATCTCACGATAAAGTCGGGCTCATATTTCACCCCAAAATCAGAAGAAAATAAAAAGTAGCATTGTGCACAAAGACAATGAAGTCTATTTCAGGGCCATTTCATTTTGTTTGTATTGTTTTAATACCCACCACACACATTCTTACTACTGTAATTTGAAAAAAATTAATGTTAAAAAAATAACAAATGCTGCTATGATATATACTTCACAGCTTATTACATATTGTCTTTCACATAACATACTAAGAATTGAGAATTAAAGTATTGTGCCTAATTTTATGAAAAGAATATAAGTGAAAAAAGATCCTAAAATAGGTTTTATTTTTCTTTGTGCAAAATAAGTATATAATTTTCATGTTATTCTTTTGAATTTGGGGTGAGACTGCAATGTCTTGTGTTTTCAGGTTATTTTGAATCTCACAGAAAACTGTCAAGTTATTATAAACTATCAAAAGGGCAAAAAGGAGCCATCTGTAGCATCATTCTTTTTATTTCTACTTTAATAATCATCTCTTACCTAACCACACTTTCAACTATTGAAATGGAAGAGCATGACTCTTATTTGCACCGGATCGGTTTCTATGGCTTAAGTAGCACAATATGGTGTCGTGTCTCTACAGATACTGTTAGAAACTAGTCTTCAAACGTGGAATGTTTTGCAGTTATTTACCACTTGCACTTTGTATTTAAGTGATCCCAGAAAATTACACCTTTTCTCTTTTTTGTTTTCAATTGTCAAGCTGTGAAGACAGCATCTGCTTGAGTGACATTCCCTAAGCATCTGCATTTCAGTCTTATGAAATGAGTCGTTCTTCTCTATATAGTTTACCTTTATTGTTGAAATTCTCTGTTCTTCATGAATAGCAATATCTTAGTTTGACACTTTTTTTTTGTGTGTGTCTTCATGACATCATTGCTGTTGTGTGAGTAAATGTTAGTTTGCTACATCACAAAATTGATAAATGACAGCTCATTTTAGCTTAACAGTCCAAACACTTCCTCATTCAAATGATGTTAATATTTATTGTACTTTTTTTTTCTTTTTTTTTTTTTTCTTTCAAGTGGTAATATTTCTTGTACATAGATGTACAGGTCATTTCCCCAATTTATACAAAAGCATGTATAATCAAGAAAGGGAAGTAAATTATTTAATGTCATTTTTGTTTGTGTCTTTTGTGCAACTTGGCATTGCCGGGGGGGGGTCTAATGCTATTTCATGCATTCTGACTTATTTAAACTGTTAAAGTTGGATTCTCATGCTAAACATGGCCAAAATAAAAAAAAAAATGAGTTGGACTATGGAGTATTTCTGTGCCAAACACATTCCTTCAGGATTCAAATAAGTTTCGGAAAGTTTTTTTCCAAGCATGGCCCTGTATGATGTCATAAAGGGCGGAATTCCTTGTATGTGCACTTCTCCCGGATATGCGCGTGCACACATCAACCACAGCGAGAGCGAGAGCGAGAGCACGCCCATCAACAAGCTTCGTTCGGGTTACGGGAGCCGTCGGCAGTGCTGTCATTTTGTTTTTAGACCACGAAATCAACAATGTCACTAAAGAAGTGTGTTTCTGGTTGTAAGGGAAAGATAACCTTGTTCAGCTTCCCAAATAACCCAGCGTTAAGGAAACAGTGGATGCAGTTTGTTTTCCCGGAGCAGCAACGGAGTTCTGCGAGTGTGTTTGTTTGTTCCCGGTCACGAGTCGAAACCGCAGGCGGTGAGTGAAACTGCATCAAATGTGTGTGTTTTGTTGGCAATCGGCACGCAAGTGTATATAATGTAAACAACATGAACGTATAGTGAATCGAAAATTATCCAGGGATAATGCCATGATGTATTGTGTGTGTGTGTGCGTGTGATTCTTTAGCTCCGCCCATTGCACGCCTGCACGAGCTCGGCTGTTTTCAGAAAGAATCGGTACAGCATATCTGTCTTTTATAAATATGATAAAACTACGGAGATATGAAGGATGCCAATACTACTCTATAGGTACTCAAGATTAACATGAGATTGGCAGAAACTGTGTGTTATGCACCCTTTAATCTCATTCTTTGTGTGCTATTGTGCTGTAGGCAAATATTTTTGTGGATGTAGTCATACATCTCATGTCAATTCATGGAGAAGGCAGTCCCTCCAGCTGTGGATCATACTTCAACGGCAACAAAGAGGATTTCCCCTCTGTTCCCTACTCATATTTGGAATTCAATGACGGCAAATGTAAAACCGGCAGTGGGCAGATTGAAAACTACCACGATATTTGCTAGGTTCATTTTCTGGGTTCTTACCCTACAATATATACAGTAACATACATAAACTACACCACAATTTAAAATGACAGAAAAACTGTTGGTCACAGTTTATATTAGGTGCTTAACTACTATGTACTAACATAAAATACCAAGAAGTCTAAGGATTTACTGTTCTGCAGTCAACACGGTCTCGTCCAGCAGAACAGGTGCAAGGGTTTTGCATGCAATAGAGTTCTGATGTTCCAGCAAACCATTGTGACAATTGCACTTACAGTTTAGAGGCCCTAGTAAGACACTGATTAGCTAGTTCAGGTGTGTTTAATTGGGGTTGGAGCTAAACTCTGCAGGACAGTGGACCTCCAGGACCAAGTTTAGAGAATGATGATTTTACTAACCATCAAAGCAAGGCAAGTTGATTTATATTGTACATTTCAAACACAATGGTAAATCAAAATGCTTCATTTACATTAAGTGATTTTAAAAAGTAATCAAAGATCATATTTCACTTCACAGATCTCAAAACTGGAGAATCAGTCTAAGCTGTGAAAGAACTGAACATAATTACAACCATTATTTCTGTTACAGCCCTGAAGTCAAGGAATCCAAAACTGTCATTTGAAATCTTCTAATTTTAAACTTCACTGAAGATCCAGAAATTTGAGATGCTGCTGAAAAAAACAAACAGCTACTTGTAGCTCATAAAAGTAAGATGCCATATGACTGCAGTGTGTCAAAGGCTGGAGAGTGCTGCACAAAAACATTCTGTGCTTGAAAGATCAGTGACAGTATTAGTCAACAGGTGGCAGTCTGATACAACCAATATAATGTCAAAACAGTTGAGATAAGCCAAAATTAAAGGAATAGCATTAGTTCACCCAAAAATGAAATTTCATTTTTGGGTGAACTATCCCTTTAAGGGTTGAATACAAATTATAATCTATAGACAGCATCTGTTGCATGTCTATTACCACAGAAAATAACGCCAACTTCATGTTTAAAATGTGTTTCACCTCCAAATGGAGGTGGTTTTATTTCCTGCCAACACTTACCAACTGATTTAAGATTCTACAGTTTTAATGTGTAACAGAAACGCATCTTGGTGAAAAAGTACATAATCAATAAAATGGTTCCTGAGAGTGGATCTCTGACTGTGAAGAATTTGGAGCCGGATGACAGTGCCATATATTTCTGTTCAGTGAGTCAACACACAGTGAATCAAACTTTTGGGTGAGATGTAGCAAAATCAATAGGTGGCAGAGTGGTTCAACAAATTTTCAGCCTTCTCACAATCTTTCTTTATCACTGTATCTGTGATGCAAATCAAAAGCGTGTACAATTTGAGTTGCACATCAGTTCTGATCTTTATATGTAACTTTTCAGGTGTCACCATTTGAGAATTGAGAGAGCTGACATCACTTCCTCCTGCTTGTGACTAATTCATAGCAGAAACAGTTCGTAAAGAGAGCTAACATGATAAACACTTTCCTTAGCATATTTGTATATCTAATGATGATAACAGGTAATTATAAACAAATATGGACTTAAATATTAGTAAGCAATAATTAAATATTTAGGTTACTTTCACATTATACTGTACAGATTGTTTCAGTCTAAACTAATTATAAACATTTCTTTTTCTCCACAGCTGCCTGTCTGGGTAAAACTGTTGATCAGACGCCTGCTGACCTCATCAAGAATCAAGATGAATCTGCTGTCATCATATGCACTCACAATATACAGAACTACAACCAAATATTATTGTATAAACAAAGTCAGGACATGTTGGGCTTAAAGTTGATGGGATACCTTAATTATGATAGTCCGAATAAAGAGCCTGAATTTGAAAACAAGATCACACTGAAAGGAGATGGAAGAAATAACGGCACTCTGATAATCAATAACCTCAGCCTGAATGACAGTGCAGTGTATTTCTGTGCAGCATATTACACAGTGCTCACAATCACCTCTGTCTGATACAAAAACCTCCTTGTTTAAACAGCTTGTTTCTATGACAAGCATATTTGCAGTTCTCTTCACACCTGTGGATTTTGACTTAGTGCCAATGCTAAACACAATACCTGTAAGTCTACACTGTAAACCCTAATGCTCAAAATAATTCACTGGTTTGAGTAGAGCCAACTCAAATTAAACAAATGAGTTCAATCAAATTAACTTTTATGAGTATTTTGAACTTTCTTTTTATTTTGATTTCTCAAAACTGACACAAGAAATTTTAAGAAATCTGAATTGTTTCATTGTTTTGAGTTTTATAAACTTGTTTCTTTTAATTTAGACGAACCTTAAATTTAACCGAAACTGGGCTGGGATTTCTATTTCCCAGCATGCTTTGCCATGACACTCAAAAGGGAGAGTAAGTGCCAAAATGAAATGTTTTTTTTTGTGTGAAAGATTAACGTTAAGTGTGAGATTTAGTAGAGTATAATGTTTTGTTAGTTTAGAAGAGGTTCATTATGTTGTTGTTTTTTGTAGGGTTACCATTATGATGACGAGTGGAGCGTGATCTTAGATTGAGAACAGATATACAGTATGTTAAATGTTTTATATATCTGTCCTCATTCAGCAAGTGCTATACTATGCTAATGCTATCAAAGCATTGTGTAACCAATTAGCAAGGTGGCATTTATTGAATTAGCTAGTTAAATCTAGCCAAGTTTCCACTACTAAAAATATGACATTACATGATAATTTTAAGTTAAATGTATGAATAGCTATGAAAGTTCAGAGTAATTAAAATGTACAAGTACAAAATGAAAATCTGCAAGTTCTGCTTACTTAAACTTTACATTTCTTAACTTAAAAAATTTGAGGCAATTTTTTTTTGAGTTTTGCCAACTTATTCAGGTTTACAGTGTAGTCTTGCTTAAAATGTTGCTTAACATCCTGTAGCATGTGGTCAATTCAAATCGCATCGCAATTCAGGAGCTGAAAGGAAGCTAATTCTTAAATTCTGAATGTTGCCCCACCCTGAGATCACCACTACCATGATAATGATGTCACATCCTGTATTAACAACTGAAATCTGAATCATCACAGAAGATTATAATATAACCCATCCAGCCTCGACCTAACATGATGAGGAGCATTACGCTGTTGATTATTTCGCTACATTGGAGCCAAGGTATTCAAACGGTATTCAAAATACATAATAGAATAACCTATTGCTACAGACATTTTTTTATTTCCAATTGCAGGTATCAGTGATGTTTCACAAAGTCCAAGTGTTTTAATGGCAGTAAAGGGGAGTTCTGCTCAAATGAACTGCACACACAAAAAGGACATTACATTCACCCAGATGTACTGGTATCGACAACGGCAAGGACAAACTATGACTCTTATTGTGTTCACAAGCACTGTGAGCAAACCAGACTATGGAGATTCGGATACAGTCAAATTCTCAGCCAACAAAACTGTCCCAGAGAGAGGATCTCTGACTGTGAACAGTGTGGAGTCAGATGATAGTGCCGTCTATTTCTGCTCGGTGAGACAGCACACAGTGACGTGAACTTTGGCAAGAGTTAAACAAAAACAGCTGCCACTAATAATTACACTGATCAACAGGGGGCGATGTGATTCAATAAATGTGCAGTCTGTTCATACCCTGTATTAACATCTCTCAAGACCATGATTCAGTGCACTCCTAGCCATCGTTGAACATGATCATTGTTCTGCTAATCCTGTCACTTTGTTGGACTCAATGTACAGTTTATTTATCCAGAGCATTACAATGTCAAATAATACAATAGAATAACTATATTGTGTTGATAGAGAAATAATAATTTAGCATATTTTGCAGGTGCTTCAAGTGGAGATGGTGTTTCACAGCCTGCCATTCTTTGGACACTCGAGGGGGATTCTGCCCAGATGAACTGCTCACACAATAAGGGTGTTGACTACAATCAGATGTACTGGTACCGGCAGCAAACAGGAGAGAGTTTGACACTCATCGTGCTCACTAAAAGCTATGGCGAACCAGACTTTGGAGATTCTGATCAAAGTAAATTTGAAGTTTATAAACGTGTTCCTGAAAGTGGATCTCTCACTGTGAAGAATGCACAGCCAGATGATAGTGCCATATATTTCTGTTCAGTGAGCAAACACAGTGTGTCAAACACTGAAGACAGATGTACAAAAACACCTTGTACACATATCATATCAATATACCATCCAAAAGGGGGCAGTCTGGTGCTGTCAAACAGCAGTCTGCCATACAGTGTCTTGTGGAATGAAAGCTAATGCTTTCCTATCCATTTAAGATATTACATATACTACTCGTACTGTTTACCATATCTTCCTATGGCAGAAATAGAGTAGTATGCTAGTATGCAGTTCCGAATTCAGCAATGCATAGAGAAAACAAAGCTGCCACCCTAGATGACATCACTTCCTGCATCGCCTGCATTTAACTCATAGAGGGATCAATCAGCGGAGAGAGACGACATGAGTAATGCCCCCTGTGTCCGTGTTTCTGTGTTTGTCCTGTGTCTTGCAGGTAATTCTTTTTAGTCTACTAGTGTATTGCTAATACTGTATTGGCCGGTTTCACAGACGAGGCTTAAGCTAGTCCCAGACTAAAATTTCAGCTGTTTTAACGAAAAGTAACTTGCACTGGCATATCTTAAAATATGTCGGTTCCATCGTTTTGTCTCAAAACAAACACCAGTAATGTTTTTTTTTTTTTCCTAAGGCACGTTTATAAAAGCTACTTAAATGTCTCAATTGAACTAAGGTCTAATCTTGACTTAATCTAAACCCTGTCTGTCAAACCGGGCCTGTGTCACTGATATATATGAGCTCTTCACAGCTTTATATTGTTTATTGATTTATATGTATCTCTACAGTGACTATACTTGGTAAAAGTGTCATCCAGACTCCTCCTGATCTCCTGAAGGAAGAAAATGAACCTGCAGAGATCAAATGTTCCCACAAAGTACAAAGCTATGATGTCGTACAGTGGTATAAACAAAGCCAGAGCATCATGGACCTTCAGCTCATGGGATACCTTAATATTAAACAAGAGATCACAGAGTCTGAATTTAAAGACAAGATCAAAATGGATGGAGATGGAAGAAATAATGTGACTCTGAGTATCAACAGCCTCAGACTGAATGACAGTGCAGTGTATTTCTGTGCAGCATATTACACAGTGCTCACAGTCACCTCTGTCTGATACAAAAACCTGTGATACGAAAGCTTCATCTTATCAGTGGCTGCTCATTCCCACTCTGCACCTGGACTAGTGGTTCAGTGATTATAATGCCATAGCAATACACAAAGAAGGGGATTTGTAAGTTTATCATTTTGAAGGGTGGGCCTACTTGTTTTTAATTATTCATAATTCTAAATGGTTTAATCACACGTTTAAGAATTTGAAGCCATGAAAAAAACGCACACTGAAAAACTCAAAGCAGTGTGTCTGTGTATCTACTGGTGTTTATTTCTTTCAATGTGTGATCTCACCTGACAAATGGCATTTATAACTCTGGTGTTCATATTCTGTGATCCCATAAGCAAAAGATGAGAGATCTTTTATAGCTATACACTCATTCTCAACAGGCAAATTTTTTATATACAAATTTTTTTTATATACTAATTCACAAGTTCACACACAAATAATCAGTGTAAAGAGTATGTGTGTGGATCTTCACTGGTCTCATGATTCAATTCGATTACGATTATTATGTCAACGATTCGATGTGATATCACGATACGTTACATGGCTACATTTTCGTCAATGAATACAAGCAGTCAAACATATGAACTCTGCTCCAAGAAAGTACACTTCCTGAAAGTACACTTCCTGAATGTTGCAAACATCAAACAAAACAAAGTCGCCATGAAATCAAAGTTTTTTGGCTTTTAGTATGAATATGTTAGTCTTAATGTTATCTATAATCTAGTGTGCTCCAAAACAATGACAAAATTCACATTTAGAAGATATAAGCGTTCAAAATTTACAGTCTCTCACTTCCGCCAATATGGATCAATGAGTTTAATGACATCACTCTGCACTTCAGCTTCTCATCAGATTTTCTGTCCAATCAAATGCTCTCTAGAATCTAAAGCGTCCCGCTGCAGCGATAATGGAGGATAATAGGAGGCAGAAGGTTGGAGATTAGGAGAAAACTGCAGCTTATAACTAAACGCTATTGGCTATTTAAAAAAAGGGAAGGAGCTGATCGAAATGGCCCGCCCGTCCTCCTGTTTCAGTGAAAATTACGTCAACACATTGAATAATGCTGTGCGTTTCAAGGCACTTCAGTGGGCCTTTAATTCTGAACACAGCAGACGACAGGACCATTTAGAACTAACAAACACTAGTAAATACTAAAAGCAGTAGTGTACTTAAATTACAATAACGCGCACACACACACACACACACACATTCAGACAGGGTCCTCTACAACAGGCTTGTACTAATAGTGGATAAAAGCAAGATGACAACATAAGTTATAACCATACATAAACTAAACTATACCTGTTCTATCTCCATACAGTATTTATTCTCTGGCTCTGTAGGCATTATTGTCCGACTCCGGTTCGAACTGAACACCGCTACTGACGGTTTCGGACATTTTCAGTGCGTGAGACTGTCCTGACACCGGAGCGCGAGCTCTTGAAACTCCGCCCTCTTCTAGAAAGGGAGCCGGGAGCAGCAGCTCATTTGCATTTAAAGGGACACACACAAAAATGGCGCGTTTTTGCTCACCCTCAAAAAAGGATGGCAATTTTAACATGTTATAAAAAATAAACTGTGAGGTATTTTGAGCTAAAACTTCACATACACACTCTGGGGACATCAGAGACTTATTTTACATCTTGTAAAAAGGGGCATAATAGGACCCCTTTAAAGGGCCTTTACATTTGGTTACCTTTTTTTATTATTATAAAACAAACAAGCAAGCCCAGCCCAGGTGAGAAAAAGTAATGCAAACATATTGTAAAGCATTACTTTTCATTAAAAGTAACCAAGTAGGCAAATTAGTTACTTTGAGACTTATGAGAAGCTCTTTAAAGTGCTCCTGAAAGTGGATCTCCCACAGAGAAAGATCTAGAGCCAGATAAAAATGACATTCATTTCACAGGCAAAGGTGCTGTACAAAAACTATACTTAAATAAATGGCACTGACAATATTTGCCAACAGATGGCAATGTGGCACAACTAATAATGGCACATATAATACATTAAAATATACGGACAGATAGTGTTAGAAGAGTTGCAAGAATGACACATAGCACAGAATGCAGAATACACACTGCATAATATTACAGAGTATATTACATAGTATATTACTATTGTAGCATAGATCCATAAAAAAAAATACATCTGAAACGTCACTGTAGTACAAAAAATAATAGCCTGTTTTTTAATAATTTAAAAGTCAATAAGACTGAAAAAGTCTTCAGACTCTAAAAGTAAAGTCTGGATCTTAAGGGTTTTAAGTGCAAAATTTAATTTATGAATCCATTCTAAAATATTTTTCAGTGTAAAAATAGTGTCATTCACACTGCTACACAGTTCGCAATCACAAAATAATGAGACAGAAATTTCTCACTATATCATAGAATATACAAATATCATTGTCAGCATATTTAGGAACCAAAGGCCTGACCGGATATAGTTTGTAAAATCATGAACTTGAGTTGTCAGAAATTCCCTTGGTGACATCACATCCTCCATCGTCTTGATTTCATCAACTGTATTTACTCACAGAGACACAGGGAAACAGCATGAATAAGATACTCCTGAGTTTCTCTGTCACATTCATGTGGCTCACAGGTAATAAATGTCATTTATCAAGTGTTTCTTGATTTTTGTCACAACAACTGTGTTTAAATCTTATTTCATTGACACTTCAGCATTAAATCTATCATTTATTTGTCTCTTCACAGCTTCCACTCTTGGTAACACTGTTCACCAGACTCCTCCTGAATCAATAAAGGACCAAGATGAATCTGCTGTGCTTATATGTACACACAACATAGCAAGTTATTTCCAAATGATGTGGTACAAACAGATCCAGGGCACCCTGGGACTCAAGCTAATGGGAAACCTTAATGCTGAAACTGACATCAAAGAGGCTGAATTTTCCAACAAGATTATTCTGAAGGGAAATGGAAGGCGGAACGGCACACTGACTATCACAGACCTCAGACCGAATGACAGCGCTGTGTATTTCTGTGCAGCATATGACACACTGCTCTAAACTCCCTCTGTCTAATACAAAAACCTGCAGTTACACTAATGATTTATCAGCAAAAGATCCAGGCTAAGCTTTCTAACTACAATATATTTGTGGCTCAACTCAACTTGCCATTCTTTGCCAAAAATGAGCAATAATTTGATGGTGAAAGAAAAAGAAAATATCCTCTGTACTTTGATTCTGGATTAGCATGTATTATTAGTGCTGCTTACTAAATGAAGCTTCACTGTTACTCACACTTACCCATAATATTTGAACAAACTCCTAAACCTAATTTAAATTACATTTTTTTGGAAGGAGCTTGTTCAACTAATCCCGTCAACCATTTTTCAAGGTATCTATGCACTAGCTTATATAGGGGGGATGTAAGAGCTTGATCTCAGTTCAAAAATGAGCTTTCAGGACAGCGTGCCAGATCTTTTATCCCTTTTGCTCTATATATTATTATATGTATTTTATTTAACGTGTAATTCAGTTGAGTACAACTAAGAAACGTTACATTTTTAGAGCACCCCTTACAAAAAAGTTTATTCAAGTGTGCTATTAGTATACTTCTACTACTTAAACTAAAAATAAGAAAGTATTCTTTCAGTCTACTTTTTATGTACTCAGAAATATATTTTATGTACTTCTCAAAAATATACACACTGAAAAAAAACCAAGTAAAACTTAATTTTTCTTTGTCAAGTTTTTGCACGCATATTTTAGGTAAATTTCACATATGGAATTAAGTAAACAAAACAAAAAAAAAAGTAATTTTAACTTGGCCAGTAAAAGGTTGAGTAATTTCTACTTAGTTGAAGTTTCATTTCCAATATTCAAACAATATAACACTGAATTTAACCACACTTTTACTTAGAAACATCTAAGTAAATAATACAGCATATATTGTGTAGACACCACATCTACATAATAGAAGTAAAGCAGCACCTGAACACAGAGACCTCAATACTTGGTACACAATGACGGTTACATGAGTATGAATGTGTAATTTTGAGTAGAAAATTAGCTCCAAATGTCACAAAATGGCAAGTTACTAAACCTAACAACAAAAGCAATGAAAAAACAGTGTAAATACAGCTGAAAAACTGCGAAAAATCAACCTTATTAATTATTCATGCCCCAGTGCATGATGGGAACACCAGTATCAGAAAAGGTGAGTACTTAACATTGATATTTACGCTTTAAATTTCTACAATCTTGAATTGAGCACTAATATAGAATTTACATTGTATGTTTAATTCTTGCCTAAACTAACTTTTTTATGTAGAAATTACATTTGTTTTTTCTGTTGTATTTACTTCACCACAGAATCATTTTTATTAATTACACTTAAGTATACTTGACTACTGACAGAATAGTCTAAGTATATTTGGCCTATACTTGTACTCAATCTTTTAATCAAGATATACGTAAAAGTATAATTAAGTATTCTAAGTATACTTGGCTTGTAGTTGTGTACTCTTTTGATTGAGTAGCCTATTAAATACTTTTTTCACATAGTTTTACATACTGTCTTATAAACTTGCATTGTTTGAAAATAATATGTTCCTAATTCTGAGTGTCTGAATTTTTGTATAGCCTAGTCCACTGGTAGTGTACAAAGGAATTTACTTCAAATCTACTTAAAGTGCAGTTAAAGGTATATTTCAAGTATGAAAATTATTACCTAAATATGAACATAGTAGTATACATAAAGTGCAAGAATAATATATAAATAGTAAACTACAAGTATGATGCTAAGTTCACTTAAAAGTGCACTGTGTAGTATTTATGAGGATCTATTGACAGAAATGCAATATAATATACATAACTATGTTTTCAGTGGTGTATAAAGACCTTACATAATGAACCGTTATGTTTTTATTACCTTAGAATGAGCCTCGATCTACACACACTTACAGTGAAGTCGCCATTTTGCGCCGCCATGTTTCTACAGTAGCCCTAAATGGACAAACTTCTCTACAGAGCACTAGCTACTCTCTGCTGTCTCAGATGACGACATACTTGTCCTGTGACGGCCACCGTAGCTTCTATATGTGTTTTGAAAGGGAGGGGTGAGCGGTGAACGGTTGCAATTCGCCACCTCGCCACTAGATGCTGCAAAAATTTACACAGTGCACCTTTAAAGCAAATGTACAAGTATACTTGCAGTAAAATAGTAATTTACTGAGAGTGTACTTCAAAGTGTACTTTCATTATCTAAAAAAATGTACTACAAGTATTTGACTAGTAAACTATCAGTATACAGTAAGTTCACTTGTAGTATAGTTACAGTACAAATGAAAAACAGTTGTAAACTATAGTTGTGTACTAAAAAAGTTTACTACTGTTACACTTAAAATATACTTAAAAGTATGCTTTTATGCACTAAAAAGTGGGCCAATTTAGTCCCAAGCAGTACTGAAATAGTACATGTACAAGTATGCTACTAGTACATTGATATTAGTATACTTACTACACAAAGTATACTTAAAAATATACTTGAACCTTATAAGGGACAGCTTATTAGACCAGATCTCTTTGGTCCAGGGCTTTCAAAGTGAGGTGGGATTTATTTACATGGTTTAATAATGTCACAAGGGCTTCATTTGATTTCCCATTTTAAAGATTCACTATAATTCTGAGTATGACATTTTTGTATTATAAAAAAGATTTTATTAATCATCAGATTTTTGAGTAATAATATACATCTTCCATGTTCATGCAGTTTTGTTCATGCCTATTACAAACTATGATGTCATATCCTGTTCAACAACAGCTCGAGTTTTAATCATTTCAAAGGTTGGGACTCTCTCTCACCCCACCAAAACTCAACATGACTAGAGGCATTATTTCACTGATTCTGTTACTGCACTGGAGCCAAGGTATCAAAAGCTTTTTAACATGATCTCCCCAACAACTGAAACAATAACCTTATATTCTTACCAATTTAATTACAATTTTTCCACAGGCACGGTGGGTGGGGATGATGTTGTTCAAGAGCCTAAAATTCTTTGGAAACCAAAGGCGAGTTCTGCTGATATGAACTGCACACACAATAAGGGCATTTCATACTACCAGATGTACTGGTACCGCCAGCGTCCAGGAGAGACTATGAGGCTTATAGTATTCACTGTTGCTAATTCAAAGCCAGACTTTGGAGATGTTGATCAGAATAAATTTGAAGCTCATAAAAGTGATGCTGAAAGTGGATCTCTCACAGTGAAAAATCTAGAGCCAGATGACAGTGCCATATATTTCTGTTCAGTGAGTCAACACAGTGTGTCAAAGGCTGGAGAGTGCTGCACAAAAACATTCTGTGCATGAAAGATCAGTGACAGTATTAGTCAACAGGTGGCAGTCTGATACAACCAATATAATGTCAAAACAGTTGAGATATGGCAAAACAATTAGAAGCATTATGGGTCGAATACAAGTTATAGTCTATTGACACCAACACCATTTATTGCATGCTCCATTATCACAGAAAATAACTTCAACCTCAGTTTGTAAAAGAACATGTTGGCAGAAATGTACAAATAAACATCTATACTGTAGGTCAGTCGTACTATTTGATTTGCAGACACAACATTATGGGGATATTTTGTTGAGTAATTTAAAGAATTCAATGTTAATTTATTCATTTAAAAATTCTTCTGAAATGAGATGGAACCAAATTGTGTTTCCCCTCCAGATGGAGGTGGTTTTATTTCCTGCCAACATTTACCAACAACTGATTTAAGATTACATTCACACGTGTAAAACTAATGTATCTTAGTGCAAAAGTGATACAATATCTACAACTGGAAAAAAAAAAAAAAGGTTAACGTATAGCATCATGAATAGCTGTATTGAACACATGATATCAAACTGACATCAAAACATGGTTTATTTTATACTACGTCATATAAACATTTATCTTTGAGATAATTCTTCTTTATAATAAGGTTAATTTATTAAATAAAAGTTGATAAATTTCAGCCAAACAGCCAAAGAAATATAAAGTGCAGTGTGTTTTCCTCATACTGAGTGAGTGGGCATTTAAGAAATACAATAATATGACTAATTTGTTTATTGTCTGAAAGATTGTTTGTGTGTTATTGTATCTTCTGTTTGTTAAAATTGCAATTTAAAAAAAAAAATCATTCAATTCAACTTGTATAGTATAGCATTCACAACTGCTTACACTGATCCAGAATATGGAGATACTGAGAAAAATTAATGTTTGGCCAATTCACTCCTGACAGTGGATCTCTGACTTCAAAATATCTAAATGCCATATATAGTATTTCTGTTCAGTCAGCGATCACAGAATATAAAACTTTAAGGAGAATTGTACATAAAAGTGTTTTAAAAAGAGACAACCATAGACAAACAGGGGGCAGTGTGGTTCAACAAATTGCAAAATGAATCTGTCTGTTTGCATAAAGTGACTGTAATGAATGATCTTTAACTTCATTATCATTGTGATCTCAGTCCTGATATTTATGCACAACTCAAACCGTGTAGACTGAATCTTATTGTCCCCACTTTATTATTTCTCTCAGGTTACACCAGTTAGGAACCGGTATAGCTGACATCACTTCCAGCTTTTTAGCTTGTGCCTTTGATTCACAGCAAAAAAAACAATGATGAACATGTTCCTTAGTGTATCTGTATCTCTAATGATGTTTACAGGTAATAATACACAAATATGCACTTGTTAAAAAACATACTTTTACATTTACATTACTGTACACAACTGTTTCTTTTTTTCTCCACAGCTGCCTGTCTGGGTAAAACTGTTGATCAGACGCCTGCTGACCTCATCAAGAATCAAGATGAATCTGCTGTCATCATATGCACTCACAATATACAGAGCTACAACCAAATATTATGGTATAAACAAAGTCAGGACTTCTTGGGCTTAAAGTTGATGGGATATCTTTATTTTAAGGATGAGACTAAAGAGCCTGAATTCGCAAACAAGATCAAGTTGGAGGGAGATGCACAGAAAAACGGCACTCTGAGTATCAACAGCCTCAGCCTGAATGACAGTGCAGTGTATTTCTGTGCAGCATATTACACAGTGCTCACAATCACCTCTGTCTGATACAAAAACCTCCTTGTTTAAATAGCTTGTTTCTGTGATGAGCGTATTTATTCACGTTCCTCTTCACACCTGTGGATTTTGATTCAGTGCCAAGGCTAAACACAATACCTGTAAGTCTAGTCTTGCTTAAAGTGTTTCTTAACATCCTGCAGCATATGATCAATTCAGTTCACATCGCAACTCAAGAATTGAAAGGAAGCTCCCGCCCCACATTTTTTCTTGTACGAGAAACCGTTTCACTTGGATACGTCACAATAGGGAAGAAAAGACTATTGCAACTTCCGTTTGACGTTGACTTTAACTCATCCAGCCTCAGCGTGACATGATGAGGAGCATTATTCTGTTCATTCTGTCACTACATGGGAGCCAAGGTATTCACGATCATATTAGAATAATAACTTGAAATATTCACAGAAATATTTTATTTTTCTCTCCACTTCAATTGCAGGTATCAGTGATGTTTCACAAAGTCCAAGTGTTTTAATGGCAGTAAAGGGGAGTTCTGCTCAAATGAACTGCACACACAAAAAGGACATTACATTCACCCAGATGTACTGGTATCGACAACGGCAAGGACAAACTATGACTCTTATTGTGTTCACAAGCACTGTGAGCAAACCAGACTATGGAGATTCGGATACAGTCAAATTCTCAGCCAACAAAACTGTCCCAGAGAGAGGATCTCTGACTGTGAACAGTGTGGAGTCAGATGATAGTGCCGTCTATTTCTGCTCGGTGAGCCAGCACACAGTGACGTGAACTTTGGCAAGAGTTAAACAAAAACAGCTGCCACTAATAATTACACTGATCAACAGGGGGCGATGTGATTCAATAAATGTGCAGCAATCGTAGTGCTGTAGTACAACTGAAATGACTTTCATGAACCAGTGCCTGAAGAGTTTATTACTAAGATTTTCTGGGCACAGGCTTTCAGCAGTGGATAATTTTACTACATGGGGTCGGATGGTTAATACTGCAACCTTTTCTATGTAGAATTGATTTTTAAACATTTTGTGGTGTTCTATTCTTTATGCTTGTCAGGTTTTACAGTTATTCATAGCTATTTCAAAATCTTCAATTACCAATAGGGTTGGTTGGGTATCGTTTGAATTTTAACAATTCTGATTCTGCTTATCGATTCCGACTGTTATCCATTCCTAATTTTGATTCCAATAAGGTAAAAAAAAAAAAAAAAAACTGAGATATCATTCACATTTATTCTAAGTCTTAGATGAATACCATGAACAAAAACCAACAGGCTTAAGAACACTTACACAAGGAACTTTTGCCTATGGTTTAAAAATACCATAGCAAGAAAAACTAGCCTAACTAATATCCATTTCAAGCATTATGAAAGACAAGTACACACTCAATAATTGAAAAAGAACAAATAAACAAACAAATAAATACAACTGAACAAAGATACGATTGAAATAAAGTGTTTTAAGATTTTCAGGTATTCAGGTACAGAAACTGTAAAATGTAAAAGAACACCGCACTTTATAAATAAAATGGTACACTTTACAATAAGCTTTCATTAGTTAACATTAGTTAATGTATTAACTAACATGAACTAACCATGAGCAGTACATTTGTTACTGTATTTGTTCATCTTTGTTAACGTTAGTTAATAAAAATACAGCTGTTCATGGTTTGTTCATGTTAGTTCACAGTGCATCAACTAATGTTAACAAGATTTTAATAATGTATTAGTAAATGTTGAAAGTAACATTAACAAAGATTAATAAACGCTTTATAAGTGCAGTTCATTATTAGTTCATGTTAACTAATGAAACCTTATTGTAAAGTGTTACCAATAAAATATACATTACAAATATAGTTACAAAAGTTATTCAGTCAAGAACAGCGAGTGAATTTTCTCTTTGTCTTTTGTTGTTTGATTAATGTTATTATAGAGACAGCAGCAGGAATATTAGGCTGCTGTCACTTTAAGAGCTGCACGGATCCAATATACTGAGAAAAATTAATGTTTGGCCAATTCACTCCTGACAGTGGATCTCTGACTTCAAAATATCTAAATGCCATATATAGTATTTCTGTTCAGTCAGCGATCACAGAATATAAAACTTTAAGGAGAATTGTACATAAAAGTGTTTTAAAAAGAGACAACTATAGACAAACAGGGGGCAGTGTGGTTCAGCAAATTGCAAAATCTGTCTGTTTGCATAAAGTGACTGTATTGAATGATCTTTAACTTCATTATCATTGTGATCTCAGTCCTGATATTTATGCACAACTCAAACCGTGTAGACTGAATCTTATTGTCCCCACTTTATTATTTCTCTCAGGTTACACCAGTTAGGAACCGGTATAGCTGACATCACTTCCAGCTTTTTAGCTTGTGCCTTTGATTCACAGCAAAAAAAACAATGATGAACATGTTCCTTAGTGTATCTGTATCTCTAATGATGTTTACAGGTAATAATAAACAAATATGCACTTGTTAAAAAACATACTTTTACATTTACATTACTGTACACAACTGTTTCTTTTTTCTCCACAGCTGCCTGTCTGGGTAAAACTGTTGATCAGACGCCTGCTGACCTCATCAAGAATCAAGATGAATCTGCTGTCATCATATGCACTCACAATATACAGAGCTATGACAGAATATTATTGTATAAACAAAGTCAGGACATGTTGGGCTTAAAGTTGATGGGATATCTTTATTTTAAGGATGAGACTAAAGAGCCTGAATTCGCAAACAAGATCAAATTGGAGGGAGATGCACAGAAAAACGTCACTCTGAGTATCAACAGCCTCAGCCTGAATGACAGTGCAGTGTATTTCTGTGCAGCATATTACACAGTGCTCACAATCACCTCTGTCTGATACAAAAACCTCCTCGTTTAAACAGCTTGTTTCTGTGATGAGCGTATTTATTCACGTTCCTCTTCACACCTGTGGATTTTGATTCAGTGCCAAGGCTAAACACAATACCTGTAAGTCTAGTCTTGCTTAAAGTGTTTCTTAACATCCTGCAGCATATGATCAATTCAGTTCACATCGCAACTCAAGAATTGAAAGGAAGCTCCCGCCCCACATTTTTTCTTGTACGAGAAACCGTTTCACTTGGATACGTCACAATAGGGAAGAAAAGACTATTGCAACTTCCGTTTGACGTTGACTTTAACTCATCCAGCCTCAGCGTGACATGATGAGGAGCATTATTCTGTTCATTCTGTCACTACATGGGAGCCAAGGTATTCACGATCATATTAGAATAATAACTTGAAATATTCACAGAAATATTTTATTTTTCTCTCCACTTCAATTGCAGGTATCAGTGATGTTTCACAAAGTCCAAGTGTTTTAATGGCAGTAAAGGGGAGTTCTGCTCAAATGAACTGCACACACAAAAAGGATTTTACATTCACCCAGATGTACTGGTATCGACAACGGCAAGGACAAACTATGACTCTTATTGTGTTCACAAGCACTGTGAGCAAACCAGACTATGGAGATTCGGATACAGTCAAATTCTCAGCCAACAAAACTGTCCCAGAGAGAGGATCTCTGACTGTGAACAGTGTGGAGTCAGATGATAGTGCCGTCTATTTCTGCTCGGTGAGACAGCACACAGTGACGTGAACTTTGGCAAGAGTTAAACAAAAACAGCTGCCACTAATAATTACACTGATCAACAGGGGGCGATGTGATTCAATAAATGTGCAGCAATCGTAGTGCTGTAGTACAACTGAAATGACTTTCATGAACCAGTGCCTGAAGAGTTTATTACTAAGATTTTCTGGGCACAGGCTTTCAGCAGTGGATAATTTTACTACATGGGTTCGGATGGTTAATACTGCAACCTTTTCTATGTAGAATTGATTTTTAAACATTTTGTGGTGTTCTATTCTTTATGCTTGTCAGGTTTTACAGTTATTCATAGCTATTTCAAAATCTTCAATTACCAATAGGGTTGGTTGGGTATCGTTTGAATTTTAACAATTCTGATTCTGCTTATCGATTCCGATTGTTATCCATTCCTAATTTTGATTCCAATAAGGTAAAAAAAAAAAAAAAAACTGAGATATCATTCACATTTATTCTAAGTCTTAGATGAATACCATGAACAAAAATCAACAGGCTTAAGAACACTTACACAAGGAACTTTTGCCTATGGTTTAAAAATACCATAGCAAGAAAAACTAGCCTAACTAATATCCATTTCAAGCATTATGAAAGACAAGTACACACTCAATAATTGAAAAAGAACAAATAAACAAACAAATAAATACAACTAAACAAAGATACGATTGAAATAAACAGTGTTTTAAGATTTTCAGGTATTCAGGTACAGAAACTGTAAAATGTAAAAGAACACCGCACTTTATAAATAAAATGGTACACTTTACAATAAGCTTTCATTAGTTAACATTAGTTAATGTATTAACTAACATGAACTAACCATGAGCAGTACATTTGTTACTGTATTTGTTAATCTTTGTTAACGTTAGTTAATAAAAATACAGCTGTTCATGGTTTGTTCATGTTAGTTCACAGTGCATCAACTAATGTTAACAAGATTTTAATAAAGTATTAGTAAATGTTGAAAGTAACATTAACAAAGATTAATAAACGCTTTATAAGTGCAGTTCATTATTAGTTCATGTTAACTAATGAAACCTTATTGTAAAGTGTTACCAATAAAATATACATTACAAATATAGTTACAAAAGTTATTCAGTCAAGAACAGCGAGCGAATTTTCTCTTTGTCTTTTGTTGTTTGATTAATGTTATTATAGAGACGGCAGCAGGAATATTAGGCTGCTGTCACTTTAAGAGCTGCACGGATCCAATATACTGTTACACATGCGTTTTCTTTCTCAACTGTTTACGTTCACTTAAGACCTAACCGACTGTGTTTATGAGGATATTTTGACATATTTTTGTGTGTATTTGTCCGTTCAAGTGCAAAAAGACGCAGAACTCAGTATCGCGCACTATACGGTACGAGAGGCGGCTTTCTGTGCGCACGTTCTGGATGTGTGTGCAGCACAGAAAACAGTGTGTGAGTCTTCTTGAGCTTGAATGGTTTAAATTCACATTAAAATCACTTTTTCTGTGAGCACGGTTTGGTGTGTATGCAGCACAGAAAACTGTGCGTGGGTCTTCTTGCGCTTGAATGGTTAAAGGTCATATTAAAATGCACAAAGGAATCGATAAGAGGAATCAAAATTAAAATTTTATATCAAGTATCCAATTCCTGACCTTAAGTATCCAAATCCAGAATTGGAATAGATTTTTGATTCCCAAACCTAATTACCAATGACCAAAAATAATTTGGCTAAACACTGAGGTTTTAACAGTTCAAGAAGATCGTCAGGTGCATCTTTATCTCTCAATAGATAAATGATAATATTCTACAAGTTGTCATGCATACTTTACTGAGGAATGGGGTAAGAGTTTGAGAAATGGCCATTGAAGAACCGCTGAATGCCGTTCAGTCCTCTTGCAATATTGTTTATCTTTTGCATTTTTAAATGCAATATGAATTTGTTCATAACCAATTATATTCTCAGCATAACCTTAGCTGTGATAAGCAGGACAATGTTCAGTCAGCAAAGTAAACTCAACCTATTTGTTGAGTTCACCCTATCAGGGTTTATTTTGAGATAATGACAAGTTGAATGTACAATATTCCTAACATGTACAGCAATTTCTAAGAATGTAAGAGAAAACCCATTGAAATAGTACTCAGTATCCCACAGAGGGAGCCATTTCTCTAGTATTGCTTAATTTAGAACAGCCTTTGTACTGTACCAATTTTACAAGGCTTTATAAATGTTTTGTGTATTTATGTGTATAAAATTCTTCCAAATCTCAAAGGTTTCCTCTTAGAAATGTTTAGAATTTCTTTCTACTATGTAACTGTTGTCAGTGCCTTCAGAGATGACATCATTTCCTGTTAGAAGTGCCTTCCAGCATTTAATGCATAGCACTGCATTTGAGCACATACAAACATGACTCTGTTTACTGTTTGCGTTTGTCTTGTATGCCTCACAGGTAATTCTATTCCTAGTTAGCTGTATTACTTTGTAATATGTGATCTTGTGCTACACTGCTTACACAGTTTTTTTAATGTGTGTTTTCTCTCATTTCAGCTGCCTGTGTTGGTAAAACTGTTCTCCAGTCTCCTGGTGACCTCATAAAGAACCAAGATGAATCTGCAGTGATCATATGCACACACAATATACCAAGCTATGAGCGTATTCTTTGGTACAAAAAAGACATCATGGGCTTTAACCTCATGGGGTTTCTTAATCTTGAATATGACAACCCAGAGTTGGAATTTAAAGACAAGATCACACTGAAAGGAGATGGAAGAAATAACGGCACTCTGAGTATCAACAGCCTCAGCCTGAATGACAGTGCAGTGTATTTCTGTGCAGCATATTACACAGTGCTCACAATCACCTCTGTCTGATACAAAAACCTTCCTGTGATATGAAGCTCATCGGAGCCAAAATATAAAACTTTCCCCAAACTTACAAAATATATATATATTTTTTAAAATAGCTTTTTTTAAAAGAAGTTCCATATACATTTAGCCTGTAGGTGCTACAAGGGTCACTTGTAGTAATGTTTAAAGTGAAGCTTGATATTCACTCAGCTGAGTACAGCATAGCAAACAGAATTTAATAGAAGAGGAGAATCACGGACATAAGCTGCTAAAATATTATAAATATAAGGTTCCAATGGCATAATAATGGCAAACTATTACATAAATAATAGCGAATGTTGTTAAACACTAAAGAACACCTTTCACCTATCAAAACCACCATCAATACCACCAAAAAGAAGGCAATCTGGTACAAAATTATTTGAATTATTTATTGAATTATCAGTCTACGTCAGCATAGATACAGTATATTTGAAACATTTATTCACTAGAATATCTCAGTTCATGATTATATGTTTCTTTGTTTTAACTCATTCAAGCATTGATTAACAAACATGGAGACAAGAATTTTAACATTTTCAGTCTTAAACTTTCTTCACAGCCTAAGTGCATGGCAGGAAACTGCAGCAATTACAAAACCTGTTGGAAGGAGGCGCTGAGGGTCCATACTAGAATTTGTTAAATATGTAGGGACTGTGATGTTGCAATGCTCATAGGGTTGTGGGGTTGCAATACTTATTTCACTTTTCATATTTCTCCAGTCTATATCAACATGATCAGAGTTCTCCTTGTCTCACTACTTTGGCTTACAGGTAAATATTTTATCATATAAAATATGAGTTTAAAGGGAGTTGTTTAGTAATAGTACAATCAATGTGCTCTAACATCATTTCCCATTTTTGTTTCTTTTCGCAGGTTCTGTTGTCAATGGCGGTGTTCATCAAAGCCCCTCAAATCTAATTAAAACCGAGAGAAACTCTGCAGAACTTGTCTGCACACACAATATAACTTCTTACTCAATGATCTTCTGGTACAAACAAACACTTAGTCATGGATTTACATTACTGGGATATATCTGGAATAAGAATAATTTTCCAGAGGATAATTTTAGTGAAAAAATCAGTTTGAAAGGAGATGGAACCAAGAATGGATCCTTAAAAGTCAATGATCTTGCCCTCAGTGACAGTGCGGTGTATTACTGTGCAGCTAGTTTACACGGTGTGATGTGCAGTCATGCCACAATACAAAAAGCTCTGAAAGCGGCAGAATTAACCACTGCAGGGCGTTTGCACCTGCTGAAGGGTTCGCTTGAATTTCCTGCTAATATCCGCTGAGATGAGATGCACACATGCTGGTAGCAGTCATGTGGTCTGAATATTGATACTTGCAAACATATAAAATGGTACAACAGGGAAGTAAACAGTATATTCAGTTCACAAAATATATTTACAGACATTTACAGCGACGTAATACAATCATTATGTATCTTAATTAAAATATTACAGGCTTCTTGAAGTCGTGGCTGTAAAATGGGATCCAAGTTTCTCCACAACACATTTAAAGGGCGCATAACACACACAGTTTCTGCCAATCTCATGTTAATCTTGAGTACCTATAGAGTAGTATTGCCATCCTTCATATCTCCGAAGAGTCTTTAGTTTTATCATATTTATAAAAGACAGATACGCTGTTCTTTCTGAAAACAGCCGAGCTCGTGGAGGCGTGGAGTGGGCGGAGCTAAAGAGTCATGAGCACACACACACACACACACACACACAAACACAATACATCATGGCATTATCCCTGGATAACTTTCAATTCACTATACGTTCATGTTGTTTACATTATATACACGTGCGCGCCGATTGCCAACAAAACACACACATTTGATGCAGTTTCACTCACCACCTGCGGTTTCGACTCGTGACCGGGAACAAACAAACACACTCGCAGAACTCCGTTGCTGCTCCGGGAAAACAAACTGCATCCAGTGTTTCCTTAACGCTGGGTTATTTGGGAAGCTGAACAAGGTTATCTTTCCCTTACAATCAGAAACACACTTCTTTAGTGACATTGTTGATTTTGTGGTCTAAAAACAAAATGACAGCGCTGCCGACGGCTCCCGTAACTCGAACGAAGCTCGTTGATGGGCGTGCTCTTGCTCTCGCTGTGGTTGATGTGTGCACGCGCATATCCGGGAGAAGTGCACATACAAGGAATTCCGCCCTTTATGACATCATACAGGGCCATGCTCGAAAAAAAACTTTCCGAAAGTTGTTTGAATCCTGAAGGAGTGTATTTGGCAAAGAAATACTCCATAATACGTCCAACTCATTTTTTGAAATTTTCTTTAAAAATGTAAATAAGTCAGAATGCATGAACTAGCTTTAGTACAAGCTACACTATATTGCCTAAAGTATTAGGACACCCCTCCAAATCATTTAATTCAGGTGTGCCAATCACTTCCATGGCCACAGGTGTATAAAATCAAGCACCCAGGCATGCAAACTGTTTCTACAAACATTTGTGAAAGAATGGGTCGCTCTCAGGAGCTCAGTGAATTCAGTGTGCAGAAGTCACCAACTTTCTGCAGAGTCAATAGCTACAGACATTCAAACTTTGTGTGACCTTCAGATTAGCTCAAGAACAGTGTGTAGAGAGCTTCATGGAATGGGTTTCCATAGCCGAGCAGCTGCATCCAAGCCTTACAACACCAAGTGCAATGCAAAGCATCGGATGCAGTGGTGTAAAGCACACCGCCACAGGACTCTAGAGCAGTGGAGACGTGTTCTCTGGAGTGACGAATCACACTTCTCTGTCTGGCAATCCGATGGACGAGTTTGGGTTTGGCGGTTGACAGGAGAACGGTACTTGCCTGACTGCATTGTGCCAAGTGTAATGTTTGGTGGAGGGGGGATTATGGTGTGGGGTTGTTTTTCAGGGGTTGGGCTTGGCCCCTTAGTTCCAGTGAAAGGAACTCTTAATGCTTCAGCATACCAAGATATTTTGGACAATTTCATGCTCCCAACTTTGTGGGAACAGTTTGGGGATGGCCCTTTCCTGTTCCAACATGACTGCACACCAGTGCACAAAGCGAGGTCCATAAAGACATGGATGAGTGAGTTTGGTGTGGAGGAACTTGACTGGCCTGCACAGAGTCCTGACCTCAACCCGATAGAACACCTTTGGGATGAATTAGAGCGGAGACTGTGAGCCAGGCCTTCTCGTCCAACATCAGTGCCTGACCTCACAAATGCGCTTCTAAAAGAATGGTCAAAAATTCACACTCCTAAACCTTGTGGAAACTCTTCTTTGAAGAGTTGAAGCTGCTATAGCTGCAAAGGGTGGGCCAACTCCATATTAAACCCTACGGATTAAGAATGGGATGTCATTAAAGTTCATGTGCATGTAAAGGCAGGCGTCCCAAAACCTTTGGCAATATAGTGTGTTAGAATTTCACCTTACTTTATGGCATTAGAAATATCAGCAACTGCACCAAATTGCATATTTATGCTGTTTTTGAGTCTGAAAACAATTGAGGTTTTTTGAGCTCCATATTCTCCTACATCATACAAGCAATAAAACCCTGAGGTATCAAATATAATACAAAAAAAAAAAAAAATTGTTCCTATTATTCTATTATAGTAAAGATGATCATACTTCTCATTAATATTGCTGCAATAACCTATGATGTCACATCCTGTAAAAAAAAAAAAAAGTTTGAATCATCAAAGCTTGGGACTCAGTCTATGCTGCACCAGAACTGAACATGATTACAATCTTTATTTCACTAATTCTGTTACTGCACTGCAACCAAGGTATCTAAAACATGCTAAACTTATCTTTATAGCAACTGAAATCCAGTTTTGAACTATAATCTTTTACTATGCACTTTTTCTTTTAATATTCATAGGCACTGCAGGTGATAGTGATGTTGTACAAGAACCTTTTCTTTGGAAAGCAAAAGAGAGTTCTGCAGTTATAAACTGCACACACAATAAGGGAGCTACTTACTATCTGATGTACTGGTACCGCCAGCGTCCAGGAGAGACTATGAGACTCATAGTGATCACTATGGCTCAGGGAGAGCCAGAATTTGGAGATGTTGATAAAAATAATTTTGACGCTCATAAAAGTGATGCTGAAAGTGGATCTCTCACAGTGAAAAATCTAGAGCCAGAAGACTGTGCCATATATTTCTGTTCAGTGAGTCAACACAGTGTGTCAAAGGCTGGAGAGTGCTGCACAAAAACATTCTGTGCATGAAAGATCAGTGACAGTATTAGTCAACAGGTGGCAGTCTGATACAACCAATATAATGTCAAAACAGTTGAGATACGGCAAAACAATGAATAAGGAATATCCCAGGTGGAATTAAAAGTGATACTGCAGAGCTTGAGTGTCAACACTGGCCATGAACCATATTGGGATATTTTGTGGTGTGATCTAAAGAATTCACAAAAACAATATTAATTCATAAGTTCTTCTTAAATTAATAATAATAATAATAATAATTTGTATTTATATAGCACCTTTCCAACACCCAAGGTCACTTTTAGCCAAGTTAGGTTAGAGGTTACAAATAAAGAGGGATTCAAACAGGACTGAGTAATACAAACAAATTACATATGCTAAAATAAATCGGTATGTCATCAGCATAACACTGGAAGTTAAGCACACAGAGTTTGAGTATTTGTTCAATTTGTAACATACACCGATCAGGCATAACATTATGACTAATAATCAGGTGAAATTGATTATCTCTTCATCACGGCACCTGTTAGTGGGTGGGATATATTAGGCAGCAAGTGAACATTTTGTCCTCAAAGTTGATGTGTTAGAAGCAGGAAAAATGGGCAAGCGTAAGGATTTGAGCGAGTTTGACAAGGACCAAATTGTGATGGCTAGACGACTGGGTCAGAACATCTCCAAAACTGCAGCTCTTGTGGGGTGTTCCCAGTCTACAGTGGTCAGTATCTATCAAAAGTGGTCCAAGGAAGGAACAGTGGTGAACCGGCGACAGGGTCATGGGCGGCCAAGGCTCATTGATGCACGTGAGGAGCCTGTGTGGTCCGATCAAACAGACGAGCTACTGTAGCTCAAATTGCTCAAGAAGTTAATGCTGGTTCTGATAGAAAGGTGTCAGAATACACACAGTGCATCGCAGTTTGTTGCGTATGGGGCTGCATAGCTGCAGACCAGTCAGGGTGCCCTTGCTGACCCCTGTCCACCGCCGAAAGCGCCAACAGTGGGCACGTGAGCATCAGAACTGGACCACAGAGCAATGGAAGAAGGTGGCCTGGTCTGATGAATCACATTTTCTTTTACATCACGTGGATGGCCGGGTGCTTGTGCGTCGCTTACCTGGGGAACACATGGCACCAGGATGCACTATGGGAAGAAGGCAAGCCGGCGGAGGCAGTGTGATGCTTTGGGCAATGTTCTGCTGGGAAACCTTGGGTCCTGCCATCCATGTGGATGTTTGTTTGACACGTACCACCTACCTAAGCATCGTCACAGACAATGTACACCCTTTCTTGGAAACTGTTTTCCCTGGTGGCTGTGGCCTCTTTCAGCAGGATAATGCACCCTGCCACAAAGCAAAAATGGTTCAGGAATGGTTTGAGAAGCACAACATCGAGTTTGAGGTGTTGACTTGGCCTCCAAATTCCCCAGATCTCAATCCAATTGAGCATCTGTGGGATATGCTGAACAAAAGAGTTCCGATCCATGGAGGCCCCACCTCGCAACTTACAGGACTTAAAGGATCTGCTGCTAACGTCTTGGTGCCAGATACCACAGCACACCTTCAGGGGTCTAGTGGAGTCCATGCCTCGACGGGTCAGGGCTGTTTTGGCAGCAAAAGGGGGACCAACACAATATTAGAAAGGTGGTCATAATGTTATGCCTGATCAGTGTATACATAGTGAAAAGAAGAGGGCCCAAGACAGAACCTTGAGGTACACCAGAACTGATGGGTTTGGATTTGGAAATTAGATGGATCCAAGATCTGTTTCACCGGCAAAAGGATGTAGTTTTATTTCCTGCCAGCATCTATCAAAACTGATTTAAGATCAGTAACAGATATAATTTCTGCAGTAACGGAAATTTTTTTTGGTACAAAAGTATATATAACGCAATCATTTATATCTATTTGGAGGTAGAAAAAAAATTAATGTAAATACAAGCTTGCACGGGTGCTGTGTGTATGATCCAAAAGATGATAAGTGATAGGAAAAATGACAAAAGATACTTTTAATGAACACCAAGAACTAGAATACAACACAACAAGCCATTAATGACACAGAACTAAGGAAACTGAGGGCTTAAATACACTGAGAATGATAATCAAAGAAACAGGGAACAGGTGTACACTAATCAGAAACCATGGAAACAACTGAAAACTCAGGCAAAGACAATGGGTGTGTCTCATTCAGTTCCCTAGCTCCCGAGCTCGTGAATCAGTATATCGTGTACACGAGTTCGGGCACTGGTAAGGACAGTAAAAGACGCTGGCTCACTACACACTGGGACACTGATGACTCTATTTCCGGCGACGTGACAACGTCCTCATTGTACAACATCATTACTGGTATTTATGAACAACAGCAGAGCTTATATCTTTGTGACATTACTAATGTTATTTAAAGTACATTATGATAAATACTTTGCTTGTTACCTATACATGCAACATTTCAGCCGTAAATAAATTATAAATGTTAGCTAGATTATGTTCATTACCTGTCTAACGATGTATGTTATGCTGAAATATAATAAAATAATGGTTTCTGTTTTTAAAAACACATATCGCGTGTCGTTATCGGTCGTTATGTATAGTGAGTTGGCTCATGTGATTTGAGTTTCGCGTTTCAGAACTTCCGTTAAGGGAGCATAGTGAGCATCGATGCACCCTGGGTTTTGCGGTGCATTGTGGGACCTTTTAGGGAGCGAACATTTCAGTGCACTGGAAGGATTCTGCGATTGAGACTCCCTGATCAGTGCCCTGACTACTGACCTAGGGAGCTGATTAAGACGCACCCAATGGTTGAATCTGAAATCTCATCCATACCCTTAAATAGGGCACTATTTGAGGAGACAGCCATTTGTAGTTGTGTCCGAAACCATAGTGGATGTTATCGAGTGCACTCATTCAATCCCACAACGCACCGCAATAACAAGTGTACAACCAATGTACACTCAAAGGCTAGAGAAAACCCATAATGCACTGTCAGGGTCGTGCCGAATGAATCTCCGCGTCTTGCCAGAAGATGGTGCCCAGAGCCAAATCATCCATCCATTTTCCAAACCGCTGGTCCAATGTGGCTACAGTGTAATATCATACATATATAAATTCCTTTTAAATTGATTATTATTGTTTAATTAACGGTTGTACATAGTTTGCATTACTAATACTTTTCATCACTTCACATCACTGCTAAGTTTAAAATGATTATTAAACAGCAAGAACAAACTATGCAAAAGCGGCAGCCCTTCCGGCGTACATTTATTTATGTACTACAAAGTATACTTTTAAAACACATCATTGCCATTAGAACAAGATGCACTGTATAGTAAGTCATATTTTAGACATTCTTCTGTACATGTAGGTTATTTAAATTAATGAAAAGTTATGAAGTACTATTTTATTTATTTATTTTAATATTTATGTTAGGTACTTATGCTTTGTTACTGGCTTCTGCAGAAATAAATGCAATATATTGTATCTTACTCAAATTATCTATTTTGTTGGCAAGTAACTCAAGCCCAAATCTCCTTATATCAGATATAATTTGCAAATTTATTCTTTGATAATTCCATAATTAATCACAGTCTCTCCAGGTCTTTATTGGACACATGATTTGGTAGGCACCTGAGTGATCGCATATATTCTTCTTGCTTTGCCTGACACTCCTAACCTTTTGTTGTCACATCCTGTACAACAGCTGAAGGTTCAGTGTTGCAAGAGAGAAGATTCAACTCAGACTTCAACAACTCAACATGATCAGAACCATAATGCCATTAATTATATCACTGTATTGGTGTGAAGGTATCTGGACAGCTTCATAGTTGCCTCCATGATTTACTCTTTCCTCTTATGTCACTAAACTCATGTGCTCTATTTTTTAACAGGTTCTGCAGACGGGAGTGATGTTTTGCAAAAACCTGCGATTCTTTATGAACTAAAAGGGAGTTCTGCTAATATGAACTGCACACACAACAAGGGTTCAGACTACAGACTGATGTACTGGTACCGACAGCGTCCAGGAGAGACTATGAGACTCGTAGCATTCACAACCTCTTACACAGAACCAGAATATGGAGATTCTGAGAAAAATAAATTTTTGGCCAACAAAACAGTTCCTGAGAGTGGATCTCTGACTGTGAAGAATTTGGAGCCGGATGACAGTGCCATATATTTCTGTTCAGTGAGTGAATACACAGTGAATCAAACTCTGGGCAGAGTTGTACAAAAAACAGGTGCATTAGAATATAAAAGAAAAACACTGATCAACAGGGGGCAGTGTGGTTCAACAAAATTCCAGCCACATTTCCAGCTTACGTAATGCATAAGTAGAGTGAATTCAGGGTGATTGGTACACTTTTGCAATTGAGATGACTTGGAAAAAGTGTCATCAACCTGAATTGATATGGTGAGTTTCATAAAATCTTTTTCTCCCGCAACTCCCGCAAAGACCTGTCACTGATTTTTGTGTCATGACCCATCAGTTGAGAACAGATGAAATATAGCTGACATCACTTCCTCACGACAGAAGCACTTGGTGAAAGAAGCCATGATGAACACGTTCCCTAGCATATCTGTATCTATAATGATGTTTACAGGTAACAACAACAAACATATATGCACTTGTTTAAAAAATGATTTCTTTTGACAGATCTTTTAGGCTAAACATCACTTTACACTGTTTTTCATTGATTTACACGGTTATACACTGTTTTTTTTTTCTCCACAGCTGCCTGTCTGGGTAAAACTGTTGATCAGACGCCTGCTGACCTCATCAAGAATCAAGATGAATCTGCTGTCATCATATGCACTCACAATATACAGAGCTATGACAGAATATTATTGTACAAACAAAGTCAGGACTTCTTGGGCTTAAAGTTGATGGGATATCTTTATTATAAGGATGAGACTAAAGAGCCTGAATTCACAAACAAGATCAAATTGGAGGGAGATGCACTGAAAAACGGCACTCTGAGTATCAACAGCCTCAGCCTGAATGACAGTGCAGTGTATTTCTGTGCAGCATATTACACAGTGCTCACAATCACCTCTGTCTGATACAAAAACCTCCTCGTTTAAACAGCTTGTTTCTGTGATGAGCGTATTTATGTTTGACTCAGTGCCAGTACTGGCCTAGCAAATATACAGTAGCAAATACTAAAGCAAATATTTTATAATAGAAAAAAACTTTAAAGGGTTTTAGTTTGTAAAAGCATTGCTATGTTTTCTTATTTTTTTTAAATAATTAATAAAACAATGAAGTGCAACAATGTTAAAATCATATATATTATATCGGTAACACTTTAGATAGGGAACACTATTCACTATTAACTAGTTGCTTATTAGCATGCATATTACTAGCATATTGGCTGTTTATTAAAGCACATATTAATGCCTAATTCTGCATGACCATATTCTACATCCCTTAATCCTACCCAATATCTAAACATAACCACTACAACTACCTTACTTACTATCAATAAGCAGTAATTTGGAGTTTATTGAGGGGAAACTCCTAGAATGTGTTTCCTAATCTAAAGTGTTAACACTGAAGCATATAAATAAATACATAGATGTGAGAATATGAATTGTTTGGACAGAAAAGACCTAAAATATATGAAGTGTTATATATATTCTGCATATTAGTTCATAAATAGACAATTACTCAAAAATAATTATGTACGTTTTGTTGCCAAACTACTATTCCACTATTGTGTTAAATTTCCTTCCATTGCAATTCTGATTTAAATTCCACTGTAACATCCTGTATCATGCAGTCAGTTCTTAAAGTGTGAATTTTGCTCAAGCATCAGGCCAGGCGCTATGAGGGAGCAAAAGGGGCGAGATTTCAACTGAGGGGACACCCCATATGATATGAGTGCAGTCAGCTTTGGCAAGATTTAAACAAAAACAGCTGCCATAAATAATTACAGTAACAGTGATCAACAGGGGGCGATGTGCTTCCATTAAAGTGCAGCCTGTTCATCCAGATTTGCTATAACTGACTCATGAATCATTTCTCTGCATGGCAGGTTAAGACAGCAACCACAGAAACAAATAAATGTGGCTTTTTGCTGGTAACATAATCTTGTCAGAAGACCAAAATTAATTTTGTTAAACACCAAAGTTTAAACAGTTCTGCAGGAGTCTTTTTCTCTTAATACACACCTGATACATGCTAAACACATGTTCAGAGCACAAACATTTTAATGAACATTTAATGAACATCTGAGGAGTTGAGAAAGTCCTGTCTTAAATCAGAACAAGACACCAGTGTTAAACTTATTTATCTTAATTATAGTTTTCTCAGGCTAAAGGTCTCTTAAAAATGTCCACTATGCAACTCACCTACTCACATGCTTGTCAGCATAGATATGTATGCAGAGAAGCCACATTTGACCGCTCCAGACACGTCGGCACATCTGCCATCTTAGAACGATCAGAGTGCCATCACTCACAGTAAGAATCAATGATGCCACAACATTCGCCTTTGTCTTGTTGTATTGTGTTAGTTTAGCAAAATCATCTGCTAGTCTATTGCATAGATATTCATACATGCATCTAACTATGGTTGCAGACGCTCAGTCAACTCGTTCTCGAATGTTCACAGACTGGATTTGACCACTCCAATATGTCAGACGGCTTACATATAGTGGGCCATAGAAACAGCCACTAATGAGGCATCTATGTATATTAGTGCTGTCAATCGATTAAAATTTTTAATCGGATTAAATCACACTTTTGTTGTGTGATTAATCGCGATTAATTGCACACTTATCGTGAAATTAAGCATACGCCATTTATCTCATTAAACACATTGATTTTGTCATCATTTGCTGTATCCAGCAAAGTAAACAATCAGATTGAAGGGTGATTCTCACAAAACTGTATTTTCTGTAAGCTTCAAGGATCCTTGGAGACTCCGAAAGGGCACCAAATAACCAAATATAAGGAGTCCATATAATTCTATTATATAATAAATTTATACACACCTAAGCACCCATGAAAAAAAAACATTACAGAAAAAATCTTTACAGAATTCACAGTGTATAGTATGTCATGTGTACAGAGCAACAACGAGATTGTTTTCATTTTAGACGAGTCAAGCTGCGATACCGAACAGAACCACACGGAGATGCCGAAAAAACTCTTAAATCAACCGCTTTGACTGCATAAACCTACGATTACTAAACATAGCAATGTCCATATGACAAATCAAACATTATATTTCCCGAGTGCATGGTAAAAACAACGTGAATGTACTGAAATGTGTCTGTAGCGTGCAATCAGTGATCGAGAGCGCGCACATACATGGTTTGTTGTTTGCATGTCTATGCTTGTCAGAGCCCCCAGAAATGACATCACTTCCTACAAGTGTACTCCTGCATTTAATTTGAAGAATTCTCACCCAGCACATGAAGCAAACATGACTAGCGTTCTTCTCAGTGTTTATGTTTCTCTAGTATGCCTCACAGGTAATCCGATATCATGGAATATTTCAGTTAACTACTGTATCTGCTACTATAGTCTAACACTTTTACTGTATGTATTTTTTTCTCTCATTTCAGCTGCCTGTGTTGGTAAAACTGTTCTCCAGTCTCCTGGTGACCTCATAAAGAACCAAGATGAATCTGCAGTGATCATATGCACACACAATATACCAAGCTATGACCGTATTTTTTGGTACAAACAGAGCCAGAGCACATTGGACTTTAAGTACATTGGATATCTTTTATATGAAAAAGAAAACCTAGAGTCTGAATTTGAAAACAAGATCAAATTGGAGGGAGATGCACAGAAAAACGGCACTCTGAGTATCAACAGCCTCAGCCTGAATGACAGTGCAGTGTATTTCTGTGCAGCATATTACACAGTGCTCACAATCACCTCTGTCTGATACAAAAACCTGTGATATGAAAGCTTCAGCTTATCAGTGGCTGCACAACAAATTCACTATCACTCTGAACCTGGACATGTGGGCTTTTCAGTACTAATAATGAAGATATATGCCTTAGCAACAATGCACAAAGCAAATATTCTCACTTCTTGAATGGGTAAATAACATGTTTCTAAGAGGCCATTTATTTGTTGGTAGTTCTGAATAAAATTGTACAAATTGTATAAAAGTTAAACTAAATCATTTTTATACATTTTTAAAAAATGTTATTTTAAGATAAATCATTTAAGGGAATCCTTCCAGGTGTTATAAGGCACCTCTGCTTCGCCTTTATTTTGCGATAATGACAGGCTGACGCACACACTCCCTTTTGCTGTAGACTAACTAGATAGAATTTGAATAATCTCAGTCAGTGCTATGATCATCCCAGCCAGACATAAATATGATCATAACTATTATTGTATTGATTCTGTCAGTGGTTGGTTTAGATTTAAATGAGGTGAGTCGGTATTTCTCCTCCACCTTTAAGGGTGTGTTACATATGACAAAGTGGTTTAATGCAGGGATATAAGCTTTATGTGCTATATTCGCATGTCCTGATTTTGCAGAGTTAGATGCATTCCTGGATCAACATATTTTGTTTATTTTCAAAGGGGGCACTCGCGAGCACCCTTCTGAAACCTAAAATGACAAATGGGACACCCTACAGTCTTGTGGACTTCATGATCATGCGTACACGGCGCCAATTGTAAGTCCACAAAACCGGAAGTGCATATGAAGTGTGCCGTTTGGGACAGGGATTGCGTCATGAGCCAATTTCACGCAAACAGTTGATGGGTCCCATTGACATCCATAATATGAAAAAAAATAAAAATATGGAAGTCAATGGGGCCCATCAACTCTTTGGTAACCCATATTCTTAAAAATATTGTCTTTTGTGTTCAGGAGAAGAAAGAAACTCATACAGGTTTGGAACAACATGAGGGTGAGTAAATGTTTTGGGTGAACTATCCCTTTAATCAAGTGCTTCATCCTAGAGGTACATTTCTAACATTTTTTTTAAACGTTTTACCGTACTAGTCTTTTTTTATGGACCTTTGAAAGTGGCATATATTTATTATTAGAGTTGAAACAATCTCTTTCGCAGTGAAATTTTACATATTGGCATCATACACGGCCTAATGGCCAAGTGAAAAGTTGTGGACCAATATACAATGAGCCACCTATAGTGCCATCAGAAATGTTTTATAGTTTCTCAGCCACCATGAGGGTGCGTTAAAGCTAACATAAGGGATTCTTGCTAGAGGTAATGAAATCTAAATTTTGAAAACTTTTATTGTAACAGTCAATACAGAGTATACACTCAGCAAATCAGCTGTGGGCTGGTGTTTGCGCTTATGTTTATATACAACTTTTTCCTCTGTAGTGTTATGACCTATGATGTCATATCCTGTACAACAACAACTAGAGTTTGTATCTATTGAAAGGTTGGGACTCACTCTCACCCCACCAAAACTCAACATGACTAGAGGCATTATTTCACTGATTCTGTTACTGCACTGGAGCCAAGGTATCAAAAGCTTTTTAACATGATCTCCCCAACAACTGAAACAATAACCTTATATTCTTACCAATTTAATTTAAAATTTTCCACAGGCACGGTGGGTGGGGATGATGTTGTTCAAGAGCCTAAAATTCTGTGGGAGCTAAAAGGGAGTTCTGCTAATATGAACTGCACACACAACAAGGGTTCAACCTACAGACTGATGTACTGGTACCGACAGCGTCCAGGAGAGACTATGAGACTCGTAGCATTCACAACCTCTTACACAGAACCAGAATATGGAGATTCTGAGAAAAATAAATTTTTGGCCAATAAAACAGTTCCTGAGAGTGGATCTCTGACTGTGAAGAATTTGGAGCCGGATGACAGTGCCATATATTTCTGTTCAGTGAGTGAATACACAGTGAATCAAACTCTGGGCAGAGTTGTACAAAAGCAGATGCATTAGAATAAAAGCTGAATATTGATCAACAGGGGGCAGTGTGGTTCTTTTGGTAATTTTCAGTCTATTCACAATGCAAAATGAATGTCTCAAGGTGATGCTTTAAAAAGAGATTTTAATGAATGATCATAAACTTCATTACTGTCCCCCAACAGTGTACAGTTCTGATATTTATGCACAACTCATTCTGTGTAGTTTCTATCTTATCTTCCCCATTTTATCCCTTTAATTCTCTCAGGTTTCACCGTTAGGTATAACTGACATCACTTCCTCACGCATGTGCCTTTGATTCACAGCAGAAGCCATGATGAACATGTTTAATAGCATATCTGTATCTCTGATGCTGTTTACAGGTAAAAATAAACACATATTCACTTCTTAAATATGCATTTGTTGTTTTAGTCTAAAAATGACTGTACACAACTGTTTCTTTTTTCTCCACAGCTGCCTGTCTGGGTAAAACTGTTGATCAGACGCCTGCTGACCTCATCAAGAATCAAGATGAATCTGCTGTCATCATATGCACTCACAATATACCAAGCTATGATCAAATATTATTGTACAAACAAAGTCAGGACATGTTGGGCTTAAAGTTGATGGGATATCTTTATTATAAGGATGAGACTAAAGAGCCTGAATTCACAAACAAGATCAAACTAGAAGGAGATGGAGAGAAAAATGGCACTCTGAGAATCAATAACCTCAGCCTGAATGACAGTGCAGTGTATTTCTGTGCAGCATATTACACAGTGCTCACAATCACCTCTGTCTGATACAAAAACAGCTTGTTTCTGGTTTCTGTGAAAAGCTTATTTATGTTCCTCCCCACACCTTTGGATTCTGATTCAGTGCCAATACTGAACACAATGTGTTTAGTATTGTGCAGCCTAGTTGACATCACTTCCTCCATTTACTTCATAGCACAAGAACTCACTTTAGTAGAAAGAGCTGACATGACGAACACTTTCCTTAGCATATCTTTATGTCTGTTGTGGCTAACAGGTAATAGTAAAAAAAAAAATTATGTTGTGCAAATGGTGATTGACTTTCATGTAAATGCAATTTCCATGTTATACTGATTATTTTATTCCAAACATTACAACTCAATACTTCTGTATCTCCATAAACAGCGTCAAATCATGCAAAAACTGTTCTCCAGAGTCCGGATGACCTCATGAAGAACCAAGATAAATCGGCTGTTTTCATATGTTCTCACAATATACAAGACTACAACCGAATGCTGTGGTACAAACAGAGTCAAGACACGTCTGGCCTCACGCTGATGGGATACCTTAGTTTTGACAAAGGGAACAAAGAGCCTGAATTTGAAAACAAGATCGAACTGGAGGGAGATGCAAAGAAAAAGGGCACTCTGACTATCAAGAGTCTTGAACTGAATGACAGTGCAGTGTATTTCTGTGCAGCATATTACACAGTGATATAGACAGTCAAATCTTAATACAAAAAGCTTTGTAGTCTGTGTCACTCTTACAGGACTCACCACAGCTCTGCCTCACCTGCAAAGGGCTCAGGGTTTGATTTACTGCCAACATTGAGTTGAGTTGAGATGTTCTGTATAGTCTTGCTGGTTAAATGTCAGTGTAATTGTATAAGATGTACATCGATTTCTAAGAATGTTTGAGGAAACCCATGTAAGCGTAGAACAAGACCCACCACATTTTGACCTTATACAGTCAATTATGTTGATACACTTCAGGGTTGCCAAGGCTGCAGTTTTCCAGAGGAATTGGGCTACACTCTTAAAAATAAAGGTTTCAAATGGGTGTTTTAGCATCAATGCCACAGAAGAACCATTTTCGGTTCCCCAAAGAACCTTTCAGTCAACAGTTCTTAAAAAGAACCATTTTTTATCCTTAGTGTGAAGAACATTCTAAAATTCTTAAAAACCTTTTGTGGAATGGAAAGGTTCCATGAATGTTAAAGGTTCTTCATGGAACCATCAATGCCAACAAAGAACCTTTATTTTTAAGAGTTTATTTTTTTCCCTCGTGGGTTAAAGGTTTGACATATTGCATACAATATATTTGACTGAAACGCTTGTATTGAAATATTTTATACTCTACCAATGATAAAACTGTGCTAGATGTCAAGTTTTGTGAAGGAGGGTCACTGGTAGGGAGTCTTTGAGCTGTGTTTAGGATCACTACGATATAGTAGCTTTTAATTTGCATAACTGTGACTAAAATATGTATTTTAGGTATGGGAATGACATTTTGAGTTTTGATATTTGGTATATGGTCATTGGGCTACTTTTGGGCTATTTTTGATAGGCCATTGGGCTAGTTTAGTTTTGTTACACAGAGCTGGCAATGCTGGCACAAGCATCCCTGAACAGTAGAGGGAGCCATTTCTCTGTTAATACTAAATCAAATATACTAAATATTTTACAAGAATTGTAAATTTTAAGAATTATTATGGTGTGGATAATAACAAGAAACTGTAATGTTAAACAATATGTTTTTCTCTTACTTTTTCTTTAAATGACTTTCTACACCAGCTTGCTGTCAGTGCCCCCAGAGATGACATCATTTCCTATTAAAAGTGTCTTCCTGAATTTAATGCACAGCATTGTCCCCAAAAGCATAAAGCAAAGATGACTAGAATCCTTACGAATGTTTGTGTTTCTCTAGTATGCCTCACAGGTAACCATATGTAATGGAACATTTTTAGTTATTAACTGTAATAATGTTTATTATGTGAACTTGTTTTGACACTGATAACATCGATTGTCTGTAGAATGTGTTTTCTCTCATTTCAGCTGCATGTGTTGGTAAAACTGTTCATCAGTCTCCTGGTGACCTCATAAAGAACCAAGATGAATCTGCTGTGATCATATGTGCACACAATATATTGAATTATGACCGTATTTTTTGGTACAAAAAGGACATGGGCTTTAAGCTCATGGGATACCTTAATCTTGAATATGACAACCCAGAGTTGGAATTTAAAGACAAGATCACACTGAAAGGAGATGGAAGAAATAACGGCACTCTGAGTATCAACAGCCTCAGGCTGAATGACAGTGCAGTGTATTTCTGTGCAGCATATTACACAGTGCTCACAATCACCTCTGTCTGATACAAAAACCTGTGATATGAAAGCTTCAGCGTATCAGTGGCTGCAAATTCACTCCCACTCTGCACCTGGACTAGTGGGGTTTGATTTAGTACACAGAAGTTATAGCACTGCACAAGTAGTGTTCCCCATCATTAAAATTAATTATAATTATTAATTACAACTAAAAATAATTAGTTTTCTACAGACATTGAATGGTTTCTTCCTGTTATGCATTACCCTTTGAACTCTGTAACAACTGCTGTAGTATTTCCAACAAAAATGTCCTGGAGGATGGTGCTATTAATAGATTTTTATTATTTTAATATGTTCCTTGAGGTTCACTTATTATGTTAATTATAAGTTGAGCCAGTGGCTTCAACTCCTCTTGTAGGATGAGTAAATCTCAAAGTAAAATAAAATGGATCTATAATCGATAAAAATAAAAATAAAAAAAGGATGTGGTAGGTTAATGAGTATTAGGGTGCCCAACCATCTGTCATGCTGAACTCCTGAAGCAACCTCTCTCGGAGTAGCCACTGCCTTTAATAGGCACAATGTGGCGAAGTTCTTTGACAACCTTGCATCAATGATGGACATGTAACATAATGATTGACAGACTAGGCATACTACATTAACTGAATGTTCACTTCAACATAATAAATGGCAAAATTTACCCCCATATGGCTCATTTTACCCCTTATTGGGGCAAGTTGAGCCAAGATACCATCCCCCTTTTTTTTGGAAAGTCATATTTTGAAAACTTTAAATTGATGTAAATAATTTAGTTGGAGACATTACTGTAATGCACTCACTTTAAAAGACACCTCAAGTAGCCTAGTCTCAGCCTCAGACGTCACGCCTACTGAACGTCTGATGCATATGGCACACTTATCTGGAAACACTTCAGGAGTTTCGAAGTCATCAAGTTGAATTTTACAGGATGTCCGCAAGACGAGTATGTTGCGTTCTTTAACGGTCCGCCTGGAAACAAATGCCGCAACTCCAAACTCCCTCATGGAAGAAGAACGCCGTTGTGTTTACAACTGTGACAATGAGCGCCTACCAGAATGAACTAAACGCTGGATTTTCAAAAGTATGTGAAGTTTGCGGCTCCGTTGTTGCAGTAAACTTGAACAATGTTCATGAATGAATAATTTGTAGATGCACGGCGGTCTGTTATTGCAGGGACATCGACTTTACATTTTCACGCCCCTGAACATGACGCGGAACAAAACTAACAAAACGAACTGGGGTTGCGTTACATCAGTCAAGCGTCACATCAGTCAAGCGTCCTCTTGGGCGGTCCTTGACCAATGAAAGCTGCGATGGAGTCCTGCCGTCAGTCTAAAGGTCTGGCTACACGAGACTACAAGTAGCCTAAATACTAGCTCAACTCACCCCCTCTCCCCTATTTTATACACCGGAGTGAATAACACTGATTATCTCTTCATCACGGCACCTGTTAGGATATATTAGATAGCAAGTGAACATTTTGTCCTCAAAGCTGAAAAAATGTGCAAGTGTAAGGATTTGAGCGAGTTTGACAAGGGCCAAATTGTGATGGCTAGATGACTGGGTCAGAGCATCTCCAAAACTGCAGCTCTTGTGGGGTGTTCCCGGTCTGCAGTGGTCAGTATCTATCAAAAGTGGTCCAAGGAAGGAACAGTGGTGAACCGGTGACAGGGTCATGGGCGGCCAAGGCTCATTGATGCACGTGGGGAGTGAAGGCTGGCCCGTGTGGTCCGATGAAACAGACGAGCTACTGTAGCTCAAATTGCTCAAGAAATTAATGCTGGATGGCCGGGTGCGTGTGCGTTGCTTACCTGGGGAACACATGGCACCAGGATGCACTATGGGAAGAAGGCAAGCCGGCGGAGGCAGTGTGATGCTTTGGGCAATGTTCTGCTGGGAAACCTTGGGACCTGCCATGTGACCATGTACACCCTTTCATGGAAACGGTATTCCCTGGTGGCTGTGGCCTCTTTCAGCAGGATAATGCGCCCTGCCACAAAGCAAAAATGGTTCAGGAATGGTTTGAGGAGCACAACAACAAGTTTGAGGTGTTGACTTGGCCTCCAAATTCCCCAGATCTCAGACCAATCTGTGGGATGTGCTGAACAAACAAGTCCGATCCATGGAGGCAACTTACAGGACTTAAAAGATCTGCTGTTAACATCTTGGTGCCAGATACCACAGCACACCTTCTAGTGGAGTCCATACCTTGACGGGTCAGGGCTGTTTTGGCAGCAAAAGGGGGACCAACGCAATATTAGAAAGGTGGTTATAATGTTATGCCTGATCGGTGTATATAGAACATACTTTTTTAGCGGCCGTGAAGTAATTACTCAAAATATGTACCTACTCAAGAGAGTATGCCAAAGTCTGCCTACATCAGCATGCACTTTTTTATAATGCCAAGGAGAGAAAATGGAGCACTTGAAACCTTCAAACCTTCATTCTAATATCTCAGTTTTGTTTCTTTGTTCTTGTAAATAAGATAATTCAAGTAATGACTGAGAAACATGCAAACAAACATTTTCATTTTTAAACTTCCTTCACATGCAGTAAATGCATGGCAGGAAATGGTTGTAATCACAAAACCTGTGAGCAGGAGGCGCTAAGGGTCCATGCTAGAATACTAAAGGCGTGATCATGTTGCAACGCTCACAGGGATGAGGTATTATATCAAACCAAACATTTTTTATTTTTCCACTTCGAATATTTCTCCAGTCTATATCAACATGATCAGAGTTCTCTTTGCCTCACTATTTTGGCTTACAGGTAAATTTATATTATTAAATACAAGGTTAAATAGTTAATGATAGTTATTTATAATTTGCTTCTACAGCATTTGACATTTTTGTTTCTTTTCGCAGGTTCTGTTGTCAATGGCGGTGTTCATCAAAGCCCCTCAAATCTAATTAAAACCGAGACAGACTCTGCAGAACTTGTCTGCACACACAATATAGCAACCTACACTATGATCCTCTGGTACAAACAAACACTTAACCATGAATTTATATTACTAGGATATATCTGGAATACAAATAATTTTCCAGAGGACAATTTTAGTGAAAAAATCAGTTTGAAAGGAGATGGAACCAAGAATGGATCCTTAAAAGTCAATGATCTTGCCCTCAGTGACAGTGCGGTGTATTACTGTGCAGCTAGTTTACACGGTGTGATGTGCAGTCATGCCACAATACAAAAAGCTCTGAAAGCGGCAGAATTAACCACTGCAGGGCGTTTGCACCTGCTGAAGCGTTCGGTTGAATTTCCTGCTAATATCCGCTGAGATGAGATGCACACATGCTGGTAGCAGTCATGTGGTCTGAATATCAATAGGAAAACTTAAACGGGTCATATAATGAATTCACATCTTGTTTGAGGAGTCCAGACAACAAATCATGTTAAACATATTAAAACAAAAGAAATGTAAATATCTTTCAACTGAAATAACATAAATAAAATAAAATATAATCAACACACTGTTTTTACTGATGCTGCAAATCATTTGCTCTTAAATCGATTAAAACAGAAATATGGGGAGTTTCTTCTTGGGTTCCTTTTTTCCTGTTAACTGTTTAGAGAATGTATAGCTGCCACTCTTGACGACATCACTTCCTGCATCTCCTGCATTTAACTTATAGTGGACTCAACCAGCAGAGAGAGACAACATGAGTAATGCTCCTTGCGTCTATGTTTCTGTCTTTTTTCTGTGTCTTGCAGGTAATCATTTGTCATTTAACACTGTTTTGTTAATACACTGTAACATTTAATTAGCACTGAAATGACTTTTTACAAAGTTTATGCATTAATATTTCTTTCAACAGTCACCATTCTTGGTAAAAGTGTTCTCCAGACTCCTCCTGATCTCCTGAAGAAACAAGATGAATTTGCAGAGATCAAATGTTCACACAGTATACCAAGCTATTATGTCGTACAGTGGTACAAACAAAGCCAGAGCATCATGGACCTTCAACTCATGGGATACCTTAATATTGAACAAGAGATCACAGAGTCTGAATTTAAAGACAAGATCAAAATGGATGGAGATGGAAGAAATAATGTGACTCTGAGTATCAACAGCTTCAGACTGAATGACAGTGCAGTGTATTTCTGTGCAGCATATTACACAGTGCTCACAGTCACCTCTGTCTGATACAAAAACCTTCCTGTGTTGTACAAGTCTATCAGTAACTGCAAATTCACCATCACTTTACACCTGCATCTGTGGTTAAGCATTAATCCTCATGGATATCAGGCATTGTGCACAGTACACATATTCCAATGAGCAAAAACAGCAGGTTGAACAAATGGTATGCTATAATATATCATTTTTAGATTAAAAGACTGTCATACTGCACCAGTGAACGATATGTGAAATAGTAAACATTTTGCAATAATCATTTCAAACAGTAGTATGCTAAATTGTCATCACATGACCTCTTTATGTTTGTCATATTATACGCTTGTTTAATTCAGGGGGTGTCCAGTTATAATCTGATATTGCTAAGTAAGCAAGCAAGTAGATAGGTAAGTAAGTAAATTAACAAACAAAGTACTTATTTATTTTGCAAATGTATATACTGTGCAAAGGATACATACTGCAAAAACATTGTGAGTATATGATACATGGGCTCTGTTAATCAAGCAGTCAAGATGTAGTAGTTATTGTAATCACTTGGAGGAGCTCTTGATTAAATGATGTGCAAATTATGTCGCACTAACAGCTTTGAAATGTAACTGCATTGCTCAAAAACAACCCAGAATTCATAAGCAAAACACTGAGCACTTTATCTACCAAAATAGCAATCAAAACATCATTATTTAGTGCATTTACATTATTTGGGATATACATACAGGGTAAATTGATGGCATTTGCTTAATACATAAAAATGTATTCTTTTGTGTTCCGTAGAAGAAAGAACGTCATACAGGTTTGGAATAATATGAGGGTGAGTAAATTATGACAAAATTTACATTTTTGGATGCAGTCAAAAAAAAAGTAAGCCTTTTTTTTTTTTAAAGATTTATGCATTTCAATTAATAGTAAAATTCCATCAAATTTAGTCGAATAATCCTTACATATTATTCATATTATGAATTAAGAACTTTAAATGAGTAAAAAAAAAGGTACATTAATTTTTTAATTTATGAATACGAATCACATAAACTAAATGGTTAATTCCCTTGTTCCATTAAGATTTATACAAAATGTTTTATTAAGCTCTAGTTTTTTTTTTAATTCTTAATTCATAATATGTAAATATTATTCAATTCAATTTGATGGAATTTTACTATTTGAAATGCGTAAATCTTGAAAAAAAGGCTTATATTTTTTTGAGTGCGTAATGTTGAGTTTTGAGTTTCCAGCCATTCATTTTTCATTGACTTCCTCTTTGCAACTATTTAATAAAATATTTATCCAATTGCTGGAACTTGCATCTAAACCGTTTGCACCCACATACCAAAAATCGCTCTTCCGCTGTACTTCTTGGTTTTGAACACAACCCAAATCTTTCACCCCTACACGTCATAAGGTGTAATGATACCCTATAGACAGTGGTCACGCCTCTTCTGTTTAGTGACAGCAAATGAGAGTTACATATTGTGTTGGCACATCAGAAAAAAAAAAACTTATATTCCTGCTTCAAAGTTGGCAGTGTTTTGAAGCGGCAAGATGAATCCAGTTGTAGTTTTTTTGATAATATCACTTCAGTGGACCTCAGGTATTTGACAATTTAAATGATAAATGAGCATTGAAATCATATCCGAACTGCATTTATGTAAACTGTTAAAAATTCTTGATGAATTGTACAGATTTCATTGCATCCTTCTTTTTTTGCCAGGTTTTGCTGATGTAAATGATATTACACAGTCTCCAAACATAATGTTACCTCTTAAGGAAAATGCCACTCTCACTTGCAGTCACACAAAAGATGCTACATACAACAGAATGTACTGGTTCATTCAGCATCAAGGACAGACTATGGAGCTCATAGTGTACACTACAAGTTATGGCACGGAGGAATTTGAAAAGCCTAACAACAAAAAATATTCAGTCAATTATAAATCTGCAGAGAAGGGTTTTCTTACTGTGATCAATCTGGAGTCTCATGACAGTGCACTGTATTTGTGTGCTGTGAGTGAACACAGTGCAGCAGAATCACTTCACAGATGTACAAAAACCTTTCTTAATCTGTCATGAGAAGTGATATAAAAAATAAAAAAAAATCACATGACAGGTGGCACTCGTGCTCAACATCACAATGCAGCCTTATAGAAGGATTTAGATCCTAATGTATTTTTTGTATGACATCAACAATTTAAGTTTAAATCTTTTTTTTTAGCACATTCTTTTTTTTCCCCCAAAACCAAACCAAATTAATAGCAAAATCGGACTACGTTTTCTTTACAACATGCCTCCCTTTTGGTGAACATGATTTCGGTTACCATGACTTCAAGTAGAACATGTTCGTGAATCAACATCCTTGTTGATCCTAACATTCCAATAAACCAATCAGATTTCAGGGATAGTTTTATAGTTAATGTCAAGTTTACCCAGCAAGCAATTTTGCATTTAAAAGACGTCTGATAGCCGTCCAAACACAGCGTCTAGTCTAAAACAAAGCAAAATTTGGACTGTCAGTGAAAATTTAATAGACGTCTAACCATAGCCCAAGAATAGACTAGTCATCTAGAACATGAACATGTCAAAGAAATGAAACCAAACACCTTGTAATCCCTGTTGACTTTGCTTACATGATGGAATATCATACGTCTCGCAAGTTATTTTGGCAAAAACGACATGTAACCAAACTCAAGGTTATTTTGGCTAGAAGTGGGTTACTCATAGCCGGACTATATCGGGTCTATAGTTAACCGAGACGTGAAATGACGGCTATTGCTTGCTGGGTAGGCTTACAACAAGGGTTAGGGGCTTCAACACCATTCTTATTCACCTATCATTTCCCTTTGATTTTAGGGATAAATGGGTAGGGGTAGGGATAGGGTTAGGGCTATGTTTTTGAACAGAGATGTTGTTCCAGGATCAACAATAGATGTTGATCCAGGAACGTTTCTTACAGAACGCGTTTTTCTGCGCTACTTTTCCATTGAAAACATGCGCCAGACAAACGTCTTTAACCGTTAAACGCGACTTTTGCAGCATCTCGCGCATGACACGCCATTCTAAAGATGCGACACTCAAGTTAAAAGAAGGACCACCATTAAAAAAAAAAAAAAAAAGTGCCTCTAGACCATGTGCTTTTTTTCCCGTTCCACTCACCTGCGTGATTGCGTTTATACCAGCAAAAACACATTCTGTGTAAACCGGCCCTGGAACATGTTCCTGGAACAACACTGAAATCAGTTTTGAGGGACAAGTTTACAGTTTATGTCAAGTTTAGGCTTACAACCTAAACCTTGTGCTTCTACATCAGTGTTATTCACCTATCATTTCCCTCTGATTTTAGAGATAAGTCATGGGTAGGGTTAGGTTTAGGGGTGGGGATATGGTTAGGACTAAATTTTCAGTCAGGAATGTTGTTCCAGGATCAACAAAATATGTTTACCCAGGAACATGTCTTTGCAAAATCAGAGGGAAATTATAGGTGAACAAAAATCATGTAGAAGCCTTTAACCATTGAGGTAAGCCTAAACTTGACATTAACTATAAACCGATTCCTCAAATCTGATTGGTTGATTGTAAAGTTGTTCCAGGATCAACTTTTACTGACTGCACATGGACAATATACCATTCATTAATTTTATAAATCATCACAATATGTGACCCGTGCTGGCAAAATAGTCAGAATGCGCACAGGCTAATTTCGAGCTACAGGCAAAAGAAGTGAAAACTGTAAATTTTGGTCAAATTTGAGGTTTTCACAAAAATGAGTTCATTAAGCCCCTGTCTAGCGATCCCAACGCTCCAAATAGCAATTAAACATCTAAAAATATCTTTATTTGTATGTTTTCTGAGAGGAAACCTTTCCCTTGTCCATGAAAATTGCAGTTCCCTTTCAGTCGTCACGTTCGATGTTATGTTGGAACGTCTCCGTTCCCTCCTTCGGGGAACGAGGGTTACATATGAACCGAAACGTTTTTCTCTGCTCGCTTCTCGACCACTGGCACTTCCCCTCAGCACAAGTTTGGTATTGTTGTAAAGCGCAGCATTCCCACTTTGTGAATATTCACAGCGAATTCCCGATGGCATGAGTCTGAACCAATGAAATGTGATTTTCAAACTCATGCTGATGTAAACAAAACGATCTTACTCGCGCTTACTGACAGATCCGAAGCATGTGCACAAAGACGCCCCAGACAGCGTGTACACAGAATTAAAGTATTTAAAAAAATCTGTCTTGGCGAGTATTCAGGGAAGCATTTTCTGTTATGTCTTATGTGAACGTTTGGTTAACTGTTGGGGAAAAACATCTGATGTGTGACATTTTATTAGATCTGTGCGGTACAGTAATGTTCATTAGTGTTAATCAAACAACTGTGGTATCATGGGAAAAAAGTTGAATATATATTTTTCCTATAGATACAGTTCCAAGAAAAAGTATGTGAACTGCTTGCAGAATCTGTGAAAATGTGAATAATTTTAACAAAATTAAAGAGATCATACAAAATGCATTCTTTTTTATTTAGTGCTGTCCTGAATAAGATATTTTACATACAATTTTTTTTACATATAGTCCACAAGACAAAAAAATAGCTGAATTTATTAAAATGACCCGTACAAAAATGTATGAACCATTGATTCTCAATACTGTGTGTCGTTCCCTGGATGATCCACGGCTGTTTTTTTTGTTTTGTGATGGTTGTTCATGAGTCCCTTGTTTGTTCTTCAGAAAAATCCTCCAGGTCCTGCAAATTCTTCAGTTTTCCAGCATCTTTTGCATATTTGAACCCTTTCCAGCAGTGACTGTATGATTTTGAGATCCATCTTTTCACACTGAGGACGATTGAGGGACTCAAACACAACTATTAAAAAAGGTTCAAACATTCACTGATGCTCCAGAAGGAAACAGGATGCATTAAGAGCCGGGGGTGAAAACTTTTGAACAGGATGAAGATGTCCAAATTTTTCTTATTTTGTTTAAATATCAATTTTTTTTCATTTAGTACTGCCCTTCAGAAGCAACAGAAGATACATGTTTCTCGGAAGACAAATTAAGTACAATTTACCTTGATCTTCAAATTCAATAAGTTTTCACCCCCGGCTCTTAATGTGTTGTGTTTCCTTCTGGAGCATCAGTGAATGTTTGAACCTTTTTTAATAGCTGTGTTTGAGTCCCTCAATCGTCCTCAGTGTGAAAAGATGGATCTAAAAATCATACAGTCACTGCTGGAGAGGGTTTAAATATGCAAACGATGCTGGAAAACTGAAGATTTGCAGGACCTGGAGGATTTCTCTGAAGAACATTGGGCAGTTTAACTGCTCAGGACAAACAGTGGACTCAAGAACAACCATCACAAAACAAACAAAAAAACAGCCGTGGTTCATCCAGGGAACGACACACAGTATTGAGAATCAATGGTTCATAAACTTTTGAACGGGGTCATATTAATAAATTCAGCTATTTATTTGTCTTGTAGACTATATGTAAACATTTTTTATGTAAAATATCTTATTCAGGACAGTACTAAATAAAAAATAACATGCATTTTGTATGATCTCTTTAATTTAGTTAAAATTATTCACATTTCACAGACTCTGCAAGCGGTTCACATACTTTTTCTTGCAACTGTATTTGGTTTTGACTTTTGTGTGAACCAAATTTGGTGTTATTAGCAGGGATTTTAAGGTATGGTTGCAAGGTGATTTTGTTTTGGAACATTCAAAAAATTTAAATTGACTTGTTGACTTCAAACAGCTGTAGCTCATTCATTTTTTTAATGAATTTTATCAATTGAATCAATTTTAAAGTTTATTTTTTATTTTTATAGAGAATAACTCATTTTTGAAAATTTGCTCATTGCGACTCATTTTGCCAGCACAGGTCACATACTCCTATGGTATACCTGGTAACACTTTTCAAACTTTATCAAGCACACCATTATCAAATACGAGACACATGAGAACCAATGCCATTTGGCATCATTGCCGTCAAGTCTTTATACATTCATTTCAAATATGCATAAGTATAAACAAGATTTAAGAGTTACAATAGAATGGAAAACTATCAGTGAATAAAACTGTTTCTGTCTTTTCCTTACTCAAAGCTAATGTATGGCTTCAGAAGACTTGGAAAACATTGTGTCCTTTTTCTCCTATAGTAACTATGTGCTTTCATTTGGCAAAAAGCAGCATGGACATTCTGCTATACACTTATACAGACTCGGAATGACATGCAGGTGAGTAACTGATAACAGAATTGTAAACTATTCCTTTAGAAATCCAGCTTTAGGATATGAAGCAAAGCTGAAATTTGACACACGAACAGCAGGAGGTGGTGATAACCATGACTCCTGTGAACACAACCTTTCTTGTATTAAACACAGCCTACTATTACACTCAAAACGAACTATGTTCTCTCTAAGGTAATGAGGGGAAGGTGATGGTGAAGGTTTGTCCACACACACACACACACACACACACACATCTGTTTCTGAACATGATCAGGACTCTCATCAGCGTTGCTTTTCTCATCTGTCTCTCAGGTACAAAATATTTGACTATTCACATCTTTCAAATTGTTTGTGAAGTTATGGGTTTTATTACTATTCAAAAAATAAATAATCATTAGAATACATTATACAGGCTAAATGAATGATTATTCAATAAATCAAGAGGCTAAATGAATAAACAGAACTGCATTAAGTTATTTACATTTTTTTTTTTTTTTTTTTTTACAGATATTTCAAATAGTCAAGATGTCCATCAGACTCAAACTGATCTGATCAAATTTCCTGGACAATCTGAAGATCTCCACTGTTCTCGTAGTTCATCATCTTACAATGTCATGCTCTGGTACAAACAAACACGTGGTGGAAGTTTGGAGTTGCTTGGATATCTTGTGGGTTCTAGTGAAACAGTTGAGGATAAATTCAAAACTAAAATAAATATTGAAGGCAATGCGTATAAAAATATTGTTTTAAAACTAGAGAAACTTTCATCTGATGACAGTGCAGTGTACTTTTGCGCTGCTAGTACACACAGTGCTGTGGGGTCCCTTCCTTCTCAGCAAAAACCCTGGTGTATTAACATGCAATTACAATGATTGGAAACTGGAGCTTTCAAGATTCAAAAACAGTGCAGAAGCATCATAAAACTATCCTAAAAGTGCTCCATATTTTCTAAAGCAAGCATACAACCACACAATAGCTTTGTGGACAGCCTGAAATGTATTTTTATTTCCCCATTTGGGAGCTTAACGTCCCCATTTCCCAATAAATATGTAATATGAGCATTAGAGTTATATTAAATAATTTTAACTTTTAAATTATTCAATTAAATTTCTAATCTGAAGGGGAAAAACACCTGATCATTCATGTTGTAGTTTGAAAAGTGAACAACAGAGGGAAGTGTTGTAATTGTGTGTACATGTACCTTAGATTTGAACCCAGTAGGACATCCTCTGTACAAGATGAAACATTTCTTAAATCTCATCTCTCAATAATTTGGCATTCGCAACAGCATCACAACATCACTCTGTTCAGCATACAATGCTCTCAAGGCAAATTAACTTATAAGGCCTCAACATGTGTCAACTTATGATCAGATTCATTTTTGCAACCTGTATATGTTCTTCACTCTGGATTCAGGGTATGTGTTCTTATTTCTTTTATATATAAAACCGGTTTACTAATATGATATCAGCTAAACTACAGTGAACTCCAAACCAAACTCATCATCACCGGTTAAACTGCCTCAATCATTTTGTTTTTTGTAGGTTCCACTCTCAGTGACAAAGTTCATCAGAAGCCTCATGCCATGCTCGTGAACGTTAACCAGTCTCCAGCGCTGCAGTGCTCCCATAGCATCTCAAGCTATGATTGTATCCTGTGGTATAAACAAACCCAGGACAGACAGCTTGTTTTTTTGGGATATCTCTTTGGTTCAGTGCCTCAGTTAGAGAATGAAGTCAAAAGCAAATTCGATCTAGAAGGAAATGGAAACAATAATGGCAAATTAACCATAAAAAACCTTGAGTTTAATGATACTGGCACATATTTCTGTGCAGCATCTCCACAGTGCCACATGTGGTGTATCATCTCTACAAAAACCTGCTACATTTGACCACAAAATGATTATCAACATACCTGAATTGCAGTTATGTCTTATGATTTAATCTGACATAATGTGGTCCAAACATCTGCTATAGTTTAGCTAGTTTAGCTTATTTCTGAATGTTCTCCAAACGTTTAAAATGTGCCAAACATTTTTATTGGGTTATGCAAACGTTAAGGGAACATTTCATTTTGCAAACATTATGGGATTGTTACTTTAGAATGTTCTCTGAACATTCTGGAACAAGTAGTAACATTTAAAAATGTTATGCCGGGTTCAGCGCGAAATTGACACGGCATTCTAAAAATGCGACACTCAAGTTAAAAGAAGGTCCACCTTTTTAAAAAAAGCGTCTCTAGACCGTGTGCTTTTTTGGTACACTGACCTGCATCTTGTGTTTTTAACAGTAAAAACGCTTTCTGTGTAAACCGGCCCTTACTTGGAAAAATCACTGTGCTTTCACCAAGTGCAACATGTTCCTGGATGAATATCTTTGTTGATCCTGGAACATTTTCAATCAACCAATCAGATTTTAGGGACAGTTTTAGTTTACAGTTTATGTCAAGTTTAGGCTTACAATCAGGGTTAGGTGCTTCTACATCAGTGTTATTCACCTATCATTTCCCTCTGATTTTAGAGATAAGTCATGGGTCAGGTTAGGTTTAGGGGTGGGGATATGGTTAGGACTAAATTTTCAGTCAGGAATGTTGTTCCAGGATCAACAAAATATGTTGATCCAAGAACATGTCTTGGCAAAATCAAAGGGAAACTATAGGTGAGCAAGAATCGTGTAGTGGCCTTTAACCTTTAAGGCAAGCCTAAACTTGACATTAACTATAAACCGATTCCTCAAATCTGATTTGTTGATTGGAATGTTGTTCCAAGATCAACTTTTACTGACTGCACATTGACAATACATCATTCAATTTTTCATAAATCTTCACAATATTCCTTTTCAAACTTGGCACACCATTATCAAATACGAGACATAAGAACCAATGCCATTTGGCATCATTGCCATCAATGGTGGTGCAACAAGTCTTTATACATTAATTTCAAATATGCAAACAAGATTTAAGTGCGATGAACTATCAGTCATTAAAAATATTTCTGTCTTTTTCTTACGCAAAGCTATACTGTAGGGCTTCAGAAGACATTTTGTCCTTTTTTTCCTAGTAACTATGTGCTTTCATATGGCAAAGAATGAATATTCTACACTTATACAGACTTGGAACAACATGCGGGTGAGTAATTGATAACAGAATTTTAAACTAGTCTAAACTATTCCTTAGAAATCCAGCTTTAGGATATGAAGCAAAGCTGAAATTTGACACACGAACAGCAGGAGGTGGTGATAACCATGACTCCTGTGAACACAACCTTTCTTGTACTAACACAGCCTACTATTACACTCAAAATGAACTATGTTCTCTCTAAGGTAATGAGGGGAAGGTGATGGTGAAGGTTTGTCCACACACACAGACACACACACACACCTGTTTCTGAACATGATCAGGACTCTCATCAGCGTTGCTTTTCTCATCTGTCTCTCAGGTACAAAATATTTGACTACATTGTGAAGTTATGGGTTTTATTACTATTCAAAAATAAATAATCATTAGAATACATTATATAGGCTAAATGAATGATTATTCAATAAATCAAGAGGCTAAATGAATAAACAGAACTGCATTAAGTTATTTACTTTTTTTTTTTTTTTTTTTACAGATATTTCAAATAGTCAAGATGTCCATCAGACTCAAACTGATCTGATCAAATTTCCTGGACAATCTGAAGATCTCCACTGTTCTCATAGTTCATCATCTTACAATGTCATGCTCTGGTACAAACAAACACGTGGTGGAAGTTTGGAGTTGCTTGGATATCTTGTGGGTTCTAGTGAAACAGTTGAGGATAAATTCAAAACTAAAATAAATATTGAAGGCAATGCGTATAAAAATATTGTTTTAAAACTAGAGAAACTTTCATCTGATGACAGTGCAGTGTACTTTTGCGCTGCTAGTACACACAGTGCTGTGGGGTCCCTTCCTTCTCAGCAAAAACCCTGGTGTATTAACATGCAATTACAATGATTGGAAACTGGAGCTTTCAAGATTCAAAAACAGTGCAGAAGCATCATAAAACTATCCTAAAAGTGCTCCATATTTTCTAAAGCAAGCATACAACCACACAATAGCTTTGTGGACAGCCTGAAATGTATTTTTATTTCCCCATTTGGGAGCTTAACGTCCCCATTTCCCAATAAATATGTAATATGAGCATTAGAGTTATATTAAATAATTTTAACTTTTAAATTATTCAATTAAATTTCTAATCTGAAGGGGAAAAACACCCGATCATTCATGTTGTAGTTTGAAAAGTGAACAACAGAGGGAAGTGTTGTAATTGTGTGTACATGTACCTTAGATTTGAACCCAGTAGGACATCCTCTGTACAAGATGAAACATTTCTTAAATCTCATCTCTCAATAATTTGGCATTGGCAACAGCATCACAACATCACTCTGTTCAGCATACAATGCTCTCAAGGCAAATTAACTTATAAGGCCTCAACATGTGTCAACTTATGATCAGATTCATTTTTGCAACCTGTATATGTTCTTCACTCTGGATTCAGGGTATGTGTTCTTATTTCTTTTATATATAAAACCGGTTTACTAATATGATATCAGCTAAACTACAGTGAACTCCAAACCAAACTCATCATCACCGGTTAAACTGCCTCAATCATTTTGTTTTTTGTAGGTTCCACTCTCAGTGACAAAGTTCATCAGAAGCCTCATGCCATGCTCGTGAACGTTAACCAGTCTCCAGCGCTGCAGTGCTCCCATAGCATCTCAAGCTATGATCGTATCCTGTGGTATAAACAAACCCAGGACAGACAGCTTGTTTTTTTGGGATATCTTCTTGGTTCAGTGCCTCAGTTAGAGAATGAAGTCAAAAGCAAATTCGATCTAGAAGGAAATGGAAACAATAATGGCAAATTAACCATAAAAAACCTTGAGTTTAATGATACTGGCACATATTTCTGTGCAGCATCTCCACAGTGCCACATGTGGTGTATCATCTCTACAAAAACCTGCTACATTTGACCACAAAATGATTATCAACATACCTGAATTGCAGTTATGTCTTATGATTTAATCTGACATAATGTGGTCCAAACATCTGCTATAGTTCAGCTAACAAAAATTTGTTCTAAGAACATTTTGCTAATGTTTCCATTAACTTGTGGAAACGTTATTTCTAAATGTTCTCCCCTTTTTTCTGGGTTATGCAAACGTTAAGGGAACATTTAATTTTGCAAACATTATTGGATTGTTACTTTAGAATGTTCTCTGAACATTCTGGAACAAGTAGTAACATTTAAAAATGGGTTAAAAACGGCTGGGTTCAGACAACACAATATCAGCGTGAAACTTGCACAATCTATTTTACGTAGGATGTCGCAACGCTATCTCACGACCAACTCGTACGTATTTGTACGAGGTGGCTAATTCGTACGAATTTGTATCACCTCACTCGTATGAATTTGTACGATTTGTCAACTGAAGTGACAGGTAGGTTTAGGGGCGGGGTTAGGGGTAGGTCATTCGTATTCGTACGCGTTAGCCACCTCGTTAAATGCGTATGAATTGTTGTGAGATCGGGTTGGATGTTGTGGTGATTCAAAAAAAATGACAATGGGCGTCGGGACGCAAGAATCGATCGTTTTATCTTGTATAGTGTGTCGCCGTATCTGCGTTCCTTCACGATGTCACTACAAAGACTCGCATGTTTAATTTTTTCTGGTCCTCCACGGCGGGTTCCGCCACATCTGTGACATTGACCAACAGGAGCACAGAAGATCTTCCATACACAGCTTTCAAACATGGCAAAGCGTAAGAGGGACAATGGTATTGGTGCTGCTAAGTGGAATTATGCAATAGAGGAAAGATTCGTTATTATTAAACATTATGATGTTTCCTCGAGGGACTACAATGACAGTGAAAAAAGATAAATGCTGGCGAATGATAGCAGAGGCGAGGCGCTTCAGCAACCGGGTGAATACTGGAATTAGCATTAAGCTAAAACACCGCTTCGGTTGTCAGTTGCTAGTTCCGCCTTCTCTATGACTTCATGCATGTCGTTAAAGACGGCAAGCGATGGCTGGTTAGGAAGCAATGTGTAGTCTGACATGTTTCTTGTCCATGAAACGACAAGAATTTAGTAGTCAAAATTGCATAATCTGACAGTGACTATTGTAACAGACAATAATATTGTGTACTCTGAATTGGCATTAGACAAACGTCTAACTAAAACATTTCCATTCCATGAACATTGTATAAATAATCTTCTCAAAACATTGGCACAAAAACATTATTTAACACCAGATAACTTTGAAGAAATGTTCTATTAATGTTACTGAAAGCATGTTTGCTCATAACTTTAAGAGAACCTTCCCAGAATGTTGAAGTTCTGAGAACGTTCCCTGTTAGCTGAGAGGTCTGATGTCACATCCTGTGTCTTTTACCTCAAATGCTTTCAGTTCTGTCTCTCACTCGGGGCTTAATCAACATGATCAGAGTTTTAATTTTGGTTATTGCCTCTCTGTTCTGGCAAACAGGTAATTCATTGGCTATCAGTAGTATAAATATTTAAAAACAAATACAATTTTACATTATTCATAATTATTACATCATTTCCTTTTGTCCAGGATCTGCAAGTAGCAGTAAAGTTTACCAAGAACCTCCTGATCTACTGTTGAATCTTAATGGCACACTGGATCTCAAGTGCAGCCACAGCAGTACTGACTATGTCACTATTTTGTGGTATCAGCAGCTGATTGGAGCTTCAGATCTTAAACTCATTGGCCATGTGTATTATAAAACACCAACTATTGAGAAGGAATTTACAGAGCTCTTTAATGTGAGTGGAGATGGAGAAAAAGAAGCATATCTTCACTCTATAAAAGTAAGGCAAACTCAAGACAATGGCATGTACTTCTGTGCAGCATGTGCACAGTTATAAAAATGAGCACTCTGCCCCACAAAAACCTTCTGAGATCTCACCTGTTACATCCTTACACATTTGCAAAGATCACAATCTATACAATTTAATTTTATGCATCAGCTTTGTTTTCTGTCAGATGGGGGCAGTGTCTTCACACACTTGTTTTCGCCATGGCATTCTGGTAGTCTATTTGATGAATCCACATCAGACCTGTCACTACTAGCAAAGCACTCACTATAAACTCATAATGCTCCCGAAACTCTTTATATATTTAAGTTTGGTGCCATTAGTCTCAGGTAATGTTGATTATTTTTTGCTCAGTCTTTCAACGTCATAATATTCTTCATAATAATACAACTTTAAATTTGTAATTGTGATTTTTGTTCTTTCCACAGGTGAAAAAGTGGACATGACTGTTCACCAGAAACCTCATGATCTGATAATAAATGACGGAGAATCTCATGAGATCAAGTGCTTCCACAAAATCCCAAACTATGACCGCCTGCTGTGGTACAAGCAATCCCAGAGCAAAGAGTTAACATTCATGGGATATCTTTTGGGTGAAAATGGATACCCAGAAAAAGCTTTCGAGAACAAAATTAAAATAGAGGGGGATTCCAATAAGTTTTATGGCTCTTTAACTTTGATCAGTGCTAAATCAGAAAACAGTGCTGTTTATTTCTGTGCAGCCTATTACACAGTAACACCAAACCTGGTCCTTTCATACAAAAACCTACTACTAAATTATTATTAGGTCCTACACCTGTGATAAACCACTACTAGATACTGTAAAGCTCCGTTCCAAAATCTAGTGAGTTGGCCGGCAGCTGAAATCTAAGGTAGCATCCTAATTTAAACCGACTTTTATAGGTAACTGATTTGGAAAACTCCACAATAATTTAATGTGATTCTCAGCTAATGACACAATTCTCTAATGGCATTAAAAAAATAATATATACAAAAAAAGTCAAATAGTCAATTTTAATTAGAATAAACCTAATTAGACTAAATTACAATTAGACTAAACCTACATTTTCCCCAAAGAACCTTTAAGTGAACAGCAAAAGAACCAGTTTTTTTCTTAGTATGTAGAACATTCACACAATAACCTAAAGAACCTTTTATCCACTTTTATTAATGTAACTTTTTTTTTCCATATAGTTTACATACTGTCTTATAAACTTACCAATTCAAACCAATAGATTTGGTAGTCCACTGGTAGTGTACACAGGAATTTACTTCAAATCTACTTAAAGTACAGTTAAAGCTAAGTTTCAAGTATAAAAATGAATACCTAAATAGGAACATACTTAAAGTTGTAATGTAGTAAGTATACTAATATTAATGTACTAGAAGTATACTTGTAAGTGTACTATTTCAAAACTACTTGGGACTAAATTGGCCCACTTTTAAGTATAGTTTAAGTGTAACAGTAGTAAACTTCGAGTACACTAACTAGTTTACAACTACATTTTTCATTTGCAACTAAGTGAACTTATAGGTATACTGATAGTTTACTAGTCAAATACTTGTAGCACATTTTTTTTTATTTTATGAAAGTACACTTTGAAGTACACTCTCGGTAAACTTACAAGTATACTAGGAGTTTAAAACTACTAAATTAGTTTTATACTGCACGTATACTTCTAAGTTTTCCTTAAGTGAACTTAACATCACACTTATAGTTTATTTATATATTATTTTGAACTTTAATGATATGTTCCTATTTAGGTATTCATTTTTATACTTGAAATATACCTTTAACTGTACTTTAAGTAGATTTGAAGTAAATGTACACTACCAGTGAATTACACAAAATTCATTGTTTTCTTTATAAATCAATATTTTCAAACAATGTAAGTTTATAAGACAGTATGTAAAACTATGTAAAAAAGTATTTAATAGGCTACTCAATCAAAAGAGTAAACAACTAAACTCAATTTAGAGCCGATTTAGAGTCGATTTGTTGAAATAACCAGTAGGGGTCTCCTTTGAGCCTAAATAAAAAGTCAGGCTTTACACAACACAGTGCATTGTCAGTTTATTTGTTTTATGTGGTTTGTTCACACACCCTGTTCAGACCTCTCTCTTACACACACACACACACACACACTGTTGTTCCTTCATGTCACTCCTCCAGGACTGAATCAAGATGGCATTTATAGTGTGCTTGATTTATTTTACAACACTGCTATTCTGGGTCTCAGGTAAACTTTCTTTATTTGGTCCTTCTGTTTATGTTTCTGTCTTACCAACTTCTACTACTAAATATATTTTTGTTTGTTTCAAACAGGAGAATCATTAAGTGACAAAGTTCATCAGACTCCAACGCATCTGATAACAAACGCTGAGAAAACAGTTCAGATCAGCTGTTCTCACACCATTAAAGACTATTACACGATATTATGGTATCAGCAGCTGAAGGGTGACAGTGCTCTAAATCTCATTGGATATGTATATTACAAAAATCCAACTATTGAAAGCCAATTCAAAAATCAGTTCAACGTTACAGGAGATGGTGCAAAAGCCTCTACTCTTAATTACACGTTAGAAAGGAATCTTGTTGTGAGTACTGCAATATATTACTGTGCTGCCAGCAAAGCACAGTGATGAAGACGCTTTATTCACTCCTACAGAAACCTTCTGTTAAACCCCTTTACCACAAAATTATTAGCACCTGAATAAACCCATAAATCCCCCTAAAATCATTATCACACAATGCACAGGACCTATATTTGAGTTTCTTCATTGAGATAAATAAATCATTATTTTATATAAAAATTAAATGCTTAAAGTCATAATGGTTAACTATATAATGAAGGTAGATTTTAGCCAAAAGGTTGAGCTGTGTTCTCATGGCAAGAGTCTATTTCATACATTTTAAAGGGATAGTACATCCAAAAATGAAAATTACCCAATGATTAATCACCCTAAAGCCATCCTAGCTGTATATAACCCCCTGGAGCCATGTGGATTACTTTTATAATGGATGGATGCACTTTTTTGGGCTTCAAATTTTGAGCTGCCATTCACTGCCATTATAAAGCTTGGAAGAGCCAGGACATTTTTTAATATAACTCTGATTGTGTTCATCTGAAAGAAGAATGTCACATACACCTAGGATGTAGGGGTGTAACGATACACCAATGCCACGATTCGGTTCATATCACGGTTTTGTTCATATCACGGTTTTGGAACCATGGTTCGGTTCGGTTCTGTTTGCTGTGGAGGCAGGGTTCATGGCAGGGCACCAGCAATAATAACACTAGATTCACTTTTAACTTAATAACAACAATAATTTAACTTATTAAATTTATCTTTATTAACTTTATACATTGGCTTCACGTTTTCTTTAGAGCAGCATACCTGAGTAAACTAAAATGAAATAAATGCCTCCACTGTAGACTAGTCAGAAATAATCTACTCATTTTACCATTTACCATAATGTTTAAAAAAAACAAAAAAAAAACAAGCAAATTTATTTCATAAAAATTGATGACACACACACGTAATGTCCCACTTTAGCCTACTTAAACACATACATTGTATGAATATGACTAATACTAATGAATAAATAGGCCTATAAGTTAAAGCTATTAAATAGCAGTTTTTGTTAATACAAACCCGATTCCAAAAAAGTTGGGACACTGTACAAATTGTGAATAAAAACAGAATGCAATGATGTGGAAGTTTCAAATTTCAATATTTTATTCAGAATGCAACATAGATGACATATCAAATGTTTAAACTGAGAAAATGTATCATTTTAAGGGAAAAATAAGTTGATTTTAAATTTCATGGCATCAACACATCTCAAAAAAGTTGGGACAAGGCCATGTTTACCACTGTGTGGCATCCCCTCTTCTTTTTATAACAGTCTGCAAACGTCTGGGGACTGAGGAGACAAGTTGCTCAAGTTTAGGAATTGGAATGTTGTCCCATTCTTGTCTAATACAGGCTTCTAGTTGCTCGACTGTCTTAGGTCTTCTTTGTCGCATCTTCCTCTTTATGATGCGCCAAATGTTTTCTATGGGTGAAAGATCTGGACTGCAGGCTGGCCATTTCAGTACCCGGATCCTTCTTCTACGCAGCCATGATGTTGTAATTGATGCAGTATGTGGTCTGGCATTGTCATGTTGGAAACTGCAAGGTCTTCCCTGAAAGAGACGACGTCTCGATGGGAGCATATGTTGTTCTAGAACTTGGATATACCTTTCAGCATTGATGGTGCCTTTCCAGATGTGTAAGCTGCCCATGCCACACGCACTCATGCAACCCCATACCATCAGAGATGCAGGCTTCTGAACTGAGCGCTGATAACAACTTGGGTTGTCCTTGTCCTCTTTAGTCCGGATGACATGGCGTCCCAGTTTTCCAAAAAGAACTTCAAATTTTGATTCGTCTGACCACAGAACAGTTTTCCACTTTGTCACAGTCCATTTTAAATGAGCCTTGGCCCAGAGAAAACGCCTGCACTTCTGGATCATGTTTAGATATGGCTTCTTTTTTGACCTATAGAGTTTTAGCCGGCAACGGCGAATGGCACGGTGGATTGTGTTCACCGACAATGTTTTCTGGAAGTATTCCTGAGCCCATGTTGTGATTTCCATTACAGTTGCATTCCTGTATGTGATGCAGTGCCGTCTAAGGGCCCGAAGATCACGGGCATCCAGTATGGTTTTCCGGCCTTGACCCTTACGCACAGAGATTGTTCCAGATTCTCTGAATCTTTGGATGATATTATGCACTGTAGATGATGATAACTTCAAACTCTTTGCAAGTTTTCTCTGAGAAACTCCTTTCTGATATTGCTCCACTATTTTTCGCCGCAGCATTGGGGGAATTGGTGATCCTCTGCCCATCTTGACTTCTGAGAGACACTGCCACTCTGAGAGGCTCTTTTTATACCCAATCATGTTGCCAATTGACCTAATAAGTTGCAAATTGGTCCTCCAGCTGTTCCTTATATGTACATTTAACTTTTCCGGCCTCTTATTGCTACCTGTCCCAACTTTTTTGGAATGTGTAGCTCTCATGAAATCCAAAATGAGCCAATATTTGGCATGACATTTCAAAATGTCTCACTTTCAACATTTGATATGTTATCTATATTCTATTGTGAATAAAATATAAGTTTATGAGATTTGTAAATTATTGCATTCCTTTTTTATTCACAATTTGTACAGTGTCCCAACTTTTTTGGAATCGGGTTTGTACAATAAAGTAGCCACCACACTAATTTAAAAATAGACAAAATAACATAAAGTGAAAATAAAGTTGCATTTTGGGGTTATGGAAACAACAGTTACCATGGCGAATACACAATACATCATGAACTGTTAATGAATCATATAAACTGCTCCTGATGATCAGAATGAACATCATACCTGCATGCAAATCCTTCCCAGCTAACACACGTCGAACCTGTTACATGATATATTGGTACTTTACTTTTACTTCATGACTTACGAATTGACAGCGTAATGTTGTATGCTCATAGTTTCACTTGCGCTTTATATATGAAGTGATATACAGTGCGCGCTGCCGCATTTGTGTGATAATTGAAGAGTGTGCTACGAGCACAGTATAACGGCTGACATGACAGGAAAGCGGTTTTCTGAGGTGAGAGTGATTTTTTTATTTTGTAACAAGCTACGAAAATGAAGATGTTGCTGGGACTCCAAGGTAGCATTTATGCAACCTGGCTAAATGGGGAAACTGGCTCTCTTTGTCCTTTCACCATGCAACTTGAGCGATCACCCAAGTCACGTGACATGCACTTGGAAGACAAAAGTTAGTGTATATTTAGTAAATAATATTATTATAATAATATTTAGTAAAAATACAGCTCTTATTAGTTGTTAAAAGTGTACTAATTACTATTTACTCAAATGTCAAGGAAGAAAAAAAATAATTTTGTGGCATAAGGTGAAGTGAGAGCTGGGCTGGGGCAGCAGGGGGCGGGGCGTGCTCCGTTCGACATGAGAGTATCGCGGTTCGTACCGTGGGTGGTGTATCGCGGTTTTTCAGTTCGGTTTGAATATCGTTACACCCCTACTAGGATGGCTTGAGGGTGAGTAAATTATGGGGTCATTTTCATTTTTGAATAAACTATCCCTTTAAGTTAAGGCAATTTATCACATTTTTTATTAGGGCAAACTTAAATGGTGTAATTTTATACTTTTTTTTTTATTACAAATTTTACAGGAACAATTCACAATATTTCATGGGCAATAACTGTGGAAATGTTGTTCTATAAAGTGTTGTTCTGTTCCTTACACAATTATTTTGTATTATATAGCATATGGGTCACTATCAATTACGTAAATATTATTTTTATAGTGCTATTATCTCATTTTTGGAACTCAAGAACCCCACTCCCAATTTAATTCTGTTGTATGGAAAAGCAAAACCTGCAAAATATCTTTGTTGTGTCACAGATGGAACTGGTCTGGATGGAACAAGATGAATGTGAGTGAATGATGACACAATCTTCATCTTTTGTTTAATTTTAATGAGCATGACATGCCTACTTTTCAATAGGTGGAGCTGTACTGCAACACATGCCCTGTAGAGGGTAATGTGACCTCTGAAATATGTAAATTTACTGCATCTCAGTTTTGTTATGTGTTTTACAGTGCTATGCTGGACTAACGTGCTCACATTATATTTCAGATTTAGCTTTTCTCCAGTTACGGAGTGTCAACATGAGAGTTGTCATTATAGTTACTATCACATTGATCACTTTCTCAGGTAGGGCTCTGTCTATATTTATATCCAAAGTAATTAAACTTTTTTCTCTTTTCTGTTTTGACATGAATATGTCATTCTGTTTCACAGGATTTTCTCATAGTAACAAAGTCGACCAGTCTCCATCTGATGTGATTCAGAGACAAGGAGAATCTGCAAAGATCCGGTGTCAACACAGTGTGACCAATTACAATCAAATCAACTGGTACAGACAAAACCAGGATCACGGGTTCACATTCATGGGATACTTACTTCTAAAAGGACCAAATACAGAAAAAGAGTTCACTGAAAAAATAGAAATGTTAGGGGATGGAAGTAGCGATGGATCTTTGACCATTAAAAGTCTCTCGTCTAATGACAGCGCAGTGTATTTTTGTGCAGCGTATTACACAGTGTTTCAGAGCCCTGCTGTTCATTACAAAAACAGCTCTTTGAATCTGCTATGAGAAGCAAAAAACATGAAAAGTTATATATCTTCATTCGCACCTGCTCCTGTGGTGTTTACTGTATTTGAGACTCTGCCAGTTTTTATGAAAACAATAAATCAACCACAGAGAGTTTTATAACTTGTTTATACAATATATTTGATTAACACCATGAAAATGAAAGAAAACTACAAGAATACACAGCAGCGAAGAGAATTACTGTATGTGCAGAGTTCTGGAACCCAACTGGGCTGATCTAACTCAATCTGCTTGCAATCACATCGTTCTCTATAGCCACAGCCAACTTATTTAAAGGGGTCCTTGATTATGATTTCACATTTTTAACTTTAGTAAGTGTGTATTGTTGCTGTTTGAGCATAAACAACATCTGCAAAGTTACGATGCTCAAAGTTCAATGCAAAGGGATAGGGCTGCACAATATATCGAAATTATTGAAATATCGCAAATGTACATATCGCGATATGCATATCGCAACGGCATGCATTATCTGAATGATTTTAATAGGCTACTTCAACATTGTGAAAAGTGTACGTTTTATGTTGACGCATATAGCAGAGAACAGACTGGGCACACGACTGTTACTTATGTGACTTGCTTGACGTTAAAAAGAGTTATAAACGCAATAACTTGCGGAAAACAACTCCTTGCAGTCTCGCGCTGTCTGCTTTCTGACACACACACCGAAATGTGCGCACAAGCCGCCTCTCTGAAAGCGTGTAATCCCTTCAGGTCTGTTTCGTGTCTTGTTACACACTCGAACTGTCAAATACACACACAGTTATGTCAAAATGGCTGTCTTGAGTATTCATGTAAACACAGTCGGTTATGCTTTAAGTGAACGATATCAGTTGGGGAAAGAAACCGAATGCGTGTCAATAGGACCCGTGCATTAGGTCTTAAAGTGACAGTCTGCTAACACAGTAAACCTGCCGCTGTCTGTCAAACAACAAAAGAAAAAGAGAAAATCACTCAGTGCTCTTGGCTGAATAATCTTTGTAGCTTTATTATGTATCAGAGTATATTTAATTCATGTGAAGACTATTGTTTTTAGTTAAATTTAAAGATAAATTAAAATAAGAAAAATAACAGTCCATCCCTAGTTCAGGTGTCTTTGTTTACCTGGATGTTCTTGATGTTAAGTTTTAGGTTGATATAACTATATATTACCAAGTCAAGCAAAGAGTTTTTGGTATTTAAATATTTGCATTACATTTTTTGTTTGTTTACATTGATGTTAAAATTATATTGTCGGATTTGTGACATAAATTTTTGCTAAAACACTGCTGGTCACTTTCAGAAGTTGTAGCGATGCTTTCTTTTCCCAGAAAGAATGTGAAACACATAAATGGTATCATTCTCATTTTTTAAATATAATTTGAACAGATTTTACACACTTAAAGCAATATCGTATCGCATAACGAATATCACGTTATTTAACAAGGTATTGCATATAGCATTTTTCTTCAATATCACACAGCCCTACAAAGGGAGATATCTTCTTTTAAAGAAATCACTTTTTAAGGACTACAACAAATGGCTGGTAGGGACTACAACAAGCTTCTTCCTGGGTTGGTGACATCACTAACCCTAAAATTTACATAAACCCCGCCCCCGGGAACACGCAACAAAGGGGGCTGTTGTAGTAGAGCACATTAAGGAGCTAGCTGTTGCATCCGTCTTTTCAGATTTAACCAATACAGTACGTAACACAAATGCAATAGCATGTCATAAAAGCAAGATGACAACATAAGTTATAACCGTAATTAAACTAAACTATACCTGGTTCTATCTTCATGCAGCAGATAATCTCTGGCTCTGAAGGCATCTTACAACAGTTCCCACACGAGCGATTTATAGATTATCATGAGTTAACTATAATATAGTTAACTCCACATCAGCTACATAAATTCATCAACTAACCATTCAGAAACGTCCTGTTGCATTCTACATGTTGTCACTTCTTCTTGAGTCTCTCCATCATTGTCTGGCTCCGGTTTGAACATAAAAGGCTGAACAGTTTCTGACATTTTCAGTGCGTGTCTGCGTGAGGTAATCGGAAGTGCTAACACGAGCTCTTAAAGCTCCGCCCTCTTCTTGAAAGGGGGCTGGGAACACCAGCTCATTTGCATTTAAAGGAACACACAAAAACGGCGCATTTTTGCTCACCCTCAAAAAGTGACAATTTTGACATGCTATAAAAAAATGAACTGTGGGGTATTTTGAGCTAAAACTTCACATACACACTCTGGGGACTTCAGAGACTTATTTTACATCTTGTTGAGCAGGTTGAGCAGTCTCCTCCAGACCTGATGAGAAACCTCACAGAATCTGCTGTTCTCACTTGCTCTCATTCTGGCCAGGGATTTGAACTCATTCTCTGGTATAAACAATCTGATGACAAGAAATTCAGTTTTCTTGGTTTTCTCAACAATAATTTAAAAAATCCTGAAGAGGAGTTTAAAAACAAAATCGCCTTGGACGGAGATGGCAGAAGTCGTGCCACACTAACAATCAACAATCTGACATCAGCCGACAGCACGGAGACACAGTGTGTTAAATCCCCACAACCCAGCGCAAAAAGCTGAAAATCTGAAGAAAAAAAAACAATGTCATTGCTGTGTTGGAGAAACAATTAAGATACTAAATAGATCTCAGTTGTGATTTCTATTCCTGGAGTGAGAACACGTCACTTCCTTTCACTTGTCATGACTTATTTTGTCTCAGTGCTGTTAGTAGGTGTTAAGCTGCTTTCCATCATACACTGACTATGTGCAGAATATCACCATGGTGATAATGTTTGTCATATTCTTTCTCCTGTTGACAGGTAAGATTGTCCAAAGCATGTTCTTTAAAGAACAGAAATTAACGTTCTGAAAATACCATGCACCATTCACCATTTCTTTCTGTTTAGGTCTTGTACAAAGTGAGAAGATTGAGCAGTCTCCTCCAGACCTGATGAGAAACCTCACAGAATCTGCTGTTCTCACTTGCTCTCATTCAATCCAGGGCTTTGATCTCATTCTCTGGTATAAACAATCTGATGACAGGAGATTTATTTATTTTGGTTATCTCAATATGAATTTTCCATTTCCTGAAGATGAGTTTAAAAACAAAATCGCCTTGGACGGAGATGGCAGAAGTCGTGCCACAATAACAATCAACAATCTGACATCAGCCGACAGCGCAGTCTTTTACTGTGCAGCACGGAGACACAGTGTGTTAAATCCCCACAACCCAGCGCAAAAAGCATCTTTATCACATCAGAATATCTTTAGTGGGCACTGAAACACATGATACCGTTCGTTCACCTGCTACAAACCACTAAACCTGTTTCTATGACTGTGACAGTCAGGCCTGCTGAACAGACCCGGTTAGACCAGCATGAATTTCCATGCTCATGTACTCTAGGCTGATTATTGCTGGTTTGGCTTTAGCCGGTGGAGCTGACTCACCATTGATCCTTCTGCTTAGGAAGGACAGATAAAGGTTAAAAAAAGTTTAATATCCACATTCACACCTGCTCCTGGGGTATTCATTTCAGACACTGCCGGTTATGAAAACATCAATCAACTATTATGTGCAGTGAGAGGGTTCAGTCAGACTTTTTGTAATAATATATATTTAAATATTGTCTGAATCCTGGTTTATTGAGTACTAACTTTTATCAAGCATGTAGTGATCTCACTGTATATGATTACAATACAGAACACATGTTGCATTATAGACATAAAATTTGTGTGCAACAAGAGCAAATATTATCAATCCTTAACCCTAATAATAAACTTAAATAAAAGATCTAAATATTTAATATAGCCGATGTTCCTCATTGGTACAATTTCTATCAAGACCAGTAGGAGTCTCCTTTCAACCTGATATAAAGACATATTTACCAAAGGAAGTGGGACAGGCTTTATGTTTCTCAGAGAGCACTGAGAGAGTTTGTAATGTGTATTTTATTCTGCGCATCACTCTGAGAGCATTAACATGACATTTACAGTGTGTTTGATTTATTTCACAGCGCTGCCATTCTTGATCTCAGGTACAGAATCATTCCTTTATGTATTTTCACATGGCTCTAGTCTTCAACATCATTTTTAATGTGCTTTTCCTTCTCTCTCAAACAGGGGAATCACTGAGTGACAAAGTTCATCAAACACAGAAAGACCTGCTGGTTAAAACTCATGAACCTGTTACACTCACCTGCTCTCACACAATACCAAACTATTACATGATATTATGGTATGAGCAGCTGAAGGGCGATACTGCACTAAATCTCATTGGATATGTGCGTTACACAAATCCAACCATTGAAAGTCAATACACAAATCAGTTCAAGACTGCAGGAGATGGAGCAAAAGCCTCTACTCTTGATTTCAAGCTGAATGTATCTGGGACTTCTGTTATGTATTATTGTGCTGCCAGTAAAGCACAGCGTTAGAGATCATTTAATCGCCCTACAAAAACCATCTGTTATTACCACAAATCAAAACTGTAGCAGGGCCTTCCACTAAATTATTGACAATTTTACACTACATTTCAGGAGGGTGATTAAAAATTGTTTTGGTTATATGCAGGCCACATTAAAACAATAAATAAAATAAAATAAATAAAGTCAATTAAAATAAAATATGGACAAAATTATGGTGCAAAAAATTGACACTGTGACAGAATTCTCCTGTGATGCAGGTATAAGCACTGTTGGATATTGTTTTTGACAAATTAAACATTAAAGCCATTTTAATTCACAAATCTAATCCAAACATTACTGCATGTAAACTTGATTGATTTAAACAACTGATTAAATGTTCTAGTGAAAAAAATCATGTCCTGTTTGGCTTCATTCAGGTGACTTTCAAAAGTGCTAATTTTTACTGGTACAATTGAAATATCTAAATCACTATATTGCATTGTTTTGACTTAACTGTTAGAACATACGAATAAAAAACTTTAGTGCAACATTCCAGCAGTTAAAAAAGACCACTGTTGCGTTACTATCAAGACCAGTAGGATTCTCCTTTCAATCTGATATAAAGGCTTGGTTTTTATGGGGTGCTATGAAGTCATACATCATACTGTAGTCACGGGCTGCATCCAAAACCACATACTTCCTTATTATATAGTAGGCGAAAAACAGTAAGTGACAAAAGTATGTCCAAATTCACAGTACTCATAACAGAGTAGCAAAAAGTACCCAGATGACCTACTATTTCCGGCGAAATTCTGCAGTGTTCATACAATGGACACTTTACTATCCCATGAGGCCACGGGAGACAACCCTCTATGCACACCTTGGCAATAGAATCGCCAATGGCTTTTTTTAGTTTAGACTGATACTATTTTTATATATATATATATATATATATATATATATATATATATATATATATATATACACACACACTCACCTAAAGGATTATTAGGAACACCTGTTCAATTTCTCATTAATGCAATTATCTAATCAACCAATCACATGGCAGTTGCTTCAATGCATTTAGGGGTGTGGTCCTGGTCAAGACAATCTCCTGAACTCCAAACTGAATGTCAGAATGGGAAAGAAAGGTGATTTAAGCAATTCTGAGCGTGGCATGGTTGTTGGTGCCAGACGGGCCGGTCTGAGTATTTCACAATCTGCTCAGTTACTGGGATTTTCACGCACAACCATTTCTAGAGTTTACAAAGAATGGTGTGAAAAGGCAAAAAACATCCAGTATGCGGCAGTCCTGTGGGCGAAAATGCCTTGTTGATGCTAGAGGTCAGAGGAGAATGGGCCGACTGATTCAAGCTGATAGAAGAGCAACTTTGACTGAAATAACCACTCGTTACAACCGAGGTATGCAGCAAAGCATTTGTGAAGCCACAACACGCACAACCTTGAGGCGGATGGGCTACAACAGCAGAAGACCCCACCGGGTACCACTCATCTCCACTACAAATAGGAAAAAGAGGCTACAATTTGCACGAGCTCACCAAAATTGGACAGTTGAAGACTGGAAAAATGTTGCCTGGTCTGATGAGTCTCGATTTCTGTTGAGACATTCAGATGGTAGAGTCAGAATTTGGCGTAAACAGAATGAGAACATGGATCCATCATGCCTTGTTACCACTGTGCAGGCTGGTGGTGGTGGTGTAATGGTGTGGGGGATGTTTTCTTGGCACACTTTAGGCCCCTTAGTGCCAATTGGGCATCGTTTAAATGCCACGGCCTACCTGAGCATTGTTTCTGACCATGTCCATCCCTTTATGACCACCATGTACCCATCCTCTGATGGCTACTTCCAGCAGGATAATGCACCATGTCACAAAGCTCGAATCATTTCAAATTGGTTTCTTGAACATGACAATGAGTTCACTGTACTAAAATGGCCCCCACAGTCACCAGATCTCAACCCAATAGAGCATCTTTGGGATGTGGTGGAACGGGAGCTTCGTGCCCTGGATGTGCATCCCACAAATCTCCATCAACTGCAAGATGCTATCCTATCAATATGGGCCAACATTTCTAAAGAATGCTTTCAGCACCTTGTTGAATCAATGCCACGTAGAATTAAGGCAGTTCTGAAGGCGAAAGGGGGTCAAACACAGTATTAGTATGGTGTTCCTAATAATCCTTTAGGTGAGTGTATATACACATACAGTGGGGAGAACAAGTATTTGATACACTGCTGATTTTGCAGGTTTTCCTACTTACAAAGCATGTAGAGGTCTGTAATTTTTATCATAGGTACACTTCAACTGTGAGAGACGGAATCTAAAACAAAAATCCAGAAAATCACATTGTATGATTTTTAAATAATTCATTTGCATTTTATTGCATGACATAAGTATTTGATCACCTACCAACCAGTAAGAATTCCGGCTCTCACAGACCTGTTAGTTTTTCTTTAAGAAGCCCTCCTGTTCTCCACTCGTTACCTGTATAAAAGACACCTGTCCACACACTCAATCAAACAGACTCCAACCTCTCCACAATGGCCAAGACCAGAGAGCTGTGTAAGGACATCAGGGATAAAATTGTAGACCTGCACAAGGCTGGGATGGGCTACAGGACAATAGGCAAGCAGCTTGGTGAGAAGGCAACAACTGTTGGCGCAATTATTAGAAAATGGAAGAAGTTCAAGATGACGGTCAATCTCCCTCGGTTTGGGGCACCATGCAAGATCTCACCTCGTGGGGCATCAATGATCATGAGGAAGGTGAGGGATCAGCCCAGAACTACATGGCAGGACCTGGTCAATGACCTGAAGAGAGCTGGGACCACAGTCTCAAAGAAACCATTAGTAACACACTACGCCGTCATGGACTAAAATCCTGCAGCGCACGCAAGGTCCCCCTGCTCAAGCCAGCGCATGTCCAGGCCCGTCTGAAGTTTGCCAATAACCATCTGGATGATCCAGAGGAGGAATGGGAGAAGGTCATGTGGTCTGATGAGAGAAAAATAGAGCTTTTTGGTCTAAACTCCACTCACCGTGTTTGGAGGAAGAAGAAGGATGAGTACAACCCCAAGAACACCATCCCAACCGTGAAGCATGGAGGTGGAAACATCATTCTTTGGGGATGCTTTTCTGCAAAGGGGACAGGACGACTGCACCGTATTGAGGGGAGGATGGATGGGGCCATGTATCGCGAGATCTTGGCCAACAACCTCCTTCCCTCAGTAAGAGCATTGAAGATGGGTCGTGGCTGGGTCTTCCAGCATGACAACGACCCGAAACACACAGCCAGGGCAACTAAGGAGTGGCTCCGTAAGAAGCATCTCAAGGTCCTGGAGTGGCCTAGCCAGTCTCCAGACCTGAACCCAATAGAAAAATCTTTGGAGGGAGTTGAAAGTCCGTATTGCCCAGCGACAGCCCTGAAACCTGAAGGATCTGGAGAAGGTCTGTATGGAGGAGTGGGCCAAAATCCCTGCTGCAGTGTGTGCAAACCTGGTCAAGAACTACAGGAAACGTATGATCTCTGAAATTGCAAACAAAGGTTTCTGTACCAAATATTAAGTTCTGCTTTTCTGATGTATCAAATACTTATGTCATGCAATAAAATGCTAATTAATTACTTAAAAATCATAAAATGTGATTTTCTGGATTTTTGTTTTAGATTCCGTCACAGTTGAAGAGTACCTATGATAAAAATTACAGACTTCTACATGCTTTGTAAGTGGGCAAACCTGCAAATCGGCAGTGTATCAAATACTTGTTCTCGCAACTGTATATATACACATACACACACACACACACACACACACACACATACACACACACACAGTATCTCACAAAAGTGAGTACATGCCTCACATTTCAGCAACCATTTTAGTATATCTTCTCAAGGGACAATATTATAGAAATAAAACTTGGATATATTTTAGAGTAGTCAGTGTGCTGCTTGTATAGCAGAATAGATATACTGTCCTCTGAAAATAATTTAACATAGAGCCATTATTGTCAAAATAGCTGGCAACAAAAGTGAGTACACCCTAAGTGATAACAGCGGTACGTTGTTTAACCATACAAAGCCACATGTCCTATTCACCACGTTCATGTTTTTGTCTGCTTGACAGGACCATACAAATTTGTGTATCTTGTATTATAGCAGTTAAAATTTGGTGCTTTGTACAATTCTCTCATACTGACCACTGGATGTTCAACATGGCACCTCATGTCAAAGAACTCTCTGAGGATTTGAGAATTAGAATTGTTGCTCTCCACAAAGATGGCCTAGGCTATAAGAAGATAGATAACACCCTGAATCTGAGTTACAGTACATTGGCCGGAGTCGTACAAAGGTTTTCCAAGACGGGTTCCACTCAGAACAGGCCTCGCAAGGGTCGATCAAAGAAGTTGAGTCCTCGTGCTGTGCGTCAGGTGCAGAAACTGGCTTCAAAAAACAGACGCATGAGTGCTGCCAGCATTGCTTTAGAGGTTGCAGAAGCGGAAGGTCCGCTTGTCAGTGCTCAGACCATACAACGCACACTGCAACAAGTCGGTTTCACAAGAAAGCCCACAAACAGTTTGCTGAAGACAACCTGTTCAAGAACATGAACTACTGGTACCATGCCCTGTGGTCTGATGAGACCAAGATAAACTTTTTTGCTGATAGTTTCCAGCATGTGTGGTGACACCCTGGTGAGGAGTACCAAGAAAATTGTGTCTTGCCTACAGTCAAGCATGGTGGTGGTAGCATCATGGTCTGGGGCTGCATGAGTGCTGCTGGTACAGGGGAGCTGCACTTCATTGAGGGAAACATGGATTCCAACATGTACTGTGACATTCTGAAGCAGAACATGATGGCCTCCCTTCAAATAACAGTTTTTCAACATGATAACGACCCCAAACACACCGCCAAGATGACAACTGCGTTGCTGAGGAAGCTGAAGGTGATGGAGTGGCCAAGTATGTCTCCAGACCTGAACCCTATTGAGCACCTGTGGGGCATCCTCAAGCGGAAGGTGGAGAAGTGCCATGTGTTTAAAACCCAGCAGCTCCGTGATGTCATTATGGAGGAGTGGAAGAGGATCCCAGCAACAACCTGTGCAGCTCTGGTGAATTCCATGCCCATGAGGATTAAGGCAGTGCTAGATAACAATGGTTCTCACACAAAATATTGACACTTTGGACACAGTTTTGACATGTTCACTTAGGGTGTACTCACTTTTGTTGCCAGCTATTTTGACATTGGCTGTATGTTAAGTTATTTTCAGAGGACAGTAAATCTATACAAGCAGCACACCGACTATAAAATATATCCAAGTTGCTGAAATGTAAGGGGTGTACTCATTTTTGTGAGATACTGTATATATATATATATATATATATATATATATATGTGTGTGTGTGTGTGTGTGTGTGTGTGTGATGTGTGTATATACAAACCCGATTCCAAAAAAGTTGGGACACTGTACAAATTGTGAATAAAAACAGAATGCAATGATGTGGAAGTTTCAAATTTCAATATTTTATTCAGAATACAACATAGATGACATATCAAATGTTTAAACTGAGAAAATGTATCATTTTAAGGGAAAAATAAGTTGCTTTTAAATTTCATGGCATCAACACATCTCAAAAAAGTTGGGACAAGGCCATGTTTACCACTGTGTGGCATCCCCTCTTCTTTTTATAACAGTCTGCAAACGTCTGGGGACTGAGGAGACAAGTTGCTCAAGTTTAGGAATAGGAATGTTGTCCCATTCTTGTCTAATACAGGCTTCTAGTTGCTCAACTGTCTTAGGTCTTCTTTGTCGCATCTTCCTCTTTATGATGCGCCAAATGTTTTCTATGGGTGAAAGATCTGGACTGCAGGCTGGCCATTTCAGTACCCGGATCCTTCTTCTACGCAGCCATGATGTTGTAATTGATGCCGTATGTGGTCTGGCATTGTCATGTTGGAAAATGCAAGGTCTTCCCTGAAAGAGACGACGTCTGGATGGGAGCATATGTTGTTCTAGAACTTGGATATACCTTTCAGCATTGATGGTGCCTTTCCAGATGTGTAAGCTGCCCATGCCACACGCACTCATGCAACCCCATACCATCAGAGATGCAGGCTTCTGAACTGAGCGCGGATAACAACTTGGGTTGTCCTTGTCCTCTTTAGTCCGGATGACATGGCGTCCCAGTTTTCCAAAAAGAACTTCAAATTTTGATTCGTCTGACCACAGAACAGTTTTCCACTTTGCCACAGTCCATTTTAAATGAGCCTTGGCCCAGAGAAAACGCCTGCACTTCTGGATCATGTTTAGATATGGCTTCTTTTTTGACCTATAGAGTTTTAGCCGGCAATGGCGAATGGCACGGTGGATTGTGTTCTTGAGTTTTTCTGGAAGTATTCCTGAGCCCATGTTGTGATTTCCATTACAGTAGCATTCCTGTATGTGATGCAGTGCCGTCTAAGGGCCCGAAGATCACGGGCATCCAGTATGGTTTTCCGGCCTTGACCCTTACGCACAGAGATTGTTCCAGATTCTCTGAATCTTTGGATGATATTATGCACTGTAGATGATGATAACTTCAAACTCTTTGCAATTTTTCTCTGAGAAACTCCTTTCTGATATTGCTCCACTATTTTTCGCCGCAGCATTGGGGAAATTGGTGATCCTCTGCCCATCTTGACTTCTGAGAGACACTGCCACTCTGAGAGGCTCTTTTTATACCCAATCATGTTGCCAATTGACCTAATAAGTTGCAAATTGGTCCTCCAGCCGTTCCTTATATGTACATTTAACTTTTCCGGCCTCTTATTGCTACCTGTCCCAACTTTTTTGGAATGTGTAGCTCTCATGAAATCCAAAATGAGCCAATATTTGGCATGACATTTCAAAATGTCTCACTTTCAACATTTGATATGTTATCTATATTCTATTGTGAATAAAATATAAGTTTATGAGATTTGTAAATTATTGCATTCCTTATTTATTCACAATTTGTACAGTGTCCCAACTTTTTTGGAATCGGGTTTGTATATATATATATATATATATATATATATAAAAATGACACAGCTTTTTTTAATATCTGAACGTACACTTAACATCAGTCAATCAACCATTATATTATGATTGGTGTTGTCAAAAATATCGATATTTTGACATGTATCGATTCTGAAATATCTGAAACGATACCAATACTTCTTTCTACAGTAACGATACACCGATACCAGCTGTGCTTTCTTGCTCTCCTCTCCGACCGACAGCGAGTTGACACACACCCGCCTCCTCTCATTCACTCCGATTAAATAGAGTTGGTGTCACGGGTCTGAATTTCGCGCGGGATTGCACATAATTCTACTCATTCCCGCAGATTTCGCAGTCACATATGAAGCGCACACACACATACACACACATACATTCCTAACAGAGCATGCAACACAGCTTCTCATCCAGGCCCTGGTCATTTCTAGGCTTGACTACTGCAATGCACTCCTGGCTGGACTTCCATCGTGTGCAATCAAAATGCTTCAAATGATTCAGAACGTAGCGGCACGTCTTGTCTTCAATGTGCCCAAAAGGGCCCATGTCACACCTCTCTTAATCTCTCTGCATTGGCTACCACTCGCTACTCGCATCAAGTTCAAGACGTTGACGCTTGCTTACAGATCCACCACAAGCTCAGCACTCGCATACTTCCAATCGCTCCTACGAGTCTACATCCCCACCAGAAGCCTTCGCTCGTGGTACCACCACAGAGAGGAAATCACCAGACACGAAATCACTCTCCAGAACATTTTCATTCACTGTTCCTTGCTGGTGGAACGATCTCCCCACCTCCATCCGAAATGCAGAATCACTGACAACATTCAAAAGACAGTTGAAAACTCATCTCTTCCGTGAGCACTTAACCTCTATTCCCTCCCTATTCTAGCTTATGCCAAATAATTCCAAATGAACAAATGTTATTTTGACAGGAAAATACAACAAACTATATCATTTTCTTGTCGCGCGTCGATTCTGTGTGGTATGTAAGACTCTTGTGCTCTCTCTCTCTCTCTCTCTGCATATGTGAGAAACGTGCGCCTTCACACTAGAGTTTACTGTAAGTCAAATACAGGTATGCTACACATCCACTGAGATGAACTGAAATAGTACAAATCGAGCGCTCAGTCGGTGTTCAGCGAGTGAAAATATATCTATGCTAAACTTATACTTAGCCTCTAACACACATTGGCGAGTAAAATCTAAGAATTTATTAGCCAATGGCTAATGATATACATTATTTAGTCGCCCAGAGTGATGATTTAGTCACATATGTGAGTGATTTACTTGTATTGTAGAGGGTTGGGAGAGGATTTGTAAATGGAGGTAAAGGGACGTAATTGATGCTGGTAGGTCACATGATAATGACAACATGGTGAATGTAGTACGTCAGGATTACATTCACACATTCATACTATATAGAACATACTTTTTAAGCAGTCACATAGTAATTACTTATTCAAAATAAGTACCTACTCAAGAGATTATGATTTCGGATGCAGCCGTGCACTTTAACAGTGTCAGAGTAGTCTCAGCCTCAGACGTCACACCCATGGACATTGGCCGCAAGTCTGATGCATAAGGCACACAAAATGGAAACACTTCAGGAGTTTCACAGTCATCATTTGATTGGTTAGATTCTACAGGATTTCTGGGAGACGTGTGAGTCGCGTTCTTTAATGGTCCACTCAGAAACAAAACCATTGTGAGATGCCAAACCTCCTCATGGGAAAAAAAGGAGTCATATTTACAACTGTGACAATGTTTGCTTAACAGAATCAATTAAATGCTGGATTTTCAAAATATGTTAAGTATGTGAAGTTCACGGCAGTTTTACATGTTGGTCTGTTATTTTAGGGACAACGACTTTACATTTTCCTACCCCTAAACACGACTCGGAGCAAAACGAACAGTGATTGGTTGTTTTACATGTCAGTCAGACGGCCTCTGGGCGGTCCTTGGCCAATGAAAGCTGCTATGGAGTCCAGACCTTTTGCCGGCAGTGTGAAAGTCTGACTACATGAGACTAGTGTCAGAGTAACAAACACTCATGACTGTTCAGATTGATCTCTCCACAACTAAATATCAACATGAGAGTTTTCAGCATAATTACTGTTACACTAATCAACCTCTCTGGTAAGGTTGTATTGTTAATTAGATCCACGTAGTAAAATACTTAATAGTAAAGTATACTTAATAATACTTTTCTTTCTTTTATCTGACAAAAAAAGTTTTCTTTTTTTGTTTACAGGCTTTTCTTATAGTTACAAAGTCGACCAGTCTCCACCTGATGTGATCAAGAAACCAGAAGAAACTGCAAGATTACAGTGTCGACACAGTGTGACCAGTTACAATCAAATCAACTGGTACAGACAAAACCAGGACCAAGGGTTCACACTGATGGGATATTTATATGTAACAACGCCGAACAAAGAAACAGATTTCACAAACAAAATAGACATGTCTGGGAATGGAAATAGCGATGGATCTTTGACCATTAAAAGTCTCTCGTCTAATGACAGCGCAGTGTATTTTTGTGCAGCGTATTACACATTGTTTCAGAGCCCTGCTGTTCATTACAAAAACAGCTCTTTGATTCTGTGATTAACAGATAAAGGTTAAAAAAGTTTAATATCCACATTCACACCTGCTCCTGGGGTTTTCATTTCAGACACTGCCGGTTATGAAAACATCAATCAACTATTATGTGCAGTGAGAGGGTTCTGTAAGACTTTTTGTAATAATATATATTTAAATATTGTCTGAATCCTGGTTTATTGAGTACTAACTTTTATCAAGCATGTAGTGATCTCACTGTATATGATTACAATACAGAACACATGTTGCATTATAGACATAAAATTTGTGTGCAATAAAGCAAATATTATCAATCCTTAACCCTAATAATAAACTTCAATAAAAGATCTAAATATTTAATACAGCCACATGTTCCTCATCGGTGCAATTTCTATCAAGACCAGTAGGAGTCTCCTTTCAACCTGATATAAAGACATATTTACCAAAGGAAGTGGGACAGGCTTTATGTTTCTCAGAGAGCACTGAGAGAGTTTGTAATGTGTATTTTATTCTGCGCATCACTCTGAGAGCATTAACATGACATTTACAGTGTGTTTGATTTATTTCACAGCGCTGCCATTCTTGATCTCAGGTACAGAATCATTCCTTTATGTATTTTCACATGGCTCTAGTCTTCAACATCATTTTTAATGTGCTTTTCCTTCTCTTTCAAACAGGGGAATCACTGAGTGACAAAGTTCATCAAACACAGAAAGACCTGCTGGTTAAAACTCATGAACCTGTTACACTCACCTGCTCTCACACAATACCAAACTATTACATGATATTATGGTATGAGCAGCTGAAGGGCGATACTGCACTAAATCTCATTGGATATGTGCTTTACACAAATCCAACCATTGAAAGTCAATACACAAATCAGTTCAAGACTGCAGGAGATGGAGCAAAAGCCTCTACTCTTGATTTCAAGCTGAATGTATCTGGGACTTCTGTTATGTATTATTGTGCTGCCAGTAAAGCACAGCGTTAGAGATCATTTAATTGCCCTACAAAAACCATCTGTTATTACCACAAACCAAAACTGTAGCAGGGCCTTCCATTAAATTATTGACAATTTTACAGTACATTTCAGGAGGGTGATTAAAGAAAACTATCAAACCTCTCTTTTTTTTTTTTTTTTTTTTTGTTATGCAGTCCACATTAAAACAGGAAGGGGTTACCTTTTACCAAACCTTCAGCATTTTAAGATACATTGTATGCATTTTTTTGTTCCACCCTGACAAATGTTCAGTACTACAATATGAAAGTCCATTAGAAAAATAGCAATTTACATTTTAAAAACTATGAAAATGTATAGTGAAAGACAAACTATTTCAATATTTATTATTTAAAAATGATTTATATACATTTTTACAGTTAAATTAGGTTTAATTTAAGTCAGGTGTAATAAGATGTGATTTCACCATTACCAACTATTTTTTAATAAAATAACATAATATTTACACACTGACTGGCCAAAAAAAAGTCCCTGTTTGGATTTAAAGGGGTCCCTTTTACAAAGTCTTGATTTTGTTTTTGGGGTTTACTAGAATATGCTTTCATGCTTAATTGTAAAAAAACAAACAAAAAAAAAAAAACATTATTTTTCACATATTTCACATTATTACAGCTCCTCTCTCCCCAGTCTGGCCTGAACGCGCCGTATAGTTCCTGTTTCAATGAAGCCCCTCCTTCTGAAATAAGAAATGTGCTGTGATTGGTTAGCTGGCCCAGTGTGTTGTGATTGGCACAATGTCGTGCCCCTTACCATAACCGCGAGTTTCATCTTCTCAGGTGTAAATACTAAGGATGGCGTACATTTCAAACCAATTGAAGTCTAAATCAGACTTAAAGGGGTCATGAATTGAGAAATCAACTTTTCATTCAGCCTTTGATATATAAAAGTTCATCGTGATATAAGAAAATCCTGTAAGTTTCGGAGCTGAAAACTTCCTTGTTAGTCAAAGAAAAGCTTTTATTGACACCATGCACAGCAAACGCTCGATCTCAGAATATGCCAACCCTTGACATCAGCGTGTGGTGAAACGCCGCCTCAACATAAGAATAAGTACGTAGCCCCGCCCGTACTGTATTTAAGAGTAAATTCTGTAGCCCCGCCCACCGACTCGTGGAGCTAAACGGATCGCGCTACCGAGCAATAAACATGCTGAAGATAGCAAGATATTGCGCTGTGCCTGGTTGTGGAAGAACACAGTCGCTGCAAAAGCTTCCTTCAGATAATATTAGGAATGTGTGGTTGAACTTTATTTTTAATGTATATTTTTAAAGTTCCAGCTCACGTGCGTAAGACATTGCACGTTTGTTCGCTTCATTTCACCGCGGAATCGTTTGTAAACAAGACACAGGTCGAGACTGGATTTGCAGACATATTGAGATTAAAACAATGCTGTGCCTTCTATATTGGATCCGACAGGAATGGTGCAACACACCTATGTGAGTAAAACATGTTTTTTATATGTGACAGTATTGCATTGCTACAGATCGTTTGATATCTACTGATTATGTGTACGTGTCTAATCAGTCACAGAAGGGTCCAACTATGAAGAATGTAGCTTGTCAAACAGACACACAGAATTTAAGTATTTGTAGAGTATTTGAGGTGTTGTTGGTTCATTGTCCTGCGATTCGGGATCAGACTCTGGGTCGAACATGTAGGGGCGAATTTTCAAAACAATTCCCCACGTGTACTGACGGGAGAGTCGAAACTAATTATAATATGCAAAACTGTTATCCAATCATAGCAGTGGGCGTTTACTTCCAAGTCTTCAATGCGGCACGCCCATAAAAAAAACAAACGTTCCAGGAGAGACGCTCAAAACCAGGGTAGAAAATAGCCTATTACTTATTCATTATGATGTTTTTGAATGTAAAAACCACGTGAACATCATAAGTTGACCTCAGACAACAGTATAAAAAAAAATTTAAAAAGCCAGTTCATGACACCTTTAAGAATGATAACAAACAAGAGGATTGTGCAGAACGGATTTCATGCATGGGTTTCACAGGATGATTCAGAGTGGTATGTTTTTCTTTGTCATTTTCTTATAGATTTTAGATACAATGTTATACACCATTTAATCATGATACTTGTCAGAACTATGGTAATACAAACAGTAATCGATCACAAAACCATGGTTAATTTTCCTAAGGGCAGTGAACAGTCTTACAAACGCAAGAGATACAGTAAACACTATATCAACACTAATAGGCAAACAGCTTTGCCCTTTGTTTACATCATAACAACAACATAAAACTTATAATTGGAACTGTTAATAGAAAACACAACTTCAAATAATAAGACATACTTACAAGTTGTGATCCTCAAACAACAGATTGTCCCGACAAAGTGGGAACTGCGCCATTTAGGAGAAGCTTTTGTTCGTAGGTTCTGGAAGCTGTTCTCCGTAAAATGTGCAGCACACAGATAAATGTTGGGGTTATAATGTTCAGGAACAGTGTTTAACATAAATTAACCACTCTAAGTTTGTCAGCCTTAGAAAGGTTGATGAATAAAGTTGTTATTTTTTGTTTGTTTTTTGTGCACAAAAAGTATTCTTGTCACTTCATAGCATTAAGGTTGAACCACTGGCGTCACATGGACTATTTTAACAATGTCTTTACTACCTTTCTGGCCCTTGAAAGTGTTAATTAAATTGCTGTCTATGGAGGGGTCAGAGAGCTAGCGAATTTTAATCAAAAATATCTTGATTTGTGTTCTGAAGATGAACGAAGATCTTACGGGTTTGGAACGACATGAGGGTGAGGAATTAATGACAGAATTTTCATTTTTGGGTGAACTAACCTTTTAAGAGTCTATGACTGAATTATTATTGCAAAAGCCATTTTAATTCACAAATCTAAATCCAAACATTACTGCATAATTTGTTTGATTTAAACAACTGATTAGATGTTTCAATGAAAAAAAAGTGTCCTGTTTGGCTTCATTCAGGTGACCTTCAAAAGTGTGCAAATTTTTACTGGTACAATTGAAATATCTAAATCACTATATTGCATTGTTTTGACTTAACTGTTAGAACATATGAATAAAAAACTTTAGTGCAACATTCCAGCAGTTAAAAAAGACCACTGTTGCGTTACTATCAAGACCAGTAGGATTCTCCTTTCAACCTGATATAAAAACATATTTATTAAAGGAAGTGGGACAGGCTTGGTTTTTATGGGGTGCTATGAAGTCATACATCATACTGTAGTCACGGGCTGCATCCAAAACCACATACTTCCTTACTATATAGTAGGCGAAAAACAGTAAGTGACAAAAGTATGTCTGAATTCACAGTGCTCATAAAAGAGTAAGAAAAAAGTACCCGGATGACCTACTACTTCCAGCGAGATTCTTAAGTGTGCATACAATGGACACTTTACTATCCCATGAGGCGACTGGACAGGATTAGTGAATGGAGCAACTGAAGCTGGTAGGTCACATGATAATGACAACATGGTGAATGTAGTATGTCCGGGTTACATTCACACATTCATACTATATAGAACATACTTTTTAAGCGGTCACATAGTAATTACTTATTCAAAATAAGTACCTACTCAAGAGAGTATGCGATTTTGAATGCAGCCGTGCACTTTAACAGTGTCAGAGTAGTCTCATCCTCAGACGTCACACCTATAGACTATTGGCTGAACGTCTGATGCATAAGGCACACAAAATGGAAACACTTCAGAGTCATCATTGAAACATCATTTCAGTCATCATTTCCGGGAGACGCGTGTGTCATGTTCTTTCCAAACAAACAAAGCTACCGTGAGATGCCAAACCCCCTCACGGAAAAAAAGCCATATTTACAACTGTGACAATAAGTGCTTATCAGAATCAACTAAATGCTACATTTTCAAAATATTTAAAGTATGTGAAGTTCACGGCATAGACTCTTTAAAAGACATCCAAGAGTTTCACACGTCAGTCTGTTATTTTAAGGACAGCGACTTTACATTTTCTTACCCCTACACATGACGCTGAACAAAACAAACTGTGATTGGTTGCTTTACATGTCAGTCAAATGGCCTCTTGGGCAGTCCTTGGCCAATGGAAGCTGTGATAGAGCTGCAATAGGCAACATAAGACTAGTGTCAGAGTAACAAACACTCATGACTGTTTAAAGATTGATCTCTCCACAACTAAATATCAACATGAGAGTTTTCAGCATAATTACTGTTACACTAATCAACCTCTCTGGTAAGGTTGTATTGTTAACCAGATCCATGTAGTAAAATACTTAAAAAATAACATACTTTTCTTTCTTCTTTTATCTGACAAAAACAATGTTTTTTTTGTTTTGTTTTTTTTACAGGCTTTTCTTATAGTTACAAAGTTGACCAGTCTCCACCTGATGTGATTCAGAGACAAGGAGAATCTGCAAAGATCCGGTGTCAACACAGTGTGACCAATTACAATCAAATCAACTGGTACAGACAAAACCAGGATCATGGGTTCACATTCATGGGATATTTATTCTTAACAACACCGAACAAAGAAACAGATTTCACAAACAAAATAGACATGTCTGGGAATGGAAATAGCGATGGATCTTTGACCATTAAAAGTCTCTGGTCTAATGACAGCGCAGTGTATTTTTGTGCAGCGTATTACACAGTGTTTCAGAGCCCTGCTGTTCATTACAAAAACAGCTCTTTGATTCTGTGATTAAAAAAAAAAAACACAAGAGTACTGTCTTAATCCACACCTGCTCCTGTGGTATTAATTTCACACTGCCTGTTTTTATAGCAAACAATTCATTTTCTGAAGCTTTGTTTTTGACGTCAAGTGATTCACAGTGAAGAATAAATCTTAATAAAAACACAAAAGGATGTCATAACTACCCAAACTCTATAACCCTGCAAACAAACTAAAGCACTGAACAAACATTCAAAGACTTTTTGAACACAATGTTATGCCGTCTTTTCAACAGGTGGCTGTTTCGCAACACATCCACTCAAGAGGGTGGAGGACGAACATCGGGCCTGTGAAAGAGAGAGTTGATGAAAGTCAGATGAATTTGGAACAAATGGAGTTAGACGGATAAAAAAAAAAGACATGCTGTTTTGATAACTTATAGACCTAAGTATTTTTCTATATATAAGTTTTCATGCTGTTTTGATAACTTATAAAGTAGCCTGTGTTCTAAGAACAGAATGATCAGAAATCCAGTTTTAATCTCCTATTTGCTCTGTTGGCATTTTGGTAAGTACATTTAAATGTTTATTTTTCGACAACTGTCTATGTACTCTTGTAACATTATTTAGTCTTTTACTACAATGCATAACGCAGTAAAATTGCCAATTTATTTTCATCTGTTTAGCAGGCCATTCATTCAGTAGTGTTGATCAAAATCCTGCTGCAGTCATTGTGAGTTCTGGAGAGTCCTGCACTCTCTCTCCTGTTCCCACAGTATCTCCAGCTACAACACCATACTGTGGTACTACCAGCGTGGGCAAAACATGCACATTATTGGATATTCCTTTCATTCGACCCACAATCTAGAGAATGCAGCAGATACAAAATATGAGCTGAAGGGAAATGCCAAGAGTTCTGTGACCCTGACAATCTCAGAGCTCACACTGAATGAAAGTGCGGTGTATTTCTGTGCAGCAAGTGCACACAGTGCTGTAGGCCCCCCATAAGCCCTACAAAAAGCCTTTGTGCATCTCTCATTAACAGTTCAAGCACTTGAGCTGGTTTCCATGAGAGGTACCTGACAACTCAAACTGATTATTTTGGAAAGTCAAAAATCAAAATCAAACTGATTCAAACTGATTATTTTGGAAAGCAAACAGTTCAACAGAATGCAAAAAAAAGGGTTCCTTAACCCTTATGTGATGTTGGGGACGTTTTCGTCCACTATGGGGTGCCGCCTTCAGTGGAAGCTGGAGAGGATGATGAGGGTGCCACAACAAAATCAGGATCTGACTCTCCTGAGTCTGTGGTGTCAGAGGGAAAAGACAAAACATCCTGCAGGTCGCTGGAGGGGTCAGGCTGCATAATCATTTCTAAAACTTCGGTACAAGTCAAGCCCTTTCTCATGTTGCTTGCTGCTCCTCACCATCAAATGACCAGCAGGATGGCATGCAAGTGTTTAAATCCACTTACCTTGTTTTTGTTTAGTCTGTACTTCTCACCATCAAAAGGCAGCAGGTGCATAGATACACTTACTTTGTTTTTGTTTACTCCATGTAGTTCTGAGAGCTGAGGTTCATATTTTGATTTTCTCAGACGCATCAAGGTAAGTGTGCAAAGGCCTCTATCTCACTCTCTCTCTCTCACACACACACACACACACTATAATATGCTGTTATACTCCATATAAAAGCCAGAAACTAAGCTTTTTTTTGCACAGGCCTATCTTAAGGGTTAATGGTGCCACCTGGTGATCAACTGTAAAAATTACAAATTTTACCTCTTCCCAACAGGGAAAACCACCAACAATCAAGAATGCATGATTATATGGTGTCATGGCTTTGCAATCAAAAAATGTCGTTATAATGGAAGTCAATGGGGCAAAAACAGCCACGAACAGTAAATGAGGGAGAAAAAATTTAAATCTGATGCTGCACAAAAACTAACAATGCATCAAAGTCAATGTTGTTACTAATCTTTCACATGTCCACGTTTTTATATTGAAAATAGTCATTTTGTGTGTTTTTTTCCCCCCCAAATCAGTGACATCATTTATGAACTTGGCAATTATAGAGTAAAAATAGTTTTGATCAGGACTGAGGTTGATTAATAGATTTATGCCAAAAAAAATTGAAAAAAATATTTATCTGATACATTTTTACAGCAGTTTAATTTAGTGGATGTTTTCATCCTGAACATAACGAAAAGGTAGTGAATTTGAACAATGCACAAAGGGTTAAAGAGATAGCTCACCCAAAAATGAAAATTCTGTCATTAATTACTCACTCTCATGACGTTCCAAACACGTAAGAGCTTTTTGATGAAATATGAGACCTTTCTGTCCCTCCATTGACAGCAAACTACCACTTTGACGCTTCAAAAAGTTCATAAAGAGATCGTAAAACTAATCCATATGAATTGAGCGGTTTAGTTCAAATTTTCTGAAGAGACAAGATCGCTTTATATGATGAACAGATTGAATTAGGCTTTTATTTCACATATAAACATTCAACTCACACATCAGATGTGGTAAACGGAAGCTCAAGCATGTTCGCTTGACATGCGAGAACCAATGAGGTTCATTCTCGTGTTACGCAGCACGTTTGAGCTTCAGCAAGAACCAATGAGGTTCATTCTCGTGTTACGCAGCACGTTTGAGCTTCAGCAAGAACCAATGAGGTTCATTCTCGTGTTACGCAGCACGTTTGAGCTTCAGCAAGAACCAATGAGGTTCATTCTCGTGTTACACAGCATGTTTGAGCTTCAGCAAGAACCAATGAGGTTCATTCTCATGTTACGCAAAAGCGGCGACCTCCCCCAGTTTCTCTTGAAGCCAATACGGAAGTGACTTAAACTGCAATTCATCGACTGGCTGCTAGGGACAGGCTCCAAGGAAACAGAATCTCATTGAGCCCCATGTTAAAATGCCCAACTTTACAGCAGAAAAAAAACATCTTTACAGCCTGGTACAAATTGTGGTTTTGGTCTATATAGCTAATTTTGCCCTTCATGACAACTGTGAGGGGGGTGAATTTTTTTATAACTCATTCGTTTACATTATATAAAGCCTTAAAGTTCTGCATAATTAAGGGCGTGGCCACTTTAAATGACAGGTGGATTGTCGTTTGTCTGCTGTCTGTTAGTCATCACGGCACCTCAGCTCCATCCACGTCCCACCTCTTTGCCCATTTTCAGTTATCCGGGTGTGACGGCGCGGTGACGTGCTGCCAAGATGGCAACGGCCAGCTCGACCCTACTTTACGCTTCAAAACTGCTCTTCAGAATCCTATGGGTGACGTCACAGACACTACGTCCATATTTTTTTACAGTCTATGGTTACGCAGCACGTTTGAGCTTCAGCAAGAACCAGTGAGGTTCATTCTCGTGTTACGCAGCATGTTTGAGCTTCTGCAAGAGCCAAGGAGGTTCATTCTCGTGTTACGCAGCACGTTTGAGCTTCAGCAAGAACCAATGAGGTTCATTCTCGTGTTACACAGCACGTTTGAACTTCTGCAAGAGCCAATGAGGTTAATTCTCGTGTTATGCAGCACGTTTGAGCTTCAGCAAGAACCAATGAGGTTCATTCTCGTGTTACGCAGCACGTTTGAACTTCAGCAAGAACCAATGAGGTTCATTTTCGTGTTACACAGCACGTTTGAACTTCTGCAAGAACCAATGAGGTTAATTCTCGTGTTACGCAGCACGTTTGAGCTTCTGCAAGAACCAATGAGGTTCATTCTTGTGTTACGCAGCACGTTTGAGCTTCCGCAAGAACCAATGAGGTTCATTCTCGTGTTACGCAGCACGTTTGAGCTTCTGCAAGAACCAATGAGGTTCATTCTTGTGTTACGCAGCACGTTTGAGCTTCCGCAAGAACCAATGAGGTTCATTCTCTTGTTACGCAGTACGTTTGAGCTTCAGCAAAAGTCTTACGGGTTTGGAACGACATGAGGGTGAGTAATTAATGACAGAATTTTTATTTTTGGGCAAACTATCCCTTATGTAATTTCCTGTAAAGGATCAATAAAGTATCAACAACAACAACAACAACATGCTGAATCAGAATTAGAGTGTCTAAGAAACGTCTAAGAAACACTCAAACTACTAATCTATTTGTACATATATATGAATATTTTGCAATAAATTTAAATATATTGATTTGTATATTAAGAATTAAGACTTTTCTGATTCAATCATGTCATTAAAATGCTTCAGAAGAAGAGTAATTCACTCTCTCATAAATCTCAATTTATCCTAACCAAAAAGTTTAATCTTAGCAAAGTTAGTTGATTTGGTTCATGCCTTAGAACTTATTGAAGAATTTTCTATTGAGAAAAAATAAATGTCCTGCCCATTTCAACATGACATCACTTCCTGTGTCTAGTTCTGCTGCTTTACTGAAAACCTCAGTAGCGTTCCATGGCATGAGCTGCATCATCCAACATGATTAGATTTGTATTTAAAATCATCTTCCTGAGCTGGTTTACAGGTATCTTGATTTTAGTGAAACTAAATACAATTGCAGAATATTATATGAAGGATACAAAGACTATTTGTACCTAACAGTATTTTATTGTCTTCTCAGGTTGCCTGATTTGTGAAAAGGTGCATCAGTCTCCTTCTGTGTAAACCCAAAGAGCCTGTAGAGCTGACATGCAAACATAAAATTACTAACTATGACACAATATTGTGGTATCAGAGATCACATGGAGATTCTAGCCTGAAACTCATAGGTTATGTGCGATATAGCAACATAAAAGAATTTGAGGAATCGTACCAGGGTCATTTCAATTTAACTGGAAATGGAGAAGAGAAAGTTACTTTAAAGATTCTCAGAGCAAGACCAGACCAGGACAGTGCTGAGTATTTCTGTGCAGCGTCTTATGCACAATGCCACAAAAGGTTTCTCTTCCATGACAAAAACTGTTCTCTTATCTTGATTGCATCATGGTACACCTGCATGAAGCCACATTAGCAGGTTCTAGAAAACATCATTGATAAGACAAGAGAAAACATTAAGTGAACCAACAATTAATGTCAATTAATCATCTGATACAATGCACTTATTGTGTATATACACATGTTTTTAAAATACCTTTATGTAATTACATTGTAATTCATTTTGGTAGTTACATAATTACACAGCAAAAGTTTTGCAATACCACAAACACAATAAGTACATTGTATCTAACAATTATTTTTATGCAAGTAGTTATGCAAATTATTTTTATGCATTGTAGTTAGCATCACCTACTATAAAGTGTGAACAAAAAGAAAAAAACCCTCAAAAATGGCATCCGTCTGTGTGTGGTCACTATGGTGGTTTGTGATGTCATTTCCTATCTACAAGAAATGAGCTTAATGCAGCTCAGTGCAGTTGAGAACTCAACATGATGCCTTGCCTCTCCATCCAAATTGTGACAGCGCTTTTGCTAACAGGTGGCATATTTATTTATATGTCAGTTTTTAGTTTCAGATTTTAATTTTAGAATTTAAGAAAAAAATACATTAACTGAATTTGAAACTTTTCGTCTGTTTGTACAGTCCCCGCTGTGTGTAAAGATGTCGATCAGTCTCCATCTGCAGTGTTGTGTCACCCTGACAGTCTCAGTCTGGTTGAACTGACATGCAGCCACTCCATTAAGAGCTACGACACCATATTATGGTATCAGCGCTCTGGCGGGGACACGGAACTGAAACTTTTGGCTTATATGTACTATAAAACTGCAAAGGTTGAGGATCCATATACAAATCACTTTAATGTATCAGGTGATGGTGAAAAATCTGCTTCGCTTCATATACAATGTCGCGAACAAGCCAAAGTCACGGCCATGTACTACTGCGCTGCCAGTATCACACAGTGCTGCAAGAGTTCAGCCCTCATTACAATTACCTTCCTCTTGTTTTAGAACACCTGCACATTCATTTGCTGATCACTACATATCCGACAACAAATGATTGTGCTTATTGTTTGTTTGTTTGTTTATGGTTTAAGGCCATGCCAGCTACCCCGGCTATATTCATGACGAGAAAGAGATTTAAAAAAAAGAACGATTAAAATAGGTTTTTAAAGGGGTCATGAACTGGCTTTTTTTATACTGTTGTCTGAGGTCAACTTATGACATTCGTGTGGTTTATACATTCAAAAACATCATAATGAATAAGTAATAGGCTATCTTCTACCCTGGTTTTGAGCCTCTCTCATGGAACGCTCGGTTTTTATGGGCGTGCCGCATTGAAGACTTGGAAGTAAACGCCCACTGCTATGATTGGATAAGCTTTGCATATTATAATGAGCTTCGGCTCCCCCGTGAGTACACGTGAGGAATTGTTTTGAAAGCGTGTGGGAAAACGGCAACCGGAATGATTCGCCCACAGGGCTCGGAAAATGTCTTTATCAAACAAACACAATGATTTATCTCTCATCCACCCGCAATTAATTGGAATGTTATTTTTTATTACTTGGCCCGCCCGATCGGTGGATATAACCGCGAACCGTGCATCACTAACACACACACACAAACCTCACTGCAGAGTCAGACAAATCAGCATGATCAAAACTTCTGCAATTGTATTTTTTCTTCAAATATCAAGTCAAGAGAGTAAACAACGCACATCAAAAAAGGAATGTTATTTCACTATTTAAGATTCACCGGCCTGCCGACGGGCTTCCGTTCTGGTAGCCTGACCGGAAAACACATAGCCCCGGGACGTTGGGCTTTGCGAGCCCTGGCCCATACATGTTCTAGTCTGATCCCGAATCGCAGCACAATGAACCAAGAATACCTCAAATAAAGGATTCTCCAGCCTGTGACAGCGTGCTAAGTTATGTTCAGTTAGACACGTACACATAATCAATAGATATCAAACGATCTGTAACAATGCAATACTATCACATATAAAAAAAACATTTTTTACTCACATAAGTGTTTTGCTTCATTCATTCATGTAATCTCATCCTGTCTGCAAATCCAGTCTCTTGTTTACAAACGAATCCTTGGTGAAATGACAGAACAAATGCACAATGTCTTCCCCACATGAGCTGGATCTTCATTAAAAATAAAGTTCAACCATGCATTCATAATATTAGAATCTGAAGGAAGCTTTTGCAGCGACAGTGTTCTTCCACAACCAGGCACAGCGCAATATCTTGCTATCTTTGGCATTTTTATTGCTCGGTAGAGCGATCCATTTAGCTCTACGAAGGCCCATGTTATTTATGTTACATTTCTTGCACGACTCGGTGGGCGGGGCTACAGAATCAGGCGTACTTCTTCTGTTGAGGCGGCGTTTCACTACACTCGGACGTCACAGCTTGGCACATTCTGAGATCGAGCGTTTGCTGGGCCTGGTGTCAATAAAAGCTTTTCTTTGACTAACAAGGAAGTTTTCAGCTCCGAAACGTATAGGATATTCTTATATCACAATGAACTTTTATATATCAAAGGCTGAATGAAAAGTTGATTTCTCAAAGTACCTATAGCAAAAGAAACAGCAATGTTTGAACAAAGCGAATAGAAAACATCTATTTGTAAATGGACCAGTGTGCAGGCATTGTTTTGTGTTTTATGTGCATAAAATAAGATACATCAAGAACAAAGAAACAAAGTGCAAACAAATGGTCAAATAAATACACAAAACAAAAATACAAATGAAATACAATGCTTTAATTTTAGGAAGGTCTACTAACATTAAGTAATATGGCCTACAAAAAAAAAAAAAATCTAATAAAGTAATGAAATGTAAAATAACTGCATAGTTTTCACTATATAAATTGATAGATTAATGCTTATTAAATCTAAAGTTCATTCAAGAGCTGTGAGTATTTTCTCTTTGCCTTTTGTTGTTTGATTCACATTAATTGCTTAATCGTCAGGGTTTATTAGACTGCTGCCCCTTTAAGACCGAATGCAGATCTAATAATATCATTCTCCCATTTCTCCAAACTATTTACACCCATTTAAGATATAAACTGTTTAAGTGAATACTCTCCAAGCCAGTCATTTTGACATAGGCTATTTGTTGTGTATTTGATGGTTTAGACGCACATGAAGCCTAAAGTGTAACGTGCACGTCGGTCCGTTTCGCAGCACGCACACGCGCACACAAGCCGCCTTGTAGTTGGAAACAGCGTCTCTTGCGCGGATTTATTTTCTTTTAATAGCTCTATTTATTATCAAACACGTCCCGCAATTTAGCAACAGTAGAGACTGATTTTACAACAATCACAGATTGTGCTGATTCTGACGTTAAGTTTGGGCTTTAGGGAGGAACAAATGCTCACCGCTGTGAAGGGAAGGACGTTGCGCTAGACGGAACGCGGGTAGTTTTTAATAGTTTTGCCTCATATCTTCTTTTCATAATACTTGGCAGCCAAAATCGAAATCGAAAATGAAATTAGATTAATAATACAGGCCTAAAGACTAAAGAGTAACCAGACTAAACTTTAGTTTAGTTCTCTCGGCCATCGTCACTGTGTTGTGCGCACGCTGTAGCTCCGCGTGAGAGATCTCTCTTTCTCTTCTGGATTGTGAATAGCAAAAATGTATCACAGACAAATGGTTTTGATATTATCTCATATAGAAACGGCTGGCAAGATAGAATTTGCAAGATAAAGTCTATATATCAATAATAAATAGTAACGTAAGTGTATTTTCTTAATTTCTCCAGTACCGACAGCAGAACAGATAACGTCGGAGCTTATCGATTTTGCAATCTTTCAGCACCGGGGCTCATTTAATACTGGGTTTCGGTACACATCCCTACACCTATCTAAGCATTGTTGCTGACCATGTACACCCTTTCATGGAAACGGTATTCCCTGGTGGCTGTGGCCTCTATTAGCAGGATAATGCGCCCTGCCACAAAGCAAAAACGGTTCAGGAATGGTTTGAGGAGCACAACGAGTTTGAGGTGTTGACCTGGCCTCCAAATTCCCCAGATCTCAATCCAATCGAGCATCTGTGGGATGTGCTGAACAAACAAGTCCGATCCATGGAGGCCCCACCTCACAACTTACAGGACTTAAAGGATCTGCTGCTAACATCTTGGTGCCAGATACCACAGCACACCTTCAGGGGTCTAGTGGAGTCCATGCCTCGACGGGTCAGGGGTGTTTTGTCAGCAAAAGGGGGAACAACACAATATATAATGTGATGCTTGATTGGTGTATTATATATATATATATATATATATATATATATATATATATATATATATATATATATATATATATATATATATATATATATAGTGGGGAGAACAAGTATTTGATACACTGCCGATTTTGCAGGTTTGCCCACTTACAAAGCATGTTCACAGTGGTAACAGGAAAGTAATGCAACGGAATTTGATTCGGCTGTACAGCCGCTCTGGTGAAAATGGTGATGTCATCCAGCTCATTTCAATTATAATACAGTGTCAATGCGGGCAGATCAGTAATATAGTTGAAATTTAAGTGTCCCCAACTGAGCAAGCCAAAAGCCAAAGGCGACGGTGGCAAGGAACCAAAACTCCTTCAGGGCCAGAATGGAGAAAAAAACCCTGGGAGAAACCAGGCTCAGTCGGGGTGCCAGTTCTCCTCTGGCCGACGAACAAATAGTGTATGATTATGATTCTGGCAACATTACAGGTCAGAAGTCATATTAGATCAATAGATATTCGTAGGATTATTCGAAAGATTGGAGTCGTCACGCCGGGGACGGGTTTAATGAGGATGTCGTGTCGATGCGGCATTTACAGGGGGGAGTTTAATTGACACTATTGTCTCTACAGACACTTCAGGGATATGGTTTCATGTCCAGGCTAAGGTCCACCATCTGGTCTGGATACGGCCCGGATCCGGCCGACTGCAGTAAACCTCGGGATAAACGGAGAGACTAACATTAGCGTAGATGCCATTCTTCTTATGATGTAACGAGTACATCAGGTGTTATTGGAAGTGTTCCCGGTTCCGGCTGACCTAGTTAATGCAGCCTAAAACAATCATTTAACTGATTTGAATAATAGAAATTAAAAATGTTTTATGTGTATGCCATAGTAAAGAGATGTGTTTTTAGTCTAGATTTAAACTGACAGAGTGTGTCTGCTTCCCGAACAATGCTAGGAAGACTGTTCCAGAGTTTAGGTGCTAAATAGGAAAAGGATCGACCGCCTGCAGTTGATTTTGATATTCTAGGTATTATCAACTGGCCAGAATTTGAGACCGCAATAGACGTGATGGAGTATAATGCGTTAAGAGCTCGCTCAAGTACTGGGGAGCTAAACCATTTAGTGCTTTGTAAGTAATCAGCAAGATTTTAAAATGTATATGATGTTTAATAGGGAGCCAATGCAGTGTTGCCAGAACTGGGCTAATATGGTCATACTTCCTGGTTCTAGTAAGAACTCTAGCTGCTGCATTTTGGACAAGCTGCAGTTTATTTATTAAGCGAGCAGGGCAACCACCCAGTAGAGCATTACAATAATCTAGCCTTGAGGTCATGAACGCATGAACTAACTGTTCAGCATTTTGCATTGAAAGCATGTGCCGTAATTTAGATATATTTTTAAGATGGTAGAATGCAGTTTTACAGATGCTAGAAACGTGGCTTTCAAATGAGAGATTGGTATCAAAGAGCACACCCAGGTTCCTAACTGACGACGAGGACTTGACAGAGCAGCCATCGAGTGTTAGACAGTATTCTAGGTTACTACTTGTGGAGTTTTTTTGTCCAATGATTAAAAATTCAGTTTTTTCTGAATTAAGTTGCAGGAAATTACTAGTCATCCAATTTTTTATATCAGCTATGCATTCCGTTAATCTTGTGAATTGGTAAGTTTCATCAGGGCGTGAAGAAATATAGAGCTGAGTATCGTCAGCATAACAATGAAAACTAACGCCATGCTTCCTAATGATATCTCCCAGTGGTAGCATGTAAAGGGTGAAAAGCAACGGTCCTAGCACTGAGCCCTGCGGTACTCCATACTGAACTTGTGATTGGTGTGACATCTCTTCATTTACTGCTACAAACTGATAACGGTCAGATAAGTATGATTTAAACCATGCCAATAAAATTCCACTAATGCCAACATAATTTCGAGTCTATTCAAAAGAATGTTGTGGTCGATAGTATTGAATGCAGCGCTAAGTGCTATCATAGGTACTCTTCAACTGTGAGTGACGGAATCTAAAACGAAAATCCAGAAAATCACATTGTATGATTTTTAAGTAATTAATTTGCATTTTATTGCATGACATAAGTATTTGATACATCAGAAAAGCAGAACTTAATATTTGGTACAGAAACCTTTGTTTGCAATTACAGAGATCATACGTTTCCTGTAGTTCTTGACCAGGTTTGCACACACTGCAGCAGGGATTTTGGCCCACTCCTCCATACAGACCTTCTCCAGATCCTTCAGGTTTCGGGGCTGTCGCTGGGCAATATGGACTTTCAGCTCCCTCCAAAGATTTTCTATTGGGTTTAGGTCTGGAGACTGGCTAGGCCACTCCAGGACCTTGAGATGCTTCTTACGGAGCCACTCCTTAGTTGCCCTGGCTGTGTGTTTCGGGTCGTTCTCATGCTGGAAGACATAGCCACGACCCATCTTCAATGCTCTTACTGAGGGAAGGAGGTTGTTGGCCAAGATCTCGCGATACATGGCCCCATCCATCCTCCCCTCAATACGGTGCAGTCGTCCTGTCCCCAGTGCAGAAAAGCATCCCCAAAGAATGGTTTCCACCTCCATGCTTCACGGTTGGGATGGTGTTCTTGGGGTTGTACTCATCCTTCTTCCTCCAAACACGGCGAGTGGAGTTTAGACCAAAAAGCTCTATTTTTGTCTCATCAGACCACATGACCTTCTCCCATTCCTCCTCTGGATCATCCAGATGGTCATTGGCAAACTTCAGACGGGCCTGGACATGCGCTGGCTTGAGCAGGGGGACCTTGCATGCGCTGCAGGATTTTAATCCATGACAGTGTAGTGTGTTACTAATGGTTTTCTTTGAGACTGTGGTCCCAGCTCTCTTCAGGTCATTGACCAGCTCCTGCCGTGTAGTTCTGGGCTGATCCCTCACCTTCCTCATGATCACTGATGCCTCACGAGGTGAGATCTTGCATGGTGCCCCAGACCGAGGGAGATTGACCGTCATCTTGAACTTCTTCCATTTTCTAATAATTGCGCCAGCAGTTGTTGCCTTCTCACCAAGCTGCTTGCCTATTGTCCTGTAGCCCATCCCACAATTTTATTGTGGTCTACAATTTTATCCCTGATGTCCTTACACAGCTCTCTGGTCTTGGCCATTGTGGAGAGGTTGGAGTCTGTTTGATTGAGTGTGTGGACAGGTGTCTTTTATACAGGTAACGAGTTCAAACAGGTGCAGTTAATACATGTAATGAGTGGAGAACAGGAGGGCTTCTTAAAGAAAAACAAACAGGTCTGTGAGAGCCGGAATTCTTACTGGTTGGTAGGTGATCAAATACTTATGTCATGCAATAAAATGCAAATTAATTATTTAAAAATCATACAATGTGATTTTCTGGATTTTTGTTTTAGATTCCGTCTCTCACAGTTGAAGTGTACCTATGATAAATATTACAGACTTCTACATGCTTTGTAAGTGGGCAAACCTGCAAAATCGGCAGTGTATCAAATACTTGTTCTCCCCACTGTGGGTGTATATATATATATATATATATATATTAAAATATTAATCACAATTACATATACATCACAATTCTCAAGTTGCAGTCTGATATGCACTTCAAACTGAGGGTAAAGTAAAAATGGAAAACTTTTTAGGTGTTTTGGCCGTTCATTTACACAACAACAGTGTTATGGGGGGCTGAAAATGCAAGCTTTTAAAAACATGCAAGATTTTGAAAACAATACCGTTATCGTTTCAGTATAAACTACAAAAACGCGAATTTGTGAAAACAGTGACGTCATGCGCATGTGTATTACGTTCAGTCTACTAGCGCATAGTTTTTATTTACAAAATGACATCGCCATCTACTGGCCTGGCATGAATAATACAGCGTTTTTTTGACGTTTTCACAGATCAGTGTGAATGGGGATTGTTTTGATCGACTGTGCGACAGTACATCATTGTCATGTAAAGGTACTCTAAGGCTGAAATTCAGTGGTGGAACATCACTAAATTATATTACATTATGCATTATTACAGTGCATCCGGAAAGTATTCACAGCGCTTCACTTTTTCCACATTTTGTTATGTTACAGCCTTATTCCAAAATGGATTAAATTCATTATTTTTTTCCTCAATTCTACGAACACTACCCCATAATGACAACGTGAAAGAAGTTTGTTTGAAATCTTTGCAAATTTATTAAAAAATAAAAAACGGGAAAAAAGAAAAAAAAAAAAGGAAAAAAAAAAAGGAAAAAAAAAAAATTCACATGTACATAAGTATTCACAGCTTTTGACATGACACTCAATTTAGTTGATTGGACATGATTTGGAAAGGCACACACCTGTCTATATAAGGTCCCACAGTTAACAGTGCATGTCAGAGCACAAACCAAGCCATGAAGTCCAAGGAATTGTCTGTAGACCTCCGAGACAGGATTGTATCGAGGCACAGATCTGGGGAAGGGTACAGAAAAATTTCTGCAGCATTGTAGGTCCCAATGAGCACAGTGGCCTCCATCATCTGTAAATGGAAGAAGTTTGGAACCATCAGGACTCTTCCTAGAGCTGGCCGCCCGGCCAAACTGAGCGATCGGGGGAGAAGGGCCTTAGTCAGGGAGGTGACCAAGAACCCGATGGTCACTCTGACAGAGCTCCAGTGTTTCTCTGTGGAGAGAGGAGAACCTTCCAGAAGAACAACCATCTCTGCAGCACTCCACTAATCAGGCCTGTATGGTAGAGTGGCCAGACGGAAGCCACTTTTCAGTAAAAGGCCGTCTGGAGTTTGCCAAAAAGCACCTGAAGGACTCTCAGACCACGAGAAACAAAATTCTCTGGTCTGATGAAACAAAGATTGAACTCTTTGGCCTGAATGGCAAGCTTCATGTCTGGAGGAAACCAGGCACCGCTCATCACCTGGCCAATACCATCCCTACAGTGAAGCATGGTGGTGGCAGCATCATGCTGTGGGGATGTTTTTCAGCAACAGGAACTGGGAGACTAGTCAGGATTGAAGGAAAGATGAACACAGCAATGTACAGAGACATCCTTGATGAAAACCTGCTCCAGAGCACTCTGGACCTCAGACTGGGGCGAAGGTTCATCTTCCAACAGGACAACGACCCTAAGCACACAGCCAAGATAACAAAGGAGTGGCTACGGAACAACTCTGTGAATGTCCTTGAGTGGCCCAGGCAGAGCCCAGACTTGAACCTGATTGAACATCTCTGGAGAGATCTGAAAATGGCTGTGCACCGACACTCCCCATCCAACCTGATGGAGCTTGAGAGGTCCTGCAAAGAAGAATGGCAGAAACTGCCCAAAAATAGGTGTGCCAAGCTTGTAGCATAATACTCAAAGACTTGAGGCTGTAATTGGTGCCAAAGGTGCTTCAACAAAGTATCGAGCAAAGGCTGCGAATACTTATGTACATGTGATTTTTTTCATTTTTTATTTTTAATAAATTTGCAAAGATTTCAAACAAACTTCTTTCACGTTGTCAATATGGGGTATTGTTTGTAAAAATTGAGGGAAAAAATAATGAAATTAATCCATTTTGGAATAAGGCTGTAACATAACTAAATGTGGAAAAAGTGAAGCCTGTGAATACTTTCCAGATGCACTGTATATTATTATAAACAGAATGCCACTAAATTTGGAGTAAATTCAAACTTTACTAATATGGAGCAACAATTTAATGCATTTATGTTCACTATTCTTTATAGTCACTACCCTTCAATAAACGTTGTTTGTAAGAGGTGCAGCAAAATAATCCACTTTAAAATGTCACATTTTAAATCTCCTCCTCCCTTTTATATGCGCTCATATCTGGTCTTTGACACACACCCTCACAACAAGGTCAACATGACAGGATCTCTTGTTTCTTCAACCACCGTGATTTGTGTCATAGGTAATGCTAAGATGTTTGTTCCTTTACATTTATATCCTACTGTACTTTACTGTTATCTTTAAATATATTTTTTAATTTTACACTGAATTAGTTTACTCTGAAAGTGTAGCATCTGTCTTCATGCCTTCACAGGTATTGTTTTTTCTAGTAAGGTTGATCAAAAGCCTTCTGCAATATTTTGGAGTCCTGAAAGACCGGCTGAAATGACCTGCCACCATCAAATAAATAACTATGACACTTTACTGTGGTACCAGCGTTCACAGACAGACACTGAGCTGAAACTCATCGGCTATGTGTACTTTGAACAAAGAACTGTTGAGAAACCATTTGAGAAGCATTTTAATGTGAGCGGTCATGGTAAAACACACTCCACACTTCATCTTATCCAGCTGAGAAAATCTGAAGACAGTGCTGTATACTACTGTGCCGCTTATTACCACAGTGGTGTTTCCTCCCTTTCCATCAAACAAAAACCCACCTTTAATAATCACATGACAGAAAGCAGTTTTGCACAGCTGTCACATGATTTGGTACATGATAGGAATGTTGTCTGTGAATTGTATATAAAAAAAAAAACTAATTGATGGAGTGAGTAGCTTTTCATTTCTTAAACATTCATGAAGGAAGACACATCATGGCCATATTCCAGGATGACAATGTCAAAATTCATCAGGCTCAGATTGTGAAAGAATGGTAGGGTTAGAAGAATTGTTGCCAAAAATGTAACATGCCAGAAATATAATAATTACTGCAATAATGATCCAATCATAGACTCTTAAGCATTTGCCTATTTAAATCCAAACAGCGACCTTTTTTGGCCGGGCAGTGAATAATATACATTATTAAATGACCTAGTTAACCACCCAGAACACATTAACAACCACAATAAGCAATAACCTAGCAGCAAATCAGAACCCCTTAGCAACACCTCAGCAATGCCCTAGTAACCACCCAAAACACCATAGCAACTTCATAGTAACCACTCAGAACACCATAACAACCACATAGCAACGCTTACATAGCATTCACATTTTAAATATCTCTTTAAATGTTTTATGTATTCAACTTACATAAGGTTTACTGTCTTTTCCAATTGTAAATGTCTAGGCAAGATCTGTCAAACCAGCATTTAAAGTGACAAACTTTCCTTTTCAATTGGTTTATTTTACGTTCAGTCTATAGGCACATAGTTTTTCTTTACAAAGTGACATCGCCATCTACTGGCCTGGCATAAATAACAGCGTTTTTTTGTTGTTTACACAGATCCGTGTGAATGGGGATTGTTTTGATGGTCTGTACGTAAAAAACATTTCTGTTTTTAGTACATCATTGCCATGTAAAGGTACTCAAATTCTGAAATTCAGTGATGGAACATCACTAAATTATACTACATTATATTATTATACACAGAATACCACTAAATTTAGAGCAAATTCAAACTTTACTAATATGGAGCAACAATTTAATGCATTTATGTTCACTACTCTTTATAGTCACTACCCTTCAATAAACTTTGTAAGAGGTGCAGCAAAATAATCCACTTCAAAATGTCACATTCTGAATCTCCTCCTCCCTTTTATATGCGCTCATATCTGGTCTTTAACACACACCCTCACAACAAGGTCAACATGACAGGATCTCTTGTTTCTTCAGCCACTGTGATTTGTGTCATAGGTAATGCTAAGATGTTTGTTCCTTTACATTTATATCCTACTGTACTTTACTGTTATCTTTAAATATATTTATTTGTTAATTTTACACTGAATTAGTTTACTCTGAAAGTGTAGCATCTGTCTTCATGCCTTCACAGGTATTGTGTTTTCTAGTAAGGTTGATCAAAAGCCTTCTGCAATATTTTGGAGTCCTGAAAGACCGGCTGAAATGACCTGCCACCATCAAATAAATAACTATGACACTTTACTGTGGTACCAGCGTTCACAGACAGACACTGAGCTGAAACTCATCGGCTATGTGTACTATGAGCAAAGAACTGTTGAGAAACCATTTGAGAAGCATTTTAATGTGAGCGGTCATGGTAAAACACACTCCACACTTCATCTTATCCAGCTGAGAAAATCTGAAGACAGTGCTGTATACTACTGTGCCGCTTATTACCACAGTGGTGTTTCCTCCCTTTCCATCAAACAAAAACCCACCTTTAATAATCACATGACAGAAAGTAGTTTTGCACAGCTGTCACATGATTTAGTACATGATAGGAACGTTGTGTTTAAACATTTTATTTCTCCCAGCTCAGAATCAACATAACCAAGTTTTTGAAACCTTAAAATAAAGTGTAAACCTTTTTTGATAGCATATTTTGCACACCAGAGGGCAGAAACTGTTATGATGTAGCTTCCTTTCTGACATGGAAAAAAAACAATGGTTTAAGAATGGGTTGATTTGTCCTATCTTATCATTTGACTTTAGGTACAACATGATTAGACATCTGATTAACACTGCTATCTTGTTGCTCTTTTTTACAGGTAATGAAATTTTTTTAACTTTATTTATTCTGGATTAGGAGTTACAGCACAGAGCAACAGTTACAACAGATTTATTGTTCATAAACACTATTGTTACTGTAAATGTTTCTTTGTCTTAGCAGGCTTCTCAGTGAACTCTATCACACAGACCCCTTCTGACCTGCTGCCCAAAACCAACACAAAATCAGTGAGTCTTCACTGTTCTCACACCAGTTCAAGCTTCAATGTCATCCTCTGGTACAAGCAGCCTCTTAATGGAGAAATGCAGCTCATGGGGTATCTATACAGAACAAATAGCAACACAGAACCAGTTTTCAAGGAGAAAATCGAGCTATTGGGGAATGGTGCAAGTAACAGCAATTTGACACTGAAAAGCCTTTCCTCAGACGACAGTGCAATCTATTACTGTGCTGCAAGAGAACACGGTGATGTGGGTTTCCTGCGCTTCTGCACAAAAACGTTATCATGAATCTCATATAACATCACAGCATCACTCTCTTTATGTTAAGAGGGTATACATGTTGAGCAACAAAAGTTATTTTTAACAGGTCAAATATAAAAGGTTACGGACACCCGGGCCTAGCTGTCACACTTTTTTTACTTTTTTTAATTTTTGGAAAGACAAATTCAGTATAGGTCACATACTCTGGATCTCAAGGTCCATTTATGTTAAACTATCAAACATTTCCACCAAAACTGTAACATATGTAAAACAACCTCTCAGTGTTGGGTGTAATGCATTAAGTAAATACTGAGTAAAAAATGACTAACTTTTCCTTTGAAAAAGTAAAGGATTACTCTTATTTTTTTGTAATTTAATTACAGTTACTTCTGATGTCATTACAATAAATACTGTATAGCCTATAGAACAATTCTATATAAAACAATAGTGGATTTAACATCTAATGTTAAAACATTTTTAATGTAAACGTCTCCCTTTAAATATTATGGTCAGTTTAAGAATAATTTATGCAATTGTATATTATTTATTTGAAGGAATTAAAAGAGCAGTTTCATGTCTATCCTTGTATTGTTCAACTGACTGAGGTTGATATGGGATTTAGAAAGTAATTAGTAATAAGTAATGCAATTCTTTTCAGAAAAAGTAATTAGTAATCTAATTACACTGTTGAAGATGTAATTAGTAGCTAGTAATTAATGACTATTTTAGTGTAACTTACCCAACATTGCAGCCTCTTGATCTTTTTTGAAAACTTAAAAAAAAAAAAAAAAAAAAAATACAGCAAAAAATATCAAACCATTAGCCTGACGTCGTCATACTCAGATTGTAGTCAGAATATGAGTCTGATACTGCTCCATTGGGCTGTGATTATGGGGCATTTCAACCGAACCAGGAAAGAAAATGCCTCTGCACTCAATTGGATAGACCTACAACCAATCAGAGCAACGGAGTAAGTGACGTATGTTGAGCGACGCATAGTTGTCAACAGAACTCAACTGCACGCACGCTGGAAGAAGTCGAAGAAGATGAGTGTAAACGATCTTTGCCGGTGTTGTAATACACGGAGTACTTACCAACATGATCATCATTTTTGAGAGAAATAGTAAAGGTGAATGCATATATACGAACAAGTTCTCCGTTTAATAAACAAATTCAACCCAAGCGCTCTTTGGTGACATGGATGATTACGTTACTGTTGATCATCTGTCCATCATCGTATAAAGCCCGCCCTGACAATTTGATTGGTCCAAACGGCTCTGGTTCAAGCATAGTTGCTTCACAACGGATCAAGTCCAGACCGAACTTCCCGACCTCAAATGTTGTGGGCGGGGCTAAATTCGGCTGGCATCCAGGCTATCAAACCATTGTTTCGGCCAACAAAAAACTATAATTAATAAATTCTACTAATGAATAAAAATAATAAACCTTAAAAAAAAAAAAAAAAAAACACCTGCTTGCTCCAAAACGTCACAACCTGGGATCCGCTCTTCGTACGTCGTTAACTCAGTTAGCTGGATTTGATTGTTGACGATTTGGCATGATCTTGGATTGTTTGGTTCTTCGAAGCTCATCTTGGACTTGCTGTCATAGCAACAGGTCTGTAAGATCAAACCTGCTAGGGAGCAGGCTTATTTCATGTAAACAGGATTAGATTGCATTTTGAGATTATACTTAAAATCTGTCCCAGCCACTGCTACTTTATTACAAGAGTTCATTACTGAACCAGGGGCAATAATAATTTTAAATAATAATAATAATAATAATAATAATATAAAAATGTATTTGAAAATAATATTATAATGTTGTGTATAATACTATAGACACAGCCACTTGATTGAGAGATTTATTTGTGATGGAATAATTACTTTATAATTTTATTGGAGGTTTACACACGTTGTACAGTTAATCTGAGCCCTGCAATAATTTGAGTGATGACGGATATTATGGGAGTGGCTTGATGCAGCGCAGGAGAAGCAGATAACATGATCTTGACCCTTAAGAAACTTTAATACTGTCACGTAACAAATCTGCTTCAAATTGAATTAAAAATTAAATGAATTGCTAATAAAAAATAAAAATGTAAAGGGTGTACAAATACTATAAAATATATAAATAATTGGGAATTATGTTTAAAAAAAAAAAACAGTGCACATTTCATTTATCTATTATAACTTTTATGTTGGTTTGGTCGTTTGGCTGTTTCCTTATAAAGGTCCAGAAAGGTTTTTTTTTTGTCAAGTTTTTTGCCAGGTGTATATGGTATATGATGTCATTACATTGCTGTCTTGCTGCCAGCCAATCGCTGCATTGCTGATCGTGGTTTCGAGTATCGATGCATCTGCCCTCTTCAGTGAACACAGGAACGCGGAGTAATCTTAGACAACTTAATCCAGATATTTTAATCCAATCTGCAAATTCGTTTGAAGAACCAAATTAGCCAGAGATCAGTTATCACGATTAAAAGATCTGGGATCTGTCAAATCATCTCAGATGTATTAAGTGAGGAACGAAGAACGAACCCCTGGTCCGAATGGACCCGTTTCTGTTTATCAAAAGAAAAATACCTTTGATGTTAGAACACAGTTCAGGCCAAAATCTACATTAATTTACACTTTGAACTTTACCCTTTTATTAATATATGCAAGTGTGGTTTTGTTCACTTGTTTTGTTCTCTCTATTTGAAAAAATTCCAATATTTAATTATGAATTGATGAATTAATTAAAGACAAATTTGAACTATATGTGACCCGTGTAAATTTTCAAAAATTAGTTATTTTCACATTCTCTATTAAAAAACATTCACAATAATGTATGCACAAGATGTATGTACAAAAAATGACTGAGCTACACCTGTTTGAAGTCGATAGAGTCAGCAAAGTCAATTTTGAGAAAAATCGAGTTAAAGTTTTCTGAAGGTTCCAAAACAAAATCACCTAGCAACCATACCTTAAAATCCCTGGTAATAACATCAAATTTAGCCTATATGTGACCCTGGACCACAAAATCAGTCACAAGGGTCAATTTTTTGAAATTGAGATTTATACATCATCTGAAAGCTGAATAAATAAGCTTTCCATTGATGTATGTAGGACAATATTTGACCGAGATACAACTATTTGAAAATCTGGAATCTCAGGGTGCAAAAAAAAAAATCTAAATTTTGAGAAAATCGCATTTAAATTTGTCCAAATGAAGTCCTTAGCGATGCATATTACTAATAATAATACATTTTTGATATATTTACGGTAGGAAATTTACAAAATATCTTCATGGAACATGATCTTTACTTAATATCCTAATGATTCTTGGCATAAAAGAAAAATCGATAATTTTGACCCATACAATGTATTGTTGGCTATTGCCACAAATATACCCGTGAAACTTATGACTGGTTTTGTGCTCCAGGGTCACATATATTAAGATCTACTTTACCACACGGATCTAAAATAATGTCACACATCAGATGTTTTTCCCCAACAGTTAACCAAACATTCATTTAAGACATAACAGATGACGACTGCGTGAGTACTCGCCAAGATTTTGAAATACTGTAATTCTGTGTATATGTGTATATTGGGATCGCGCGCTGTCTGAGGCATCTTTGTACGTGCGCTTCAGAGCTGTCAGTCAGCACGTTTTCATGGACAAGGGAAAGGTACTCCTCTCCGAAAACTTACCAAGAAAGATACTTTTAGATGTTTAATTGCTATTTTGAGCATTGGGATCGGTAGACGAGGGCTTAATTAACAAATTTTTGTGAAAACCTCAATTTTTCACTTGTTTTGCCTGTAGCTCGAAATTATCCTGTGCGCATTCCAACTCATTTTGCCAGCACGGGTCACATATCTTTAAATCCAACATATAAATTTAACTGGGACCTTTGTGTCGATACCTTTTAGACAAGATATTGCCTGGTGTGACAACAAGCTCTGGCCTCTCAGGCAACTTTTACTATTTTAAATTTAAACTTTTCTTTAGACAAAACAATTCATTTCCATATAAAATACATTGTTTATTTACACGGCAGATGTAGTATGAAATAATTGTTTGGACAGTGAGTAGTACACTAAGTGAGTTCTACTGTACTGTACTGTCAATTTTCACACCACCAGGGGGCAGTAGAAGTAAAAACACATAGATGTGAACCGCATAAACCAGGCTCCACCCATATATCCATAAAACCTCACTCATGAGTTGCTCACTCATGAGTTTACATTTAAACCAGAATTCAACATGAGTGATTTTCCAGTCAAATGTTTCCTGCTTCAGTGTTGCATTGGTGAGGCATGTGATATTACTTATACTTATCTATAGCGTCACTGTAGTTTAACCTGTTTAACGGTCTCTCTATGGACTTAACAGGGCTGTCTATGGCTTTAAAAGTCACACAGACACCTTTCAATCTTTTCTTAGTCATTGGAGCGACCATGAACATCACCTGCAGACACGATGACAAAAGCTATGACAAAATCTTCTGGTACCAGCAGCCAAACAGGCAAAGTCTGGAGCACCTTGGCTTACTTTCCTTCAAACGACCCTTGATTGACAGAAAGGATTTCACAATAACAGGAGATGCAGAGAAAGAGGCGAACCTGCTGGTGTCCTCAGTGAAAGCTGAGCACAGCGCTGTGTATCTATGTGCAGTAGGTGCAGCACAGTGCTTCAAGTTTATACAAGACTGCGCTCAAAATCCCTCCCCCATCACATGACACATCTGCACCTGGGTTGACAGCCCAGTCAAATGAGGTGAACAACAGTCTCAGCCTCAAGATATGTGATAGCTGTGCTTTTATGACTGCAGAAGTTCTGTTGCTTTGGTTGAATGTTGTCAGCATGATCAGAGCAATCGTTTTAACCATAATCACTCTTTTCTGGTTAACAGGTAAGCATTTCCAATGCAAAGCAGTCTACATTATTTAATGTACATGCATTGATATGCTCTCCTCACCTTCTTGTAGTTTGTGTGGTCTGTTCTCTTGTCATTCAGCAGTCTCCCAAACATCTTCTACAGACTGTGGAGGAGAAACAAGCAAAGCTTTATTGTCATCATGGTGACAACAGCTATCCATACCTGTACTGGTATCAGCAGAAAAGCAATGGTGGTTCTTTAGAACTTATTGGAATGCTCAGTTATGAAGCTCCTTCTCCAGAAGATAAGTTCAAATCCAGATTTAACATCACAGGACATGCTACAAAAGATGCATTCCTGCTCATCTCCGACATATCTGCTGAGGACAGCGCAGTGTATTTCTGCGCAGCTAGTGTGCACAGCCGTACAATTTGTTATAATCGCTGACAAAAAACTGTTCACTTTGCACCTGTTTTAATAGAAAAAAAAAAAAAAAAAAAAATATTCAAAGCCACAAGGTTTCTTGCATCTCATGCCAAAACCGGTAATAAGAACCTTTACAAACAGAGGGCCCTAATAAAAATGTGATGTTTCAGTATGTATCTGTTTAAATGAGGGGTTTAATGGAGAACAGCAGCATAATGGCCTTCATCACAGACTTGTGCATTGCTCTCGACATACGATGTGCGGTTTTAGTCATTAGGATTGAGGTTCAAGACCAGCCTGGGACATATTTCAGTCCAGTTCAATCTCTTTCTTCTCGTACTTTCCTGACACTTCTAGACTGTCCTATAAAATGAAGGCAAACAACCAATAAACAAAAAGAAAAAAAAGAAAGAAAGAATGCATACAAGTGCAAACAGCCAGCCTTTTTGGCAGAGGCTATTTACACAAACTTTGCGGCAGACAAAATTACAAAAGAAGTCCCGGAGCAAGGGCGTAGAGAGTAAGGCGAGTAGTGTTAACTTTTGACACGACCGACTCAAGTTCAAATCCTCCTTTTCGAACTCATTCTTCTCCCTTTTCCTATTACATATAAGCTCTGAGTGGGTTTATTTTAAACAAAAACTGTTTAATGGTTAGGGTGTAGGGGGCTTTAGGAACAGGGACAAGTAAAGTCCCAATGACAAGGCACCATCCATTTATGAGTTTAATAAATATAATCATATACTGTACACTGAATGTTGTTATTATTGCATACTGTTTTATAATATACTACAATAAACTGAGGTACAAACAGTATCAGCCACTATTTGCACTAAGTAGTATAAATAGCATCTAATAACTGTTTACACTTAGTGCACAGAAAATACTGCTAGTGTAAGTAGCTGCTACAATTTACTGTAAAAAGTTTGATGTTTTTCCTGAAGATCAGCCATGTTAGCAGCCAACTCCTGCCTCCATAAATGATAAACATTCCACTATACATCTCTATAGATACAGAACATATACAATCATTGCATATATGATCCATTTACTTGAACTGACGGAGGATACACAGCTATATAACGTGACGTCTATAATATTATAGACACTTGTGGGTGGGCTCTTTTGACTTGGACCAATAAGCAAACACCTAACATCTAGCATTTCTTGGTTGCTTTCTGAGGTAAACAGTCTCAGCCTCAAGATATGTGATAGCTGTCACATTTATGATTGCAGAGGAAACAATTTAGAGAAGCAACCATTGCACTGTGAATTTATTTCTTCTGTTGCCTTGGTTGAATGTCATCAGCATGATCAGAGCAATCATTTTATCCATTATCACTACTTTATGGTTAACAGGTAAGAATTTCCAGTGCAGAGCAGTCTAAGTTCTTTATTTTATATTGCACTGTATGCTCTCCTCACCTTCTTGTAGTTTGTGTGGTCTGTTCTCCTGTCATTCAGCAGTCTCCTAAACATCTTCTACAGACTGTGGAGGAGAAACAAGCAAAGCTTTATTGTCATCATGGTGAGACCAGCTATCCATACCTGTACTGGTATCAGCAGAAAAGCAATGGTGGTTCTTTAGAACTTATTGGAATGCTCAGTTTTGAAGCTCCTTTTCCAGAAGATAAGTTCAAATCCCGATTTAACATCACAGGACATGCTACAAAAGATGCATTCCTGCTCATCTCCGACATATCTGCTGAGGACAGCGCGGTGTATTTCTGTGCAGCTAGTACACACAGCTGTGCAGTTTGTTATAATCGCAGACAAAAAACTGCTCACTTTGCACCTGTTTGAATAGAAAACATTTAATAAAAGCCACGAGTGGTTGCGCTCAGGGGCACCGAGGTTCAAGACCAACCTGGGACATGTTTCAGTCTCGTTCTCCTTGTACTTCACTGACACTTTTACACTGTCCTATCAAAGAAAGGCAAAAAGCCAATAAACAAAAAAAAAAGAAAAAAATGCATACGAATGCTGGCCTTTTTTAATCACATTTCATCCCTGCTCGAAAACCACACTACAATTTATTGTAAAGTTTGATGTTTATCTGAAGACCAGCCATGTTAGCAGCCAACTCCTGCCAGCATTTATAATAAACTTTCCACGTAATTTCCATCTCTATAAAAATGTATATGAGAGTAAGAACTGGATCGACCTTTGTTTGTGAAATGAATCAGGATTGAATTAATACATCTTCAAATGTATCTTAAATTGCACTCATAACTAATGCACTTGAATCTGAGCAAACCCCTAATTCTAAGTATTAAAATTCAGTGCTTAACTCATCCTGCCGCACTTGTGCCACAGACATGACAATACCTCCAATTGTGGAGCTTTTTGCGTAGAGGTGTGCTATTACTTTTCTTAAATGATTAAATTTAGAATTATTGCAAACAGAATATGAAGCAAGATGGGGGAAAAATCCCACTTACTTGCACTGAAGGAGGATCCACAGCTATATAATATTACAGACACTTGTGGGTGGGCTCTTTTAACCAATAAGCAAACACCTAACATTTAACATCTAGGTGGCTGCTTTCTGAGGTGAACAACAGTCTCGGCTGCAAGATATCTGATAGTGGTTACATTTATGACTGCAAAAAAAAAAAAAAAAACCTTTTAGAGAGGCAAACACTGCATTGTGAATTTAATGTTATTTCTTCTGTTGCCTTGGTTGAATGTTATCAGAATGACCAGATCAACCATTTTATCCATTATCACTTTATGGTTAACAGGTAAGCATTCCAGTGCAATGCAGACTATGTTCTTTATTTAATATGCATTGTATGTTCGGTTCACCTTCTTGTAGTTTGTGTGGTCTGTTCTCTTGTCATTCAGCAGTCTCCCAAACATCTTCTACAGACTGTGGAGGAGAAACAAGCAAAGCTTTATTGTCATCATGGTGACAACAGCTATCCATACCTGTACTGGTATCAGCAGAAAAGCAATGGTGGTTCTTTAGAACTTATTGGAATGCTCAATTATGAAGCTCCTTCTCCAGAAGATAAGTTCAAATCCCGATTTAACATCACAGGACATGCAAAAAAGGATGCATTCCTGCTCATCTCCGACATATCTGCTGAGGACAGCGCAGTGTATTTCTGTGCAGCTAGTGTGCACAGCCGTACAATTTGTTATAATCGCTGACAAAAAACTGTATAACTGTATACTTTGCACCTGTATGAATTTAAAAAAGCCACCAGGTGTCTTTTTTTCTCCATGGCAAAACTGGCAATAAAAAAATATACAAATAGAGGGCACTAATATGTTTCAGTGTGCAAGTATCTTGAGTTGAATGCACTAACAGCAACCAGACTAAAGTTGAACATAAAAGACAAAAACCATGGAGTGATGGAAGGAAAACAACTATATACACTGATCAGGCATAACATTATGACCACCTTCCTAATATTGTGTTGGTCCCCCTTTTGCTGCCAAAACAGCCCTGACCCATCGAAGCATGGACTCCACTAGACCCCTGAATGTGTGCTGTGGTATCTGGCACCAAGATGTTAGCAGCAGATCCTTTAAGTTCTGTAAGTTGCAAGGTGGGGCCTCCATGGATCGGACTTGTTTGTTCGACACATCCCACAGATGCTCGATTGGATTGAGATCTGGGGAATTTGGAGGCCAAGTCAACACCTCAAACTCATTGTGCTCCTCAAACCATTCCCGAGCCTTTTTTGCTTTGTGGCAGGGCACATTATCCTGCTGAAAGAGCCACAGCCACCAGGGAATACCGTTTCCATGAAAGGGTGTACATGGTCTGTAACAATGCTTGGGTAGGTGGTACGTGTCAAAGTAACATCCACATGGATGGCAGGACCCAAGGTTTCCCAGCAGAACATTGCCCAAAGCATCACACTGCCTCCGCCGGCTTGCCTTCTTCCCATAGTGCATCCTGGTGCCAAGTGTTCCCCATGAAAGTGACGCACACGCACCTGGCCATCCACGGGATGTAAAAGAAAACGTGATTCATCAGACCAGGCCACCTTCTTCCATTGCTCCGTGGTCCAGTTCTGATGCTCATGTGCCCACTGTTGGCGCTTTCGGCGGTGGACAGGGGTCAGCATGGGCTCCCTGACTGGTCTGCAGCTATGCAGCCCCATACGCAACAAACTGCGATGCAATGTGTATTCTGACACCTTTCTATCAAAACCAGCATTAACTTCTTGAGCAATTTGAGCTACAGTAGCTCGTCTGTTTGATCGGACCACACAGGCTCCTCACGTGCATCAATGAGCCTTGGCCGCCCATGACCCTGTCGCCGGTTCACCACTGTTCCTTCCTTGGAGCACTTTTGATAGATACTGACCACTGCAGACCGGGAACACCCCACAAGAGCTGCAGTTTTGGAGATGCTCTAACCCAGTCGTCTAGCCATCACAATTTGGCCCTTGTCAAACTCGCTCAAATCCTTGCCCATTTTTCCTGCTTCTAACACATCAACTTTGAGGACAAAATGTTCACTTGCTGCCTAATATATTCCACCCACTAACAGGTGCCATGATGAAGAGATGGTCATCACCTGTCAGTGGTCATAATGTTATGCCTGATCAGTGTATATTTTTTTAGTATAGTATTTACAGTTACTTATTACACTCTACATATTGTATTTACATGTACTGTAATAAAGGCAAATTATGTTAAGGCTCCATATATCTGTGTACATTTAAATGAATGACAATAGTATTGTTAATAAAGAAAGTGTTTAGAAATTGTTTAATTTGACAGCTGTTTGAACATTTTTATTTTCTGCATGTTACTGCACACAGAAAGTTTGTAACCGACCTACAGTACATCTTGACCTATAAGTACAAAAAAAAATGTGAGAATCTCGCTGACAGGGCAGGACTTAAGCTACACATGTCAATTCACAGATGTGAACAAGTCACATGTTTTCTAAATGCTTTGGCTTCAGCGTCTGCATCAGAATCAGACATTTATTTTCCAAGCAAGAATGACACTGCTTACCTTCATTTTCTTCTATGTGTTGTTCTGGTTTACAGGTAACTTTTGTACTCTTCTTAATGAAGAATGTTTATAAATACAAATGAAGTTAAAAATATATTGATGAATTTTACATTTGATGGTATCAACATGTGTTTTTCCCTTTAAAGACATCTCTCTTGCTGCATCCATTAATCAGCCTGCTGTCATGATAACTCATCTGGGAGAATCTGTGAACATCAGCTGCACTCACACTTACAGCAACTATTACTACCTTTACTGGTACCAACAACCAACACAAGACAATTCCTTCAAATCTCTAGGGCACCTTTACCTGACAAATTTTAATCCTGAGAAGGGCTATGATCGCTTTCATATTTTTGGAGACTCAAAAACCCAAGGAACACTTCAGCTCTCCAGTGTTGTTTCAGAAGACAGTGCAGTGTATTTCTGTGCTGTGAGTGACACAGTTTGACAAGAGTCTGCTGTGTACAACAAAATGCCTCTCCTTCTCATAGAGGCTCATAGCAGTTCCAAATGAACCATATTTATAACCGTAAAGTAGCTGATTGTTATTTCATAATTAATTTCATATTTATATGAAAACTAATATATAATTCACTCAGTTCATCAGAGATCTCCAAGGCTGATGTTGTTCATCTTCTGTATGTGTGTGTGTGTGTATGTGTGTATGTGTTTATGTATATATATATATATATATATATATATAAAACTTATAGGAGCAATACAATTTTAAGTAATGATATCATTGCTTTAATTTAAAATAATTCAATAGTTCTTGCCATTATAAGTTACTTGCTGTATTAAATATGAAAGACTCAATATTTCAGTTCAGAACTTTAGCCATATACCAGTAATTACTAAATAACTGTTACAATTGCCCCAAACTCACTGCCATAATAAAATTATTCATGATAGCAAGCAATGAGAAACCATAGAGAAAAAAAAAAAAAGTACACCTTAGCATAATTTTAAAAAGAGTACTTATTGCAGAAACAACATACTTTAAAAGTAATATACTCAAGTGCAAACTGAATTTGAATTCTGAGTCACTTAATTGCATGTTAATTGATATTAAGTGAAAATGTATTATAGTTTAAATTAAATACAATTCGGTGCTTTTTTGACCCACTTAAGTAGGACTCAAATCATACATCTTTACATATAACTTCATAATTACTTATATTGTCTTTAAAATATTTGATACTGTGCAACAAGCATTTATGGTGTACTGACAAGTAGGGGTGTGCGATATATATCGTCTGCGATAATATCGTAATTGTTTTTTTTAACGATGTGCGATCTGACATTATCGAGTATATCCTCACATATACACCCAGAGAATGCATGCATTCACTACGTGATTAACAATTTTTGGTTCCCACATTCTGTGTTTACTGGGTAGTCTTGTAGATTAGACTAGTGCGGGTCCACATTTAGAGTGCACGCTTTCACTGCATGATTTAGTCTATATTTATATCATTTAATATAGTTAATAAATATCACACGAAGAGTGCAGTTTTTCTCCAGGTATCAGCATGATAACACATGTGATATTGATTTTATACAAGTTACTAAACAAGAAGTTAATATTAAGTGACTTACATTTTAGACACCATATTGTCTGTTTTTGCTCTATTTCGCCAACGAAAACAGTTCAAAACAAAGCCACAGCACTGTAATTGCGTCTCTGAGCAACACACGGAGGTGTTTCCTTACTGAATGAATCAGCTTTTTGAACTAATCAGCTGAATCAATGATTTAAATGACTAAGATAAATTAAGATAGTCAAATGCTTTGTTCCTGAATGAATCAGCCGTTTGAATGAATCGGTTGAATCTCAATGACTCACTCATTAACAGTGACCTGCTGCCACCTACTGCCGGTTTTAATTTCACATTTAAAGTATCTTTTCATGTTTTAAATCATTTCAAATATCAATATTCAACGTTTCATGTTTAAAACATCAAAACATTATTTATGCATTTGTAACTGCAGGTTATTCATTTGTCACCTCTGATCTGCATTAAGCAGTCTGTGTAAATGCCACTTCAAATTCAAACGCAGTTTCCTGTCCTTTGCAAAGATGAATTTTGTTAATACTTATTTAATTTGATTGTTTTTTTTGGGCTATTTTGTTTTATTATAATTCAATTTGATACAATTTATGAAATGGACACAAAAGATTATGCATGCATATAATTAGGTTTAAAAAAATAAATGTATAAAAGGTAAAAATGCCCATAAAAGGTAAAAATTAATTGAAACGTATTGGAAAAAATAATTTCTGTCACTGCTGTGAACTGACCACCAAACAGAATATGAAGAATATCAAAACCTTTAGGAGTCAGCTGAACACAGTCCTAAACCTGCCAAGGTACCAGCACAATAACACACTCAGCTAAAATATTGTTTAATTATTGTTATCGAGAAAATATCGAGACCCCTACTGACAAGCATTTATGGTAAACAAATATAATTGAATGTAATTTCTTTGAAATGTTTTTTACTACACTTTATTTCGATAGACTTTATACATTCTAACTATAAGCAACTTATGCAACTACATGTCAACTAACTCAGAGTTTTAGTACACTGTTAGGTTATGGTTCGGGTTAGTAGAAGTTGACATTTACTTGTAAAGTTAGGGCTGCACGATAAATCGTTATTTACATGAAACCTCGCTTATCGCGATTTGGCTCATCGTGATTATGAAATCGCAAAGGCTTGGAATCTTGATAGAAGTGGTATTTTATGAAGCGTGTCATAGTTAATGTTTATTGTTATATAATAGATCATTAGACTCTAACTGCAGTTAGATAACGTGAGCAGCACTGCAACAGCTACTATATCCAGATGCTATCTGTCATATTTTAACAGTTTTTAGTCTCTCTGAGATCATTTTGTCGAATGAGTTTCTATGAAGTAGCCCATTCAAGGAATAACGTATCTAGCGCCTGGATATAAAGAGTTGAATTAAATTGGTTTCCCTGTTTTTTTTAAACACTATTTAAAACTTCTTTCTTGGATTAAATTCTGTATATGCTAGAATCATTCATTTATATTCACCTGGTGTGTATGCTTATGTGAGTATCATAAAATAACATTCGGACGTTAACAACATTGAAATGATAAAAGAAATGACCACTAGAACCAGTAGATGGCGGAAGAGGAACTTTTTTTTCTCATGTTTTGCTTTTCAATGAATTTTTATAGATTATCAAATCACTATTATAACATTAAAATATCTATTTTGGTCACTTTCTTTGTACTGAAGTGTTAAATATATAGTCTAATTGTAGGGAAAATCACAGTCTCATGAAAAACAAAAACTTCTGACTAAACTTCACAATGAATCTTTCTTTAAATCGTGTCTGTGTTTGTTTGTTTGTTATAATGAGAGGATTTGTAGATAATGAGAAGATTTGTGTAAAACGTAAACTTGCACTAAAATTCATTCAGTGTTTTGATCGATACTGAGCGGATTCTCATTACCGGTAAATTAAACTTATATGATTAGTCATTATTTTCAACAGAAATGCCCGTGACTGGCTACAATACTCAATGCTGTAAAATCATGTTGTACTCACGTGACCCAAATAAAACAACCAGATCACTCAATAAAAACATTAACGTTGTCTCTTCTTTATCTCTCCCCAGAATAAAATGCTACTGTAAAGCCTAGTTGATATGTGTTAATATTCACCAGAAATTGCTGCAAATATAGTGAAACTGCTGTCTATCCTGCTTAATCCTATTCAAACAGATTGACAGCGTGGAGTTGTTTGGAACTAATGAGAGCTCTATGAACCACGTGGCAGCGAGATCAAAGCGTGTCACAACTCTGTTTTTCTATGGCTCTTTTTATTTATTTTTTTTATTTTTTATATTTCAGAATTCAATTTACAAACATTCAGTCATCACAGTCCGTGAACAAAGATTATACATCAAAGTTTTTCTATGGCTCTGGTTCATAGGGATTTCCATGAATGACGTGTTCTACCGTACTTCTGCGGCAAATATGTGGAGTACCCTGCACGAGAGCGCCCTCTGGCTTGCAGATGGAGCAGCATTTACTACTGATCACAGCCGTGCTGCACTGAGAAGCTGCGCATGCAATAATCGCAGCCTTTGCCAAATCGCGTGCGGTTTTATTGCGATTTATCGTGCAGCAGTAGAATGTCTGTTAGGAGCATCAAAATAAAGTGTTAGCAGATATTAAGTAGACAGTACAATACTTTAACGACTGGTGGTTGATGTAGTTGCAAAGTTGGGCTGCACGATATTGAAAAAAAAAAAATTACATTGCGATATTTTGTTTTTCTGCAATATAAATATTGCAATTTAAAAACTATTTCACCAGATGATTTGAATAGCTCTATTTGTAAAGAATTAATCATTCTAGAGTAATTGGGGTGATTTTGTGAAGATAAATAAATATAAATAACCCATTGATAAATAACACAAATATAAATGACACTTTGACACATCCATTTTCTTTCTCAATTGTTTACAACACATAACTGACCGAGGATACATATCTGCGTGCACATGTCCGTTTAAGCAGAGAAAGAAAGAGAAAGAGAACTGAAATCGGCGTTCACATGCTGTCTGCGCGGCTGTGTGTGTGTGTGCACAGAAAACACAGTGCGAGTCCTCTTGCGCTTGATGCCTGACTTGACTTAAAAACACATGCAAATGATAAACTTTCATAAACTTTTGATGGTTAAACTTTGCAATTAATCCGCGAATCACATGCATTCTGAACCGGGGTGCAGCTGGCCCGTACGGATGAAGGATCAACTATAATCCCTATACTTGACATCCTGCGATGTGACTAAGAGTTCAGATTATAATAAGTCACATGTGCTTTACAATGTTAGTAACAATAAGTGTACTTTTTACTGCATGACAAAAAACTTATTAAAACTCAATTTAAAATGTATACTTAAAGTAAAACTTAATTTGACATTATTACAAAGTACACTTTTTAAAAGTGTACTTTCAGGTAATATAATATTAATTAAATAAAAGTAGTGTTTTAAAAACTAAAATTTGGTCAGCATAGTGGCTGTTGTAAATGTGCTATATAAATAAAATGAACTTGAACTTGAACAAGTGCACATTCAACAAAATTAAAGCACACAAGGATAAGCATCCACCACTCATGTAATGTTTAACCAACATATAAACTAGAAATAAGGCACAAAACTTTAGAGTACAACAAAATATTTTATTTTATTTCATTATTTATTTTATACACTAAAATTTTTTCTACAAAATATTGTTATTTTAATAAGCATTAATATATTGTCTAAGTGTACAATCTGTGGTTAGCATTTCTGTGGTATTGTACATCTGCTTATTCAAAACCTCCAGAGCTTTAGGTGTATCGGACGATAGGGGGAGGTGTAATTCTAGTGAATAAACTTACAGTAGAGGTGCTGATAATGTGTACTTTCTGCTAAGCTGCTAAATCTTACTCTCTCTACAGCTTCACGATAAAAGGATGTGCCGTGTTGCTTATAGACTAGGCATTTTTAGCATCTTATTTGCACGTATGAAGTTCTTGATTTATATTACACCATTCATTCTCTTTCTAAGAAAAACATAACTTAATTTAATTTTCTTCATACAGGTCTGTCAGACTGTGTTCGGTTTGATCAGCCTTTGTCTCTATTCAGAAAGCAAGATGAGAAGGCAGAGATCTCATGTAGTCATGATGACAACAACTTAGATGTCATGTTATGGTATCAACAACTTCATAACAGCAAATCGCTGGCCCTCATCGGTTATGGCTATGGCACAGCTGACCCAAGCTATGAATCCGGATTCCAAAACAGATTCGAGCTCACCAGAAAAGACACCGTGACTGGAGCTTTGATAATCTCTAAACTGAATTTTTCAGATTCTGCTGTCTATTATTGTGCAGCTAAAAGGCAGAGTGTTATATTCTCAATCACTTGCCTGACTAAAAACCTAAGCATTAAAACAGGAAATGGAACCGTATCTGTGGTATTTGGTTTTAAAATTACAGTGTAGTTTATAGTCAGATAAAGGGCTTATAGCAGAGCTGAAATTCTAAAAGAAGCTGATTATTGGCAGCTATCTCTCACAAAATCTTTTAATCTCATAAAAACTGAAGAAAAGTATGGAAGCTTGTTTCCGCCATGGAATAAAAAAATAAAAAAGGTAATTGCGACTTCTTATCTCACAATTCAGACTTTCTCGCCATTGTTTACACATCTCGCAATTCTGACTTTTTTTTTCTTAGAATTGGACTTTATAACTGGCAATTGCAAGTTTATATCTCATAATTCTGAGAAAAAAAGTCAGAATTGCGAGATATAAACTTGCAATTGCGAGAAAAAAAAGTCAGAATTGTGACTTTATATCCCACAATTCTGACTTAACAATTCTGACTTCTCTTCTGACTTATAATGTTCACAATTGCGACTTTATATTTACCAATTTTGAGAAAAAAGTAAGAATTGCAAGAAAAAAAGTCAGTGAGAATTTTTCTTTATTCTGTGGCGGAAACAAGCTTCCATATAAAAGTCCAAAAAGAAATCATTTTAATAATATAATTTCTTGTTGGACTCCCCATATACTGTAATATAAAAATATACACTGTAGTATGTAAGTTGTAAAATATTTATACAATTTATATCATGTGTAAAATAATCTGTTGAACTGATATTATAGATTCACCTATATTAGATTCACCTAATTATAATTCATTTCACCCCAACCATGATGTAACAAAGGGGTGTGGCTTCTAAATCTCTAGTTTGTCAAGTAGTGTATAATGAACAGAGAACAGATCGCAAAGGGAAATTTAAATGGCAATGTTTCTTCTACTATCCATGTCACTGCTTTTTCTCAAAGGTATTAAACTGTAATACCAAGACAAGATTTGTATGGTTTTTCTGATGTAGACTTTTATGGGATGACAAATCTGATCTATCATTGTATTTGCAGCTGACTTCAGTGACAGTGTTCTGATTACTCAATGGCCGAAGTACATATCCAGTCTTCCAGGCTCTTCAGTTGAAATCCACTGTTACCAGAATGATACGGACTATAACTACAAATACTGGTACAGGCAAATAAAAGGTGAAGGGCCAGTTCTTATAGGAAGCATCGTCGGGACTGCTGGTTCTTTTGAGAAGGACTTTGAGAAGGGCTTTAAAGTGTCAAGTAAAGAGATGAAGAAATGGACCCTGGCGGTGGATGTTAAAGAGGGGATTGATGCGATGTATCTGTGTGCTGCTAGTTTACACAGTGAATGAATGACGATAAGCTATATGACATAAAACTATTTGGATGGCAACCTGCAATCACACCTGCCTCAACCACAAATAAATGAACCTTTACAAAGTCGGTAAAACCTGAGAACTCACAGATCTCATCAACGATGTTATACTCCTCCCTCCTCCCGCTAAAAAACATATTCACATAAGACCTCTTTGATGCAGTCAGTAGAGGGAGATGTGTTGTTTATTTAAATGTAGATGATTCATTTCTTATCTTTAGTAAAGTCTCACACACTCTCTCATCACATTATTTTGGCTGTGTGCTTGACCCAGTGTGTGTGTTCGAGAGAATGTTTAGAGTGGTCTATAGACTGTGCATATTTTTCTTCTTGTGTATAGGTAAGATGTTTTGTGATAGCAATGTGATCAATTACTTTTTTGTTATTTTCTTTTGCTTTGAAATAGATTATCTCTCAAAGCTTTTTTTTCACAGGGAAGGCGAGATGTGTGAACGTTCAGCAGAACCCGACGCCAATATTAGCTATCAAGAATAATACAGCAGAGATAAAGTGTAGTCATGATGACAGTACCATGATATACATGTACTGGTATCAGCAGAAGGATACAGCCATGGTCTTAATCGCTTTCAGCTATGGTCCTAATAGTGACCCTGGCTATGCAGATGGACTTAAAGAGCGGTTTGAATTGAAAAGAACAGATATACTGAATGGAGCTCTGACAATCTCTAAACTCAGTCCATCAGACTCTGCTGTTTATTACTGTGCTGTCAGTATGCACAATGCTGTAGTCTTTATTACCTGCCTGACTAAAAACTAAACACTAAACGTACAGGGAATACATACAAAAAAAACAATATAACATCTGTGGGATTCATAAAAAGCACATTTGGGTTTCTATTCAAACGACTTGCTGCAGGACTTAATTTCTATATTAAAAATGTTTGAACTTTAGTCAATAATTTTATCCCTCAAAACATATTTAAATGTTTTTTTCCAGCGAAAAAAAAAAACTTCTGCATGTCTTAAAATAGCTTGATTGTAACTCTACACCCTTGTTTCATTTGGTAAAGCAGACTCATTAATACGCAAATGAGCCCCGCCTCCACTCACTCATACAGGCTCGCCTACAAGTCGATGTATCAGAATGCTAATGTGTTTTATGTACCGCGCTCTACACCGGTAACTAATATGATTAGCCTTTGGCTTGACTACGTTATCAAACAGCTAATAATGTGTTGCTAATGTTACACAAACCATGTTCCTGTTCGTCATCTCAGAGTCAGACAGATGCCTTCTAAAAATCAGCATCTTTAGAAACGTTTTGAACAACTCAGAACGTCAGTGGAGAAGGGCATATAGTTCATCATAACATCGTAATATTCATCATATATATAATTCACCCGCTATATTGCTAAATGTACCCGATTTTTCATATCAACAGAAAAATATACCAGGATAACCTGGCTTCTCTTGTGACTCCCCTGCTTTGCAGCAGATAATGATATCCACACATTGATGTGATTGGTTACAGGGTAGTTTGTGATGTAAGAAACACCAGCGACTTCAAACCGTGTTTTGAGACTCTTTTTTTCACTGCAGATTTAAGGAGAAAATACTCAGCAATGGTGTTGACTTATGAATTTGCTCATGGTTTGTCAAAGCATATTAAAAACACCACATAGACAAATAAACAACATTAAAAACTTGATTTTTACCACAGGGGGTCTTTAAAGGGTTAGTTCACCCAAAAATGAAAATTGTATCCATTAATTCCTCACCCTCATGTCGTTCCAAACCCGTAAGACCTTCGTTCATCTTCAGAACACAAATTAAGATATTTTTGATGAAATCCGAGAGCTCTCTGACCCCTACATAGACAGCAATTTAATTAACACTTTCAAGGTCCAGAAAGGTAGTAAAGACATCGTTAAAATCGTCTGTGACTCCAGTGGTTCAACCTTAATGCTATGAAGCGACAAAAATACCTTTTGTGTGCAAAAACAAACAAAACAACGACTTTAACAATTTCTTCTAGCCTGTGTCAGACTCTTACACTGTTGAAGCAGTGTAAACAGTGCAGCGCTTCCAGAACGCCGGCATACCATTGTCCAACGCTGTTCACATGAGCACCACAACGCATGCGCACGAGTCGTTCTGCCATAGAACTAGGAAGCACTGCACTGTTTACACTGCGTCAGCAGCGTAAAGGTGATGATACACGAGGCAACTTTTTGAGCAATGTTGCTGGGCAATGTTGCCGTCAACGGGCAACAAGGTGAGACACAGCCCACGACCGATCTAAAGTATCCAGATAGAAATTTGTTGCCCATTCTCTATGGGAAAGTGCCCAAACAACATCGCTTGGCAACATTGCCTGGCAACATTGCTCAAAAAGTTGCCCTGTGTATCATCACCTTTAGAGTCTGACACAGGCTAGAAGAAATTGTTAAATTAAATAAATGTAAATAGCTGTCTATTGAGGAAAAGCTCTCTGATTTCATCAAAAATATTTGAATTCGTGTTTCGAAGATGAACGAAGGTCTTATGGGTTGACATGAGGGTGAGTAATTAATGACAGAAATTACATTTTTGGGTGAACTATCCCTTTAAGGTAACGTGTCCTTCACAGATAAATCAATACTAGAATAAAAACCAAAAGCAATCTCAGTGAAACAAATGTTGAAAAGTCAAGAGAAATGTTGACAATATAATAAAAAAAAATAAAGCCACAGCACAATGTTCCGTTGCTCCGCTCATCTTAGATGAACACACGATAGTGGCGCTCTGAATGAACAAAATGGTTGAGTGAATGATTCAATGATTCACTCATAAAAACAGTAGCTGAGTTCGGAATAGCATACCACTCTTACAATTTGTGCCACATAAATATATGGGAGAAACAGTAAGAGTATTATGCTAGTAATATTTTGAACTCAGCTAGTCAATTATTTTGTGACTGTGACTGACATTTCCATGCACCTAATTTCTTTGAGGGGGCACCAGTGACATTTCTGGCACTGACTGTGCGACATGACAGTCTAATGGTGTAATTTTAGTTCAGTATAATGCAAGTGGGCCGGGTTCAAATCATGATCTAATATAATTTTTAAAATGAACAAAATCAAAATCAATGATCAAAATCGCAAATGAACTCAACTGCCAGTAATTACCTTGCATTTCCATGCATGGAAAACTGCAGAATTGACTTTTTGATAATAACTTTACATACATTTTCAATGTAATTACTAAAAAAATCTTTAGGACTAATTATATACTTTTGAATTATGAACAGATATGAGCTCATGTATCATTACTTCTTCAATGCCACTATTCCAGAAGTTTTAAAGTCTTCCACATATACTGCTTAGTGCAAAATGAATTTAGGTTTGGACATTACAAAACTAAACTGCATCTCATCTCTGCACATACTGTTTTTGACCAAATAAATACAGCCTTTTGGTGCATTAGAGACAGTTTTTTTTACATTAAAAACATTAAAACATCTTTAGTATTTCAAACTTTTGTAAAACGTAATGTATATAAAAGGTTCATATTTGTGTCTTGTGTCTTTGCTATTTTTATTCTTATTACAGCATAAGTTTTGCAACAATGTTGCTGATGTTGAACTCCACTGGTATCCGCTGTTTCTGTGGTGGACTGACTGAGTTGCATTTGAAATCAATCACTTTAAAGAAGGCAGCTGCATACGCATGAGGTTTTGGAAGAGAACAAACATGTCTTTTTCCACCAATGACAACAAAGGGGTGTGTCTTAAAGAAAGAACACTAGTTTTTTTTTTCTTTGTGTAGTTAACTGAACATCAGAGAGCATCATATTTCATGAACTCTAAATGGACTCCTTACTACTTCTATTCACATTGCTTTGTCTTAAAGGTATTAAACTATAACTTAGAATAAGACCTGACAGTTACGCTCATGTTTTTTTATCAGTGATCAACGGAACTTGTTTTCGTTAATATATCTTTGTATTTCCAGCAGATTTCAGTGACAGTGTTCTGATAACTCAATGGCCGAAGTACATATCCAGTCTTCCAGGCTCTTCAGTTGAAATCCACTGTTACCAGAATGACACGAACTATGACTACAAATACTGGTACAAGCACATAAAAGATGAAGGACCAGTGCTTATTGGAAGCTACATTGTTAACAGTCCCTCTAAGGAGAAGGGATTTGAGACTGGCTTTAGTATATCAGGTATAGAGAAAAAGAAATGGACCCTGACTGTGGATGTTAAAGAGGGGATTGATGCAATGTATCTGTGTGCTGCTAGTTTACACAGTGAATAAAAGACAATGAACTATATGACAAAAATCTTTTTGGATAGCAGCCGGCAATCACACCTGCCTCAACCACAAATAAATGAACCCATATCCCATAACCCATAGAAATCACACATATAGATCTCATTAATGATGTTATACTCCTCCTCCCCCCATTCACATCGTTGATACAGTCAGTAGAGGGAGATGTGACTGTTTATTTATTCTAGAGTTTTTCCTCTCTTTTAGTAAAGTCTTATACACTGTCTCTCTCGTCACATTATCTTTGCTGTGTTTATGACGAGTTTCTAACCCTGTTTTAGAAAGATGTCTGAAGCTGCATATGGACTGTGCATATTTGTCTTATTGTATATAGGTAAGGTGTCCTTTGGTAGAAAAATGATCAGTAATTATAACTTGTTATCATGGGTGTTATTGTCCTTTGCTTTGAAGTAGAATATCTCTAAATGCTTATGTTTTTCCTTCTCTTTTATCCCACAGGGAAGGCGAGATGTGTGAACATTCAACAGAACCCGACACCAATATTAGCCAACAAGAGCAATACAGCAGAGATAAAGTGTAGTTATGATGACAGCAGCAAGCCAAATATGTTATGGTATCAGCAAAAGGATACAGCCATGGTCTTAATAGTGTTAAGCTATGGTGCTACTGCTACAAGTAAGCCAACCTATGAGGATGGATTTAAAGAGCGGTTTCAGCTGGAAAGAACAGATATACTGAATGGAGCTCTGACAATCTCTGATCTCAGTCCATCAGACTCTGCTGTTTATTACTGTGCTGTCAGTATGCACAGTGCTGTAGTCTTTATTACCTGCCTGACTAAAAACCAAACTACTAAACTTACAGGAAATACACACACACACACACACACACAAAATCTATCACACAAGCAAAGGTACATTTGCGGTCTTGTGATGCAGGTAATCACAGCTATGTTGATTTCCGGGAAAAACACCATATTTTGCGACTGAGATATAAATATATGGGGGAAAAAAATAGTATTAGTAGAACAGTATGCTAATATTATTTCCAATTTAGCCAGTGACTTGTTTAATTCCTGAATAAATAAAAAAATTTGTACAACTCGGTTAAATGAAAGATTCAAAGACTCACTGATAAAGACAATTGACTTGATGCTTACTTTTTTCCCAAGCAGCACCTGTGCTCCTAAGTTGAAAAATTTAGGAGCGCATTTAGAAACTTTAGGGGCGCAACTAACTATTTCTGCATTTTTATATTTAAAACGCACTGTAACAGATTTTGCCATACTAGTGTTATTTTAGTGTCTCTGAGATACTATATTAGTTTTTGTTAATATTTTGAATTCAATTTAATCCTGCTTTTATTTAAATTTTAGTTAAAAGTTTTACTAATTCTGTTGTTTTGTCTTTTTTTTGTTATTTAAAAAAAAAAAAATGTGTTATTTTTATTTCAGTTTAAACATCAGGTTTATTTCAACTAAATGAAAATAAGAAAAGTTTTTTTTTTTAATATATTTTATTTTATGTCAGTTAACATTTAATTATGTGACAGGGCTTCCCAGACAGAAGCTAAAATAGTTTACTTTAAATTAAATGGAAATTAAATTAAATTACATACAGTTTGTGTAACCAAAATTGAAGGGCTGTTGCGCGAGCCTGTAGAACGCACAACAGTGCCACGTTCAGGATTTGAAATGTGAAGCGCTCATTTATTTAATGAAATCATAGCCTTTTGAAGTGTAATAATCACATTAGGCAGTATCGCGATTTATGTTTTTCCATCACCAAAATATAAGACGCCTTAAAATGATCATTAAGATGTTATTGTACAGTTCGCACACATCTATTTTTAGTCGCAAATGCGAGTGAAATGGTCGCACTGTCGAGCCCTGCTACCTACTGGCATATCAACAACTTGCAGAAAAGGTCAATGAAAAATCCCCATGTACAGGACAATTTTTCTGGAATGTGCAAACTATTTTTTTCCTTTCATTGTTTTTGCATGTAGATGCAAAAAAATATATATGCCATGGTTTCTATTGCCTTCTATATAGAAGTTCACCCTGCAATAGTTTAATGTAACATTTTAAACCAATAAATGTGAAAAGGGTCCATATTTGGATGTGTTATGTACTATTTATTCTCATTACGGTATTATCTTTGCAACGTGCTAATGCGTGAATCAAGCACTATTTTGACAGAGTTGCTGTCTATAGAGCATTTGAATTCAGTCACTCGGAAAATTCCATTTTAGAATGCTCAAAAAACTGACTATGAAGGCAAGCGCTTTTGGAACAGAAGAATAGTGTCGTCCTTTCTCCACCAATGACTAAGCAACAAAGGGGTGTGTCAAATAAAGAACCACTATTTTTTGTCTGTGTACTTCTGAACATCAGAGAATATTTCACGAAAAGCATCTCTAAATGGACTCTTTTCTTCTCCTATTCACATTGCTTTGTCTTAAAGGTATTACTTTAACTTAGAATAGAACTTACAGTGATTCCCCTGTAATGTAGGTTTCTAATGAACAACATATGATTTTGATAATATATCTTTGTATTTGCAGCTGACTTCAGTGACGGTGTTCTAATAACTCAATGGCCGAAGTACATATCCAGTCTTCCAGGCTCTTCAGTTGAAATCCACTGTTACCAGAATGATATGGACTATAACTACAAATACTGGTACAGGCAAATAAAAGATGAAGGACCAGTTCTTGTTGGAAGCTACAATTTTAACTCTCCCTCTAATGAGAAGGGATTTGAGAAGGGCTTTATTATGTCAGGTACAGAGACGAAGAAATGGACCCTGGCAGTGGATGTTAAAGAGGGGATTGATGCGATGTATCTGTGTGCTGCTAGTTTACACAGTGAATGAATGACGATAAACTATATGACAAAAAACTATTTGGATGGCAACCTGCAATCACACCTGCCTCAAACACAAATAAATGAAGTCGGTAGAACCTGAGAACTCACAGATCTCAATGACGTTATACTCCTCCCTTCCACCAAAAACACCTTCACACCAAGGTCTCATTGATGTAATAACGTCAGTAGGGGGAGATGTTACAGTTTATTTTAATACAGAGGTTTTCCACTCTTTCTATCTTTACTAAAGTCTCATACACTTGCTGTCTTGTCACATTGTTTTTGCTGTGTGCATGACCAGAGTTTTTGTAACCCAGGATGTTTAGAGCTGCACATGGACTGTGCATATTTTTCTTCATTTACATAGGTAAGAATTCATTTGAGAAAGCAATTATTATTATTATTATTCTTTTATCAATAGTTAATAGATATTTGAATTGGGTTAATAATGACTTTTTTTCATAGGGAAGGCGAGATGTGTGAATGTTCAACAGAAGGTGACGTCCTTATTTGCCAACAAAAATGACACAAGAGAGATGGAGTGTAGTCATGATGACAGTAGCATGCTAAATATGCTATGGTATCAGCAGAAGAATACAGAAATAGTTCTAATCGGTTACAGCTACGGCACGAGTAAGCCAACCTATGAGGATGGGTTTAAAGAGCGGTTTCAGCTGGAAAGAACAGATATACTGAATGGAGCTCTGGCAATCTCTGAACTCAGTCCATCAGACTCTGCTGTTTATTACTGTGCTGTCAGTATGCACAGTGCCACAGACTGAAATTACTGCTTAACTAAAACTCAAGCACACAGGAAACCAAAACATTTGTTGTTAGGGATAATGTACATCCAGCCAGTTATTACCGCAGAATAAACCCCTTCAGGGTGATCAGGGATCTTTTATATCACCCTAAATGGGTTTATTCTGTGATAATAACTGGCTAGATGTTGATTATCCCAAGCTTTTCACCACATAAATAGTTTGAGATGCAACTGTTTTGAAATCTTACCTGTTTATTATCTTATCCATTACAGTGTACAAAAGAATCGTCCTGGCAAGAAGATGAACAAAGCAACAATATTACAGTACTATTAATACTGAAGTCCTCCGATTTCATTTTCAAAATAATCGATAAACAGAGTTGGACATGGGAATGTTATCGTCATGATGAAATTAAATATTGGGTTATAATTTTTCCATTATGAAATGTTGGGTTGTGATTCTCAATTTAATCAGCCAGCATAATTTTATTTACATTTATTTATTTTATTTACACTATTTAGACATTTGAACACGTAACCCAACCCCACCCCTAAACCTACCCATTTGTGTATTATATAATATAAAACATAGGATATAACAGGCAGAGACGACTGCAGACACACAAAGAGGAAATATTCCAAGTGTTCAGAGTCCAAACGATTGATCTGTGTGAAGAACAGACTCAAAAGAGATCCCCATCTCCATCCGCCATACTTTCTATGCATGCGCTCATTCAAAAATTGCTGTCCGAAGAAGCATTACGTCAGCTTTGATTGTGAAATGGCATTGGCTTTGACGTGTCTCGTGACCGGTTGCATCATGCTGAAGAGAGTCAGTGTATCCTTTAAATGAAATATGACTGTGTGCGTTCACAGAGTGGGATTATTTTCAGCAATTAAAACATTAAGATCCACTCTGTTCTTCACAACTTGGAGTTATTTGTAATAGTTTTATACTGTTTTTGGTCAGTTTTTTTTCAATAAATACCAGTGCCTGTAATTTTATTTGCTTATTACGTGTTTAATATTGTTGAGAAGTGGGTAGGTTTAGGGTAGGAGTGGGGTTAGTTGCTCCAAAATATAAAAGTATACATATTTATAATATGCAAATGCAAAGAATTAAATGCATCTTGATCTGACGCCTTATGAAAGCAATGAAGTTCCCTGTTCATCGATATCAATATAATTGCGTCATAATTGTGACGCGGAAGGCACTTGACCATGCTTCAGTTTTTGACGCCTTGGGAGTGAGAATGGGTTGAGGCTTCAGATACCCAGATGGGCAGTGTTATTCAGCATTGACATTGTTATCGGGGAATAATATACCTCAGAATGTCACAACTGACCAATCAGAATCAAGTATTCCAGAGAATGTAATAATATTCTTTAAACTAGTGGTTCTCAATCTTTTGACTCAAAGACCCCTATTTCCCATCACAATATTTGAAGGCCCACTCATACAGAATAAGATATTTTATTTTTAAGATAACTTTTTTATGAACATAAACTGGAAGCGATACATTTTGTGATTCCAGAATTTTCAACAGCTCTACATTCTCAAATAAAATTAATAGTTTTTGAAGGGGAAAAAACACATGATTTTAATTTACATCTTGATTTTTTAACATTTCAATTAAGTTAGTTTATCTTATTATAATTGATTTAAACAATTTTACGTTATCCTGGGGCCCCTTGGAAATTTACTGAGAACCACTGCTTTAAACCGTCACAAGAATAGTTAGTCACAGATTATAGCGAAGTTATTTTGCTGTCAACATTTACGAAAGTAACTCTTAATTCATGCACTATATTTTAATGATGCCATAGGTGATTATTGGCAATTTGTTTTATTCCTCTGTTGAGGGGTGGGGTTATCAGACATACAGTATATTATGCCATAATAGATAAGAATAGACCTGTACCAAAAAACAAATCATTTACATAATGCTGAGAAACATGAAAATTATTGGAAAACATTTGAACAATGAACTGTGGGCCAACAGGGGGAGATGTAACTCGGGTATTACAACACTGGCAAGTGACAGTTACAATACAGGATATTACAATCTTCCCTCTCTCTAATGTCTCGAAGCATCTGATTCATTCTCTATAACGCTGCACTTCAGAGATGTGTGAGGTTGCTTTTAGGCTGGGCATTTTCCTCATCATATTTTTAAGTATGCTTAATAAAATATAGTATTTATTTAATCAATTTTGACATACTTTTCAGAATGTTTTCTAACTTTACTAATATTTTCTCCACAGGGACTGCAGATTGTGTACAGTTTGAGCAGTCACCACATTTGATTGCTAATCAAAGTGGCAAGGCAGAGATCAACTGCAAGCATGACGACAGTAGCTTAGTTGTCATGCTATGGTATCGACAACAGAGAACAGGCATGTCTCTAGATCTAATTGGCTACGGTTACTCAGGATCTCCACCAAACTCTGAGCCTGGATTCAGAGAACGATTTACACAAACTAGACATGCCACAGTGACAGGATCTCTAACCATCTCAGGCCTCAATCTGTCAGACTCAGCTGTTTATTATTGTGCTGCAAGTACACGGTGCTGAAAAATCAATTATTACTAACAGAAAAACCCTCTAGCTCTAAGATATGTTTTTTTCCAGTTTTATGTTACTGTAAAAGATTTGACGCATGTGGTGAACCACTATCAGGTGTTACCAAACATGACTAACTGACAGTACTAAATGAGCTTCCTTTCAGGTGAGAAGTAAACAAAAATCAATGGAGAATTCACTAAGAATGAATTGCGTCTGTTGTTAGCGCTGTTTATTTGCACATTCGTGCCTTCTGTTTTATTTTAGTGTCCGATTTTTTTAAATTATGCAAATCATAAGAAATTATGCAAATCATGTAACCCTATGTGCTGAACACAATTTGCAAGGCACAGATTTTGACCTTGTAGTCAGATCTGAGTGCTAGATTGTGAAGGATGCAGCAGATTACTGCGTTACTAAATGAATAAATGCTAAATGAATAAATGTTACAAGACTGCGTTATTGATCAATTTTGGACCATCCCTTCCTACAAATCTGTTTCAGCTTATCCATATTTCTGGCTCATCTTGATAGAACAGTCCTCTTTAGGTTATGCCACAGCATCTCAATTGGCTTACAGGCAGGAAAACACATATTTTCCTTCTTTTTTTTTTTCCAACCAACCTTACAAAAAAAAAGTTCATTTACGTGTGCTATTAGTATACTTCTTTTAAACTAATAAATATGAAAGTATACTTTCGGTCTACTTTTTTTATGTACTTCTCAGAAATATACTTTAAATTGCACCTTTTTTTTTTTACATAGTTTTACATACAGTGTTATAGGGCCCTATCATACACACGGCGCAATGCGGCGCCAGGCGCGGCAAGTGTTTTTTGCTAGTTTCAGCCCGACGCAGTTATCATTTTCACGTCCTGCGCCACGTTGTTTAAATAGCAAATGCATTTGCGCCCATGGGCGTGCTGGTCTGAAAACGAGGTGTGTTCAGGCGCATTGCTATTTTGAGGCAACTGAAATTGACTGCGCCACTGACCAACAAAAACCTGGTCTAAAGTCAATGGCGCAATATTCTTTTTTTGTTATTTAAAGAGCGCGTTAAAAGTAATATGCACCTATAGGCGGGTACACAAAGCCTGTATACTCTGCTTATTACAAACCCGATTCCAAAAAAGTTGGGACACTGTACAAATTGTGAATAAAAACAGAATGCAATGATGTGGAAGTTTCAAATTTCAATATTTTATTCAGAATACAACATAGATGACATATCAAATGTTTAAACTGAGAAAATGTATCATTTTAAGGGAAAAATAAGTTGATTTTAAATTTCATGGCATCAACATCTCAAAAAAGTTGGGACAAGGCCATGTTTACCACTGTGTGGCATCCCCTCTTCTTTTTATAACAGTCTGCAAACGTCTGGGGACTGAGTAGACAAGTTGCTCAAGTTTAGGAATAGGAATGTTGTCCCATTCTTGTCTAATACAGGCTTCTAGTTGCTCAACTGTCTCAGGTCTTCTTTGTCGCATCTTCCTCTTTATGATGCGCCAAATGTTTTCTATGGGTGAAAGATCTGGACTGCAGGCTGGCCATTTCAGTACCCGGATCCTTCTTCTACGCAGCCATGATGTTATAATTAATGCAGTATGTGGTCTGGCACTGTCATGTTGGAAAATGCAAGGTCTTCCCTGAAAGAGACGACGTCTCGATGGGAGCATATGTTGTTCTAGAACTTGGATATACCTTTCAGCATTGATGGTGCCTTTCCAGATGTGTAAGCTGCCCATGCCACACGCACTCATGCAACCCCATGCCATCAGAGATGCAGGCTTCTGAACTGAGCGCTGAGAACAACTTGGGTTGTCCTTGTCCTCTTTAGTCCAGATGACATGGCGTCCCAGTTTTCCAAAAAGAACTTCAAATTTTGATTCGTCTGACCACAGAACAGTTTTCCACTTTGCCACAGTCCATTTTAAATGAGCCTTGGCCCAGAGAAAACGCCTGCGCTTCTGGATCATGTTTAGATATGGCTTCTTTTTTGAGCTATAGAGTTTTAGCCGGCAACGGCGAATGGCACGGTGGATTGTGTTGACCGACAATGTTTTCTGGAAGTATTCCTGAGCCCATGTTGTGATTTCCATTACAGTAGCATTCCTGTATGTGATGCAGTGCCGTCTAAGGGCCCGAAGATCACGGGCATCCAGTATGGTTTTCCGGCCTTGACCCTTACGCACAGATTGTTCCAGATTCTCTGAATCTTTGGATGATATTATGCACTGTAGATGATGATAACTTCAAACTCTTTGCAATTTTTCTCTGAGAAACTCCTTTCTGATATTGCTCCACTATTTTTCGCCGCAGCATTGGGGGAATTGGTGATCCTCTGCCCATCTTGACTTCTGAGAGACACTGCCACTCTGAGAGGCTCTTTTTATACCCAATCATGTTGCCAATTGACCTAATAAGTTGCAAATTGGTCCTCCAGCTGTTCCTTATATGTACATTTTTTCTTTTCCGGGCTACCTGTCCCAACTTTTTTGGAATGTGTAGCTCTCATGAAATCCAAAATGAGCCAATATTTGGCATGACATTTTAAAATATGTTATCTATATTCTATTGTGAATAAAATATAAGTTTATGAGATTTGTAAATTATCGCATTCCTTTTTTATTCACAATTTGCACAGTGTCCAAACTTTTCTGGAATCGGGTTTGTACACACACAGGGTTCACAAAGGTGAACGGACACGCCCCAAGTGCACTTGCGCCGTGCGCTTTAGACCATGCGCTCAGATCGTTAAAATAGGGCCCATAAACTTACATTGTTTGAAAATATTGATTTATAAAGAAAACAGATGTGTTCCTAATTCTGAGTATCTGAATTGTTGTGTAGGCTAGTCTACTGGTAGTGTACATAGGAATTTACTTAAAATCTACTTTACAATTTCCCCGCCATTGACTGAATTTTCCGGCTATCCATGTTTTCACTGTTATACAGTAGGTGGCGCTATTACGCATCTTCTGAAAGAGTACTGAATCTCCTGATCAAAACACAGGTGGTGAAGAAGAAGCAGAAACAAGTGATAGAAGCTTATGCAAAGTCAAAGCAGTAAAATAAAACTACTAAACTAGTAGTTTACTGAGTGTACTTCAAAGTGTACTTTCGTAAACTAAAAAATGTGCTACAAGTATTTAACTAGTAAACTATCGGTATACCTATAAGTTCACTTGTAAGTATAGTTACAGTACAAACGAAAGACTTAGTTGCAAACTAGTTGTGTACTCAGTTTACTACTGTTACACTAAAAGTATACTTAAAAGTACACTTTTATACATTAAAAAGTGGGCCAATGTAGTCCCATGTAGTATTAAAACAGTACACTTACAAGTACACTTCTAGTACATTGATATTAGTATACTTACTACATAAAGTATACTTAAAAATATACTTGAACTTTACTAAGGAACTTGAAGTATACTTATTTTTTGTAAGGGCATTCTTTAGTTGAATGATTTAGTTCATTGTATTGTTGAATTGCCCAACCTCTCTAAAGCATGAACTGCTGTTTCAACAGTTATCCTGTAAAATGTCGATAGACTTTTGAATTCATTGTTGCATCAATGATTGCAAATTGTCCAGGCCCTGAGGCAGTAAAGCAGCGCTAAACCATGCTTCAAAGTTGGGAAGAGGTTTTGGTGTTGGTGCACCTTAGTTGCAGTCCACCTTTTTCCTCTGAACAAATTTGTTTGCATTTTTTACTTATGAGACATACCTCAATTAGGGTAGGGTACCGTTTACATTTTAACTGGTACCGGTACCGGTACCTGAAATTCAGTACCGGTAACCAACGGTACCTTTTTTCGGTACTTTATGGATGTTTACCACAATAACTGTAAAGAAACTAAGTCATTTACAGAAGTGTTATTGACATTATGCCAGAGCTGCCTTGGTCGCTGTCTGCCATTGTCTGTGATGTGTGTATTCTGTAATATTTGCCAGTAAATAGTAGGCTACTAGCTACTAGGGATGTGACGGTGAGGAAATTTTCCCACCGGTTAATCGACGTGTGACAACACGACAACGGGGGCTTTTCAAATCGCTAATTTTAAACCGAAAATAAAATGCGCACGGCCGCTCGGGCATTCATAATGGAGCGGTATGGAGCAAAGCGAGTGTTTTCAATGAATTCCTATGAAAGTTAAGCTTCCATAGGCATGAACTGAAAACGTGCCAGACTGGACACGCACCGTGAATGACAGTGCGGCCGTGAATGAATGACAGTGCAGCCGTAAATGTGTGCGAACTGTGCAGCCGTGAATGAATGCCCGTGCGGCCGTGCTCAATTTACTTTCGGTTTAGCGCCAATTCGGGGGCGGGTTGCTTGAATTGTGGCTTAATTAGCCTATTATTCTTAATGAAAAACACAACAACAGAACAGTACAATGACAAACTCACTTAAATAGGCGCTTTTACATTTAGCTTTAAAACCACTGCGATCATCTTGTCTGTCAGCTCTTCGCTCTCGTGATGAATGAAATCTGACTCCTGCTGCGACTCTCGTTCGGCTCACACTGTATTGAGCAGACACGTTCAGTTTTGAATTGTAGTGTCTGTTCTCTTAACTAAATCTAACTTAACTAAACGACGGTGGGGTGGTGCCGCGGTGGGCAAGTGACGTAACCGGTGTTACGCCTGAACACCAGTGACACCGGCAACACCGACTATCGCAGCAAGCCTACTGGCTACTTAATTTAATTAATAAAAACAACCATTTATATATATATATATATATATATATATATATATATATATATATATATATATATATATATATATATATATATATATATAAAAAATTTTTTTTTTTTTATTTTTTTTTTAGTTTCTATGAAAAGATTTCCCACAAATTCTGTGTTGTGTATTTGCTGGTAATCAAATGAAGACATAAAACATCAATTTAATTTATCTAATTAAACTTTTGTGTCAAATAAAGTGCTGCACAACTGAGCTTTATACTGTTAAAATTAAAACATGGAAGAAAAATTTTGATTTATTACTTAAAAAATAAAGTTTTGATAATTTATTATTATTACATTGAGACATATCTAAATTCTACTGTACAACAGTAATATATAACTTTTATTTTGACAGGTTGCCGTGAAGACCTTTGAGTTTCTGTGTGTTTATGATATGAAGGTAGTTTTTCTCAAATGAAACGGTAAAATGCTCATGAAGTGACTGTCAGAGCGGCTCTTGAAATGACGTTCATGCATTCATGTCCTCGCATGAGATGGCAGAGATGGAAACGCGCAACCGTCACGCGCGATTCAGTGTATGTGTGAGAGGTAAATTAAACCGCGCGTCTGCGCCATTCATTCACACAGAGATGCAGGGCACGCAGGATTCGTATTTAAATAGTCTTTTTGTGGTTTAATATTCACAGACACTAGTCTATATCACCAGATGCGTTCTCAGGTACCAAAATTTGGCACCGATTGATTTAATGTGAATCGGTACTCGGTAGTACCGACGTAATTCGATCGGTGCCCTTAAAAGTACCGAGTTCGGTACCCAACCCTAACCTCAATATAGTCTCATTTCCTGAATTGAATCCAGTTAGCTTTTAGAGAAGTCGTAACAGAGGTTTACATACTTTTTTCAGCCTGTCTTGTCAATGATCACTCAATGTTTTCAATACAATTCTAAGAAGTACAGAACACACTGTTTCTGTGTTATTAGTATATACGTTTTTAATGTTGTTTATTTGTCTATGTGGCGTTTTTAATATGCTTTAAGAGAAACCATGTGCAAATTCATAAGTCAACACCATTGCTGAGTATTTTCTCCTTAAATCTGCAGTGAAAAAAAGAGTCTCAAAACATGGTCTGAAATCGCCTGTCTTTCTTACATCACAAACTACCCTGTAACCAATCACGTCAACGTGCGGACAGGCTTTAGCATATCATTAACTGCTGCAAAGCAGGGGAGTCTCAAGAGAAGCCAGATTATCCTGGTATATTTTTCTGTTGATATGAAAAAACGGGTACATTTAGCAATATAGCGGGTGAATTATGTATATTATGATGTTATGATGAACTATATGCCTTTATGATGTTCAAAGCGTTTCTAAGGATGCTGATGATTTTTAGAAGACAGCTTTCTGACTCTGAGATGGCCAACGAGAACATAGTTTGTGTAACATTAGCAACACATTATTAGCTGTTTGATAACGTAGTCAAGCCAAAGTCTAATCATATTAATTACTGTTATGTGTACAACGTTGTAGAGAACGATACATAAACGCATTAGCATTCTGATACATCGACTTGTAGACAAGCCTGTATGAGTGAGTGGAGGCGGGGCTCATTTGCATATTCATGGAGCCACGATTACTAATTGAAGCAAGGGTGTAGCGTTACAATCAAGCTATTTTAAGGCAATTTTTTCACAGGAAAAAACATTTACATATGTCATTTTGGTGATCAAAGATGAGTTTTAAGGGATAAAATTATTGACTACAGGGGGACTTTAATTTTAACTTACATGAAGTTAAGACTAAATTTTAGTATTCAATGAAGTATTCAATGAAGAAATTCAGATATTTTTTATATTATACGTGAAGCTTCTATGGTACAGACAGTGTATTAAACATTAGAAGACTGAAAACTCAGCAGCGTGATTTGTAGTTATTATTCTGCAATGTTACTCAATTACTTACAACATGACTTTTAACATAAGTAACAAGAAGTAATAGGTTGTGCCCTGCTCTCCCCTACTTGTGATTTTCATTTATGTCTCTCTTAACATTTTTTTTTTTTAATTCGTTCAGTTTTAAGGGTTAGTTGACCCAAAAATGAAAATTCTGTCATTAATTCCTCACCCTCATGTCGTTAGGCCCGTAAGACCTTTGTTTATCTTCAGAACACAAATCAAGATATTTGATGAAATCTGAGAGCTCTCTGACTCCTACATAGACAGCAATTTAATTACCACTTTCAAGGTCCAGAAAGGTAGTAAAGACATTGTTAAAATCGTCCATGTGACGCCAGTGGTTCAACCTTAATGCTATGAAGCGACGAGAATACTTTTTGTGAGAAAAAAACAAACAAAAATATGGAGGAGTCAGAGAGCTCTCAGGTTTCATCAAAAATATCTTAATTTGTGTTCTGAAGATAAACAAAGGTCTTACGGCTTTGGTACGACATGAGGGTGAGGAATTAGTGACAGAATTTTAATTTTTGGGTGAACTAACCGTTTAAGCAATGGCCACCAATCATCATCTACAAAGCACAGCCCCTCCTCTTAGAGTCTGTTACTTTTTGCTACTAACATTTCCACTTGATCTTGGCTCAATCTACTGAGAGATGATGAACAGCCACATCTCAATACTTCTAGTGAAATGGCTCCTTTTTATGTGTCAAAGTGAGTGTCATATCTGCAATATGGATATTTACACAGTATGGACAACAGAAGCGTGTCAAATTTAAAATCCCTTTTTTACGTATTCAAGACAAACAACTTGCTGAGCACATGCAGTCATTTATGCATGATCATATTTCTTAAAATAAGTGCTGGTTCAGTGTTATTTAGTTATCTAACATTTTTATTTCTGTAGGTCAGACATCGGCTCACACCGTGCTTCAGTCGACGCGTTTCAAAACAGCGCTACCAGGAACTAAAGTGACTTTAGACTGCAGCATGGCAGCAGGAGTGAGCATGGGTAGTTACACTATGTTATGGTACAGGCAAGTCCATTATAGAAAACCTGTTGAATTTATTATGAAAGAGTATGAAAGACCAACACAGAACTTTGAAGCCATTCTAAACACAAAGGACAACTTGTTCAGCCTGATCGTTTCAAACCTCACTGCACAGGAGGACAGTGGCACATATTACTGTGCTGCAAGCCACAGTGAAGCCAGAAGTGTGCACACTCTAACAAGAAGCTTCATATAATTGAAACCTGGTCTAAGAGAAACTTTGCACTAAGGATATCTTGGTTGAAAGCCGTTGTGGTTAGAAGACAAAAAAATTCTGTAATCCATTGGCTGCAGTGTTGGGGAGCTACTAAATAAAAGAAATGCTAACAACCTTTTCACTGGCAATTTTTGTCTGAATTTTCATTGGAGAAGCAAGCTACTTTGAGTTGTCCATCATGTAATGAAGTTCTAAACATAAGTTTGGAAGGAGGCTGATTATTCAGTCATCACAAGCTCATATAAGCAGCCACCCAGTGACATTCCTCTTCGAGGCCAAAACCTTTAATGCAATTTACCTCTTTTTATCAAATTTCATAGTCTGCAGATCAGCTCAGAGCTTGAGTCCACTTCCTTCTAAGGATGACAAGCCAAATTTGTTTACATTTATTTCTATTAAGACTGGATGGGCGGTGAACTCAAAAGTAATTTTTAGTCATTAATACATCATTTTAAATTGGAATATTTACTTTTCATCATGTTTTCAAGTCAGGATTTATTATAATGTAGTATAACTATATAATCTCTGTTAAATACTCACAATGAGATCTTCATTAATTTTACCTCTTAATCAGGGCTTGACAAACTTTTTTGCTCACCAGCTTGTGGCTAGTCATTTTCCAAAGTTACTAGCCACTCAGCATTTTCACTGGCCACAATTTTGACATTGATACCATGGGGAAAACTGCCATATAGATATTTTTAATATTATCTCATAATTTGGCAGCAGGTATATTAGGCTGCTGTCACTTTAAGACCTGACGCACGGATCCATTAAACTGTTACACACACGTTTTCTGTTACACAACTGTTTACATTCACTTTAAAACATAACTGACTGAGTTTACGTGAATATTGTCCAAGAACAGCATTTAGACATTATTTTGTGTGTATTTGACTGTATAAGCACAATAAACAGTGAAAAAGAACTTAATTTAGTACAGAGAAGTGGCTTTATGTGCGTGCACTTTGGGTGTGAGCACAAAATATCAAAAATACCTGTAACACCAACAAAATTCATCCGGAGCAAATGAAACGAGTGAGTGAGGAGAGGCGGGTTTGTGTGTCACTCACTGTCGGAGAGATGAGAGAGAGAGAAAGAGCAGCTGGTATTGTGTATCTATTCTGTGGAAAATGAGTATTGAAAGCGTTTCAGATATTTCAGTATCGATTTGTATAAAAAGAAAAATCTATACTTTTGAGAACACTACATTGCACTTAGTTTATTATTTCAGATGCCTTTTTAAAAGACTACAATTTAAAAATGTATATATTAAAATTCAACCCGCCAAAGTGGCTAGTAGGAGTGACTGTGTTACACACCACTGCTGAAATACACCCGCATTTAGCCCTGCTCTTAATAGCTACAATTAATCAGCCACTTTTTTTGAGTAACAGTGCAAAAGTTACCTTGTCTCTAGAAAATGGTAGGGTGAATGTACTTTTACTGTATTTTTTTAATTATGAGTAGCTTATCAGCACCGAAGAGGTGTGTTGTTGGGGCATGCGCTTTTCTTTTCACAGGAAGTTGACACTATCTGCCATACTGCAGACCCATAACTGTATAGGAAGTCAGTCGCAGCATTACTGAGAGCATCTCATTCATTCATGGGACACAATGAAGCTCAGCTGGCTCATATTCACTTTACTGCTGACTGTCTGTAAGGCTGTTGGATTTTAATTGTTTTTTTTCAACCTTTTATATATTTATACATTTCCTTGTGAAGAAGTACACCTTAGCATACTTTTAAAGAGCATTTACGGAAATAATATACTTTAAAGAAATAGATTTTTGTGAAGTGAATTTAATGTTTTTGGACATATAATTGCTAGTTATTTGCAATTAAATTAAAATGTTTTATAATTTAAATTTATATTACATGTAATTAGTTGAACTTAAGAGTGTTTCTTTACATACTTAAGTAGGATATAAGCACATCTTTTTATGTAATTTCATAATTGCTTTTATTGTTTTTGAAATAGGGTTAAAGTGTAATGCCACATGTACTGACAAGCATTACTGGTGAACTAAAATATATTTTATTTCATTTCTATTGAAGCTTGTAATGTATTTAAATAGATTTGTAACATTTGTATGTTTTACTACTTAAAAATTCATGTTTAATTCAAATGTTACTTGCTGTTTCTTTATAATTATTATTTGTAAAATTTACTAGCAATTTCTGAAAATTGTTTCAAAGTGAATTCTACACCAATTTTTCAGTGTATATTATCTAGAAGTACTGTTTATATTTGAAGTACACTACAAGTGCACATACAGTACAATAAAGTGCACTTCTTTTTCACAAGGGTTACCACCAACATGATAACAGTTATCTATCTAAACTATCCTGTTTTCCAGATAAATCCAATGGAGAAATTCGTCAACAGCCAGAAATCTTTGCCAGCAGCAGTTCTTTTGTGACATTAACATGTGAACACGATAATCTCGATCACTACAGATTGTTCTGGTACAAGCAGAGAAAGTTGGATGTGGGTTTGACTTTACTGATATTTTCTGCTGGCCAAAATATGGTGGAGATTGAAGCACCATTTAATACTGATTCTAAGTATAATGCAACCCGTCCTGAAATAAAGACGTCCACACTGAAGATAATGAAACTAGAGGCTGAAGACTCGGCTCTGTATTATTGTGCCACAAGCACACAGTATCATACTACAGCTGCACCGCTAAACAACAACCACAACTCGAAGAAAAGGAGGATGGAAAAACATTCATCTATATCAGTTAGAATAATGATGTGAATATTATTGTAATTATTTTCAAAGGTTGATGGGTGAAAAACCATTGATTTATAATTTTGCAAAATGGTATAAAATCTAATATCTTTAATATTAATAATTTATGGAAGCTTGTTTCTGCCACAAGATAAAAAAAATAAAAAAGGTAATTGGTTTTTTTCCCCTCACAATTCTGACTTTATATCTCGCAATTCTGACTTTATATCTCACAATTCTGTATCTCAATTCTGACTTTATATCTCACAATTCTGACTTTATATCTAACAATTCTGACTTTATATCTAGCAATTCTGACTTTATATCTAGCAATTCTGACTTTATATCTAGCAATTCTGACTTTATATCTCACAATTCTGACTTTATATCTCACAATTCTGACTTTATATCTCACAATTCTGAATTTATATCTAGCAATTCTGAATTTATATCTCGCAATTCTGACTTTATATCTAACAATTCTGACTTTATATCTAGCAATTCTGACTTTATATCTCACAATTCTGACTTTATATCTCACAATTCTGACTTTATATCTAGCAATTCTGACTTTATATCTAGAAATTCTGTATCTCAATTCTGACTTTATATCTCACAATTCTGACTTTATATCTCGCAATTCTGACACTATATCTCGCAATTCTGACTTTATATCTCGCAATTCTGACTTTATATCTCGCAATTCTGACACTATATCTCGCAATTCTGACTTTATATCTCGCAATTCTGACTTTATATCTCGCAATTCTGTATCTCAATTCTGACTTTATATCTCGCAATTCTGACTTTATATCTCGCAATTCTGACATTATATCTCGCAATTCTGACTTTATATCTCGCAATTCTGACTTTATATCTCGCAATTCTGACTTTATATCTAGCAATTCTGACTTTATATCTCGCAATTCTGACTTTATATCTCGCAATTCTGTATCTCAATTCTGACTTTATATCTCGCAATTCTGACTTTATATCTCGCAATTCTGTATCTCAATTCTGACTTTATATCTCGCAATTCTGACTTTATATCTCGCAATTCTGACTTTATATCTCGCAATTCTGACTTTATATCTCGCAATTCTGTATCTCAATTCCGACTTTATATCTCGCAATTCTGTATCTCAATTCCGACTTTATATCTCGCAATTCTGTATCTCAATTCCGACTTTATATCTCGCAATTCTGTCTTCATATCTAGCAATTCTGTCTTCATATCTAGCAATTCTGTCTTCATATCTAGCAATTCTGTCTTCATATCTAGCAATTCTGTCTTCATATCTAGCAATTCTGTATCTCAATTCTGACTTTATATCTCGCAATTCTGACTTTATATCTCACAATTCTGACTTTATATCTCACAATTCTGTATCAATTCTGACTTCATCTCTCGCAATTCTGACTATATTTTTATTTGTAAGTTGTAATCAAATAATTCAAGTCAAAAAGTATAGTTTAATAGGACTGAATAAGACTTTATTATAGGTTAGAAAAAAGGGAAATAGATCAGGTAACAATTTCACTCACTGTATGTATACCACATATGCAAGGCTTTCATCTGTCATTTAAGATGTCATTTCCTGTTCCTTTTGATCATAGACTCACTAAATAGGGCAGTCAAATATATCTAGAAGGGGTGAGAGACAGCAAGGAGTAGATTCTCCTCTTGAATATCATGGGACTGCTGTGTTTAGGGTTTATTTTCATGCTAGTTATTAGTAAGTTTATCCTGTTTTTTTGAAGTCAAACATTTATGTAGAAATCTTATTGTTGTTATAGTAGATATAATCAATTGTTTTCTACCCAACAGAGTCATTAGGAGCAATAACCATCACTCAGAATGATCAAGTTAGTAAAACTCACCTGATTACCCAACGGGATCAAGCGGTTATTCTCAAATGTAACCATGATGATAGCAGCTATTATTACATGTACTGGTACAGACAGAGAAGTCAAGGTGAACTGTCCCTTGTTGCTATTTCTCTGGGGAAAGATTCAGAAGAAACTGTTGCCCCGTTCACACAAACCAAATACACAATGAAACGTCCTGAGATTAAAGAATCTTCGCTGGAGATCAAGGATCTAGCAGAGGAGGACTCAGGCATTTATTTCTGTGCCTCCAGCATTACACAGCACCTTAACTTAACCAAGCACCTGAACAATAACCCCAATCTGAGCCACAATGATCAGAGAAAAAAACACATTATAATAAATGCGGTTGTGTGGGATATCCTATCTTTGATCTCCTTAATAGTAAAGGGAAATGATTATATAAAATCTAAAAATATATATCAGAAATATATGCATGAAAATTATGAATGTACAAACCCGATTCCAAAAAAGTTGGGACACTGTACGAATTGTGAATAAAAACAGAATGCAATGATGTGGAAGTTTCAAATTTCAATATTTTATTCAGAATACAACATAGATGACATATCAAATGTTTAAACTGAGAAAATGTATCATTTTAAGGGAAAAATAAGTTGATTTTAAATTTCATGGCATCAACACATCTCAAAAAAGTTGGGACAAGGCCATGTTTACCACTGTGTGGCATCCCCTCTTCTTTTTATAACAGTCTGCAAACGTCTGGGGACTGAGGAGACAAGTTGCTCAAGTTTAGGAATAGGAATGTTGTCCCATTCTTGTCTAATACAGGCTTCTAGTTGCTCAACTGTCTTAGGTCTTCTTTGTCGCATCTTCCTCTTTATGATGCGCCAAATGTTTTCTACGGGTGAAAGATCTGGACTGCAGGCTGGCCATTTCAGTACCCGGATCCTTCTTCTACGCAGCCATGATGTTGTAATTGATGCAGTATGTGGTCTGGCATTGTCATGTTGGAAAATGCAAGGTCTTCCCTGAAAGAGACGACGTCTGGATGGGAGCATATGTTGTTCTAGAACTTGGATATACCTTTCAGCATTGATGGTGCCTTTCCAGATGTGTAAGCTGCCCATGCCACACGCACTCATGCAACCCCATACCATCAGAGATGCAGGCTTCTGAACTGAGCGCTGATGACAACTTGGGTTGTCCTTGTCCTCTTTAGTCCGGATGACATGGCGTCCCAGTTTTCCAAAAAGAACTTCAAATTTTGATTCGTCTGACCACAGAACAGTTTTTTCACTTTGCCACAGTCCATTTTAAATGAGCCTTGGCCCAGAGAAAACGCCTGCGCTTCTGGATCATGTTTAGATATGGCTTCTTTTTTGACCTATAGAGTTTTAGCCGGCAACGGCGAATGGCACGGTGGATTGTGTTCACCGACAATGTTTTCTGGAAGTATTCCTGAGCCCATGTTGTGATTTCCATTACAGTAGCATTCCTGTATGTGATGCAGTGCCGTCTAAGGGCCTGAAGATCACGGGCATCCAGTATGGTTTTCCGGCCTTGACCCTTACGCACAGAGATTGTTCCAGATTCTCTGAATCTTTGGATGATATTATGCACTGTAGATGATGATAACTTCAAACTCTTTGCAATTTTTCTCTGAGAAACTCCTTTCTGATATTGCTCCACTATTTTTCGCCGCAGCATTGGGGGAATTGGTGATCCTCTGCCCATCTTGACTTCTGAGAGACACTGCCACTCTGAGAGGCTCTTTTTATACCCAATCATGTTGCCAATTGACCTAACAAGTTGCAAATTGGTCCTCCAGCTGTTCCTTTTATGTACATTTAACTATTCCGGCCTCTTATTGCTACCTGTCCCAACTTTTTTGGAATGTGTAGCTCTCATGAAATCCAAAATGAGCCAATATTTCAAAATGTCTCACTTTCAACATTTGATATGTTATCTATATTCTATTGTGAATAAAATATAAGTTTATGAGATTTGTAAATTATTGCATTCCTTTTTTATTCACAATTTGTACAGTGTCCCAACTTTTTTGGAATCGGGTTTGTATTAGTTAAACTGAATATTAGTGTAAATCCTGAAAAGTAGTTGTAAATTTGAATATCTACACAATCTATTCACGCATAGCCTACTTATAAATCAAAATATATAAATGTAAATATTCTCATTTGCGGCTATTTGAAACATGCACCCACAAACCTGTATGTCACTTCATTTTTATGAAATTTATGCTTCTGAAAATAAATAACCATACTTTTATTTATATACATGCGTGTTAAAATAAAATATAAAAGTTACATTTGAAAGCTCTAAATCGAGTGATAAATGTCTGTTGCACTGCTTTAATCTGTTAAATGTCCACACAGTTAACAAATATCTATCATAGAAGGTACACTACGTAACGTTTGGCCCTCTAGCGGTTAAAAAACAAAACTGCATGCATTTTTGCGAAAGAACGTTGTTTTGGCTGATTAGGCTCTACGTGTCTGTGAGAATAAATATGCTTCTTTCTCATAACTAAAAAAAAAAGACAGAAATTATACTACTGTTCATAAAACATTCAGGCTTAAGAGATATAACCAGTTTAGATGGAAAGGATCTCAAGCTGACTAACGTTTGCTGAAGACGTTACTGTAGCTTTACCCGTTAATAAACACTTGAAAATAAATTCCAGCCCAGCGCTACAACAACCATAATGAAATGACCCTTCACAACAGCTAATACTTTACAATGAACTCTGTTAGAGAACTACATAGGGCAGTTTATCTGTTCAACAAATTATCTTACTGACCTGTTGAGTAATAAAAACGCCATCATCTCTGCGTCGCCTTTACAACATTTCAAACCCCTTTCTCGACATCTCCAAAAAGCCCAGCCAGTGTTGATTCTTGTTTTATTTGCCAGCAGACTCTCCTCTGCTCGGCTGTTTAAAACAGGTGATTCCCCGGAGGTTTGTGATTTAACAGCTCCTTGTCAAGTTTTCCCACTGGTCGTGACAACTAACTAATTACCTATGCCATTCCCACACCAGACCCAAGTGTGCCGCCACACATGTCCTGAAAACTTTCGATCGCCCCCAGGTGGCTGGATGCAGTATAGCGCATAAACCCCGCCCTCTCCATGTAATCGAATGGGACGTGAGTCAAACTAAACAATTAAATTACACTTCAAATAATTTTTTTCCAAAGATGGTTTCTGTCATTTTAGGTAGTTTTTATCACGCGGATGTAAGTTCAAGTTTTCGTTTTTTTAAATAAGTTGGTTTTAGTTAGTTATTTAATGATATAAAATGATGGTGACATCAAGATTGACAGCTTCTCTGAGTGATGTAGGCACTGAGGCACCAACGGCCATTTTTCGCTAACTTCCCGGAGGAGACTGGCTTTAACTTTAATTTCTACATTTCCCTAACTGTTTATTTAACAGAAAGTTGTTAATTAGGCGGGAGTGTGGGCGGGACCTTGATATCTTGTAATCGAATGGGACCACATATAGATCAGTGAATAGGACATATCTCTATTTACCGATATGACAAGACACGCATGGGCGAGTGACGTATATGTACGCAATCCCCCGCGAAACCCATCCCGCTCAGTCTAAAATATAAACACTTATAATAGACTTATAGTGAAGTGATAGTGAACCAGGGTAAGACAATAAAACGTTTTGGAAGAAGGGCTGATGATGTATAGACTCATTATTTAAATTGTGTTAATTTTAAACCAAAAAAAAGTTACACAGAGTATCTTTAAAGGGGGGTATCACACTCAGTTTCTGTAAATTTCATGTCAATCTTGAGTACCTATAGAGTAGTACTGCATCCTTCATATCTCCGAAAAGTCTTTTATTATATTTATAAAAGAAAGATACGCTGTACCGAGTCTTTCCGAACAAAACCGAGCGGATGGAGGCGGAGCTAAAGAATCACGAGCGCGCGCAGACACAAACAAACAGACACCTATAGTGATCAGCTAAACAAATGTATTTAAACACACACCATACATCGCATGCTCCATTGATAAATTAACTATACGTGATCATGTTGTTTACTTGATGTGCACTTACGCGCCGATAGCCAAAAACACAGACATTTGAAGCAGTTTTACTCACCGCCTGCGGTTCCAACGCACGACCGTGAACCTTTATCGTTGGGACCGCTCCATCCTTCAGCATTAGACGACCTACAAATCCGGCGTCGAACTGGGCCTTGTTTATAAAACAAGTCGCTGAAATGCAGGGAACAAACAAAAACACTTGCACAACTCCGTTGCTGCTCCGGAAAAACAAACTCCTTCCGCTGTTCCCTTAACGCTGGGTTATTTGGTAAGCTGTACAGGGTTGTCTTGCCCTGGCAACCAAAAACACACTTCTTTGGTGACTGTTGATTTCTTGAAGTCCTGTGACCTGTGCAGCGCAGCGCAGCCAACGACTTCCCTAAAGCCGAGCAAAGCGCTTTGATGGGCGTACTGCTTTCACTCTCTCTCTCTGGTCGACGGGTGCGCGCGCGCCCTTCCGGGAGAATTGCCCGTACAAGGAAATTCCGCCCTTGTTGACGTCACGCAGACCCATACTCGAAAAAAACTTTCCGAAACCTGTGAGAAACCGGAAGTATTTTTGGCACAGAAATACTCCATCAAACGTCTAACTTAATTTTGAAACTTTGTCCATGTTTAGCATGGGAATCCAAGTCTTTAACAGTGTAAAAAGCTCAGTATGCTTGAAATAGCATTACACCCCCCCCCCCCCCTTAATATAAAATAAAATATAAAAAAAATATTTTTAGTGTTAAAAAATGTACATTTATAACATTTGGCAATCTTGATTACATCTTTATCTCCTGACTCCTATCCATCGCATTTTTTCCTCTTTTGGAAAGTTGTGAAAATACAATAGATTGTTTTTTTGCTTCTTTTTCTTTTTTTCTCTTTGCTGTTGGAAACATGACATGTATAAGGAAATGTAGCTATAAGTTGCTCAATGCTTCTGTAAACAGAATGAATCTGTGTTTTTGATGTGTCTGAATGATTTAGTTAAGTACTCAAAAAGACGGTCATTTGATGCCATCTGCTTGTGCAAAAAAATGAAACCTGCAGAAAGGGAAACTGAAAAATCCCTGCCACTATATCCTAATACACAGACAGACTACAAACAATAAAAAAAAACCAGTGCTTATCCCAGTGTCCCTATCTGTTCTCTCAGAAAGCTTCAAAGATTCAAAGTGACTTAATATAATCATACGCACATTATTCAGGGTAACAATTGTATTTTCAGATTTCTAACTTTCTTTTTCAATGGTGTTTTTTTTTTCTTTCAGATCTGTATATTTTATAAAAAAGTAACTACCCAAACCATTTTTGCAATTTCATTGATAAAATGTCATACAGGAGAGCTCTTGCTCACACAAGCCCCAACAGCTTGGCTTTGGAGATCATAGATAAATCATTTGCAATCTTATCACTGGATCTGCACACAGACACTTGCATAAAACAGATGCATATGATTATAATTCATTAAATATTTCTTGTGTTTTAATCCATAGCTGTGTGTTCTGCCATTAATGCAGACATCTTTAATATGAATTAATCATCGTCTGGATTAAAGATCATATGCTGACCTCTGCAGGATGATATGAGTAACTTTAGGACTGTTTTATACTGTATTATACAGCAGCAGATGACATGAGATCTTGATATATTTCCACACTTCACCACTGTAATCTCTGATTATGTGATCACGAGCAATAAAGATGTTTAAATGTTGCTCTTGCTTTGCTTCTGATTTGTTTAGCATTTGTCTTATTGCCAGATTGAACAAAGTTATCATTATTTTATCATATTATATGTTAGGCTATAAGAATTCTGTTACTTACCACTGAGAGAAAAAGTCACTAAAACACAATGTTCCAGTTTGTAATTGCTGTAGGTAATGTTTAGAAAGATTGAGATCTTTTAAAACTGCGCTATGACTGAAAATAATGTTATTATTGAGCAGTTATTAAAGAGTTATTAACGGCACCATATTTGACCCCTCTGTGGTACTTGTTACCATATGGCAGATGTTTTATTTAGAGAGGGCCCCATAAACTGAAATATTAAAAGCATTTCTGTACATTTTGTCTTTAAGTTAAATAGATGTTGTTATAGTTTAATTTGTCTTATATGGATTTACACAATATTGAAAAAATATACATTTTGCTAATGCATAATATAATGGAACTGCAGTACTGCATTTCTTCAGCTTTTGTATAGAAACAGGTATTATTATTATTTTATTGCAGTCAACAAGTGTATCTATGCATATATAACCTTTATGATTCATGTTTATTGTTTTTCAGGCAAAACTGCACACAGATAGGGTCAACTGAAAGGGCAACAATCTATCTTTTTTGGAAGAATATTGAATACTGAATCATTAGTTGAATTGGAGGTGATTCCATTTTCCACTTGAAAATGGAATAGTGTTCCATCCTTACACTATTCCATGTCCTTGTTTCAATTAATAATACATTCTGTCATGAGTAATATTAATTAACAACATGTACTTACTATAGGGTTAGGTTTAGTTTAGGGTTAGTTGCATGTGATTATGCATAATGTACTATTATTACTATAGTAGTATGTGACATGTAATAGCAAAGACACTGTAAAATGAAGTCTTGCCAAAATAAAGAATAATCAGTAACACTTTACAATAAGATCCCTTTAGTTAACTTTATTTAATGCAGTAACTAACAATGAGAAATACATTTGTTACTGTGTTGTATTTATTTATTTATTTTTATTTATTTATTCATATATATTTAATGATGCATTTATTTATTTATTCATTAATTAATTCATTTATTCATTCATTCATTTATTTATTCATTCATTCATTCATTCATTCATTCATTCATTCATTCATTCATTCATTCATTCATTCATTCATTCATTTATATTTAATGATGTATTTATTTATTTATTTATTTATTTATTTATTTATTTATTTATTTATTTATTTATTTATTTATTCATTCATTCATGCATTCATTTTTTTAATTTATTCATTCATTCTTTCATTTATATATAATGATGTATTTATTTGTTTATTTATTTATTCATTTATTTATTCATTCATTCATTCATCTATTTATTTATTCATTCATTCATTCATTTATCTATTTATTTATTCATTCATTCATTCATCTATTTATTCATTCATGCATTTATTCATTCATTCATTCATTCATTTATATTTAATGATGTATTTATTTATTCATTTATTTATTTATTTATTCATTCATTCATTCATGCATTTTTTTATGTTTTATTTATTCATTCATTCATTCATTTATATTTAATGATGTATTTATTTATTTATTTATTCATTCATTCATGCATTCATTTTTTTTAATTTATTCATTCATTCTTTCATTTATATATAATGATGTATTTATTTGTTTATTTATTTATTCATTCATTCGTGCATTTATTCATTTATGCATTTATTTATTCATTCATTCATTTATATTTAATGATGTATTTATTTATTCATTTATTTATTTATTCATTCATTCATGCATTTATATTTAATGATGGATTTATTTGTTTATTTATTTATTTATCAGTCTTTTAATAAAAATACAAGAGTTCATTGTTAGTTCAGGTCCATTAAATAATATCAACACAACTTTAACAATGACTTTAATAGTGTATTAGTAAATGTTGAAATTAACATGAAGTAATACTAAGATTAATAAGCTCAACATTGTTAGTTCATGTTAATAATGTTAACAAATTGAACCTTCAATGAAAAAAAGGGTAAACTAAAAATGATTTAAAAGTGATAAATTAACTGGTTTTATTCAAGTCAAAAATAAATACAGTAATATATGCTAACAAAATTGATTTTTGTGGATAAAAATAGTAAAACATAGCTTTTTATGGTAACAATCGCAGGTTACCACTTCTTATAGTGTTATTGTAAAGTGGCACTTCATCCTTACAGACTTAAAACATTGAACAGATACAGTACTTGAGTTCTCAGCACACTTTGATGATTGTTACATTAGGATGTGGGAGGGGTCGGCAAACTGTCATAGAGACAATTTTAGGTGGAGGCTTCTGCACCTGCCCAAATTCTCAGTAATCACAGAAATAGCAACATAGACTTTATACAGATTGACATAAAAAAAGAACATGTGCAAGAGAATGATGAAAAATAAAGATAAAATGGGGGTTGGGGGGAGAGTGGGGGGAAAGAGAGCAAGAGAATTAGTTGTTTTTGTATAATGTTTTAGCACCGTGGGGACAGGGGGCCACGGTGATACAATCCCATAGAGCCGCTGTACAAAAACCTCCCATGTACAGTCAATTAGACGGCGACAGAGAGTACAAACATTGCACAGATTTCTCATGGATTTCAACATTAAATATAATAGATATCTAGGACAGAAGGAGCAATAATATTTTGAGTTATTCCCACATTTTAATGAATTTGAACATATGTAATTGGCGTTAAATACATGTACGTGTATTTGTGGTCGGACTTGATTGGATAATTTGATATTTTTCCTGAAATGTATCACATTTACATGCTTTTACATTGAACAGCCTCCTGGGAGACAACTGTTATGGAATTAATGGACTTTTATGACCATGGAAAAAGAGGAATTCTAATGCAAATTTCGGAGTACTCATTAACAATGTGCCTCTGGCTTACAAGCATACTTTGGAAATGGAACAAAACTGACAGTTTTAGGTAAGTTTACTTGATTTAATTGTTTAAATGCCCTTAGCGTTCAATAGACTAATATCCTTTTTATTATAACTCAACTGACAGCAGTAGGGAAGGGGCCCCATTTAAAAAAGCTTTAATTATTCATAACAGTTTGTGTCATAAATTTGTGCATACCATCTCACTGTGACAACGCTTACCAAGCCCACTTCGGAGATGGAACAAAATTAACAGTTGTAGGTAAGAAACACTTTTAACCATGCTAATATGTAGGCCTACATGGGAATATTAGACAGAAAAATATTTGTTGTGCTCAAGTGCCTGATGATTGTCCATTAAGTTAGACTGAAATTCTGTGTAAAGTATAGTATTCAATTTGAGACCCTTTTTGACATGACTGTTGTATGCTGTGCCAATTATCAAGCCTATTTTGGTAACGGCACCAAATTAACTGTTCTTGGTAAGTACTTCAACTTCAGTTGGAAACTTTTACGCATATACTTTGCAACTGTCTTATGAGTTGATAATTTAAAGTAACATGATTGAAAATATGAAATGCGTCATTTGGGAGAACAGAGAGCGCAAATATATCACAGCACTGAAAAGAGAACCACATATAAGTTAATGTAAGGGTTATGCAGTCAAAGTTATTTTATTAGTGAGCCTGCATGCTGTGCTTTGGAAACAGCCAGGCTATCTTTGGTGAAGGGACAAGATTGACTGTTCTAGGTAAGTTAACGTAAATGTAAAAGACAATGCAGATAATTACCAATGGGAATTGCATAATGAAGTACGTTTTTGTAAGCTAGTTTGTGATACGGTCTTGATACTCTGTGCTTAAACACTCAAGCATATTTTGGAAACGGGACCAAACTTACTGTTTTAGGTAAGAAAAACAATGATTATAACTTTAAATCTTCTAGTGGAATGACACAAAAAGTAACAAAACATTAACAGTTGCTAAAGTAATATCTTTATTGTGTCTATGACTGCTTGAATTTGACATCGCTTTGACTCAGTCTTGTTCGTGACCAAGCAAAATATGGGTAGACAATGTGTTTGTATCATGTTCTGTTGTTTAAGCTATAAGTTGTTATAGCCAGTGCCATTTGGATGTAGTTAGAAAAACTTCAGTCGAGTTTTTAACCATCGCTAGACATCAGTGTAATCAGTACAGTCCTGCACACTTTGGCGCTGGAACTAAACTTACAGTAACAGGTGAGACATTTTTGGCTGAATTTGTTGCATTAGTAATATTAAGTACTGAAGTTTGAGGATAATCTTTTGGAAATAAGTCTGCCATTGATCAGTGTCCAGACTGGCACATATCCTAGACATTTTATTAGTGCATACGTGTGCTGTGTCTACTACTGCTGAGGCTCATTTTGGTGAAGGAACGAAGTTAACTGTACTTGGTAAGCAACACACTTCATACTATTTAAATGACAGTGCTTAATCAAATGTAAGGCTTCTATTCAAAATTGCTGATTACATTTGTATGTTAGATATTGGTCAATTCTACTATATATCAGAGTTAATGCATTTCAAGGGTTCTTTCTTACCCCAAACTCTTTGGCCCGGTTCCACAGACAAGGCTTAGTTTAAGCCATTAGGCCTTAGTTCAATTAGGATATTTAAGTAGCTTTTATAAACGTGCCTTAGAAAAAAAATTACTGGTGTGCATCTTGAGACTAAACAATGGCACTGACATATTTTAAGATATGGGTAAGTTAAAACAGCTCAAACATGCATTTTAGTCTGTCTGTGAAACCAGGGTCTTGTGTTTTGCATTGAAAGATTTGTTCTTTATTGTGGAATTAGTGATGGCATGTAGATGGTATTAAGAGGAAAGGAGGTTTTATCTGTAGCGTAGAATCAGTGTGAACAACTACAACCCAGCATACTTTGGCAGTGGCACCAAACTCACAGTTCTAGGTAAGATATATTTTGCCTTAATTTTGCATAGCTTGCGAGAAATTGCAAGAAAACTAAGAAAAAATGTCTCTGATGACTCCTTGACATTGGGCTTCAGGAAACATTGTGTAATTTTATCATTTGTAAAATAAGTAAAATTAGTAAAAATCATCTTCCTCAACATAGATAAAATGGCTAAGTTTCTGAAGCCTTAATGTTTAGACTTAAATCCACAAAGTCTGAGTAATTTTATTAGTGCACATGTGTGCTGTGACACTGGTGGAGGTGGCCAAGCTTTCTTCGGCAATGGAACAAAGTTAACAGTTCTTGGTGAGACATAACACTAAAGTTATATTACAAAGCTGACATGTTGTAAATATTAGAAATGCCTTGTAGTTCAACAAGCAAAGGAGGCATGTTGCATTTTCTGAACACTCTTTAGCGTTGGATGGTATGCTTAGACATTTGATTGTCAGTTGTTATGCCATTTTGAGAAGTGTTGGTGCTCTCCAATTACTGAAAAAAAAAAACCAGTTAAATATGTAAGAAATATCTTGAGGAGGTTTCATCTGTAGCATAGAATCAGTGAGATCAATACGACCCAGGATACTCTGGCAATGGCACCAAACTCACAGTACTAGGTAAAAAATATTTTGCCTTCATTTTGCATAGCTTGCTGCATAATTGCAAGAAAACTAAGAAAAAATGACATTATGAATCCTTAACATTAGGCTTCAGGAAACGTAATTTTAGCATTTGTAAAATAAGTAAAATTACTAAAAATCATCTTCATCAGCGTAGATAAAATGGCTAAGTAGCATTTCTGAAGCCTTAAGTCCACAAAGTCTGAGTAATTTTATTAGTGCACATGTGTGCTGTGACACTGGTGCAGGCCAAGCTTTCTTCGGCAATGGAACAAAGTTAACAGTTCTTGGTAAGACATAAAACTAAAGTTATATTACAAAGCTGATATGTAAATATTAGAAATGCCTTGTATTCAACAAACAAAGAAGGCTTGTTGCATTTTCTAAACACTCTTTAATGTTACATGGTATGCTTAGACATTTGATAGTCAGTTGTTATGCCATTCTGAGAAGTGTTGGTGCTCTCCAGTTATTAAAAAAACAGTTAAATATGTAAGAAAGATCTTGAGAGGGTTTCATCTGTAGCATAGAATCAGTGTGATCAATACGACCCAGCATACTTTGGCAATGGCACTAAACTCACAGTTCTAGGTAAGTAAGTCAAGTATCTTTATGTTCTGTTATTTATTGAGTAGAATCTTCAAATTAATATTGTGTGTGAATGACATAGACATAGCATTTGCTTTGGCATCTTGAGTAAATTTGCTAGTGCACATGTGCACTGTGACTCTGGTGCTTCTCAGGCTTACTTTGGCAATGGAACAAAGTTAACTGTATTAGGTAAGAAAAATAATTTTTTATAATTATCTCAGATAATATGAGTGGTGAAGTCTACATGATCTCCTGTATAGCTGAGGTTTTAACTGTAGCTTAGTATCAGTGTGAACACTGGCAGTCCTGCACACTTTGGCAATGGCACTAAGCTTACAGTTCTAGGTGAGTAAATTCAGTACTCTGTGTGATATATAAAATCTATTACAGAAATGTAGCTATGTGATGATAGGTATTTACTGACTTTAATATGCAATGAATCTAAGTTATGCTGTTTGTGTATTATATATATAAAATGACTTAAATAAGCACACTGGACATTATTTGTTGAAGTAAATTTGATTGATATAGTCGAGCAGCATTCAGGTTAAAACAGAACTTGCATTTGCTGCTCTGAGTGAATTTGTTAGTACACATGAGTGCTGTGACTCTGGTAGTTATCCAGCTTACTTCGGCAATGGAACAAAGTTAACCATATTAGGTAAGAAAAATAAATATTTTTTAATTATGTCAGATAATTTGAGCAGCAAAATCTACATGATCTCGACTATAGCTGAGGTTTTAACTGTAGCTTAGTATCAGTGTGAACACTGATCCTGCATACTTTGGCAATGGCACTAAACTTACAGTCTTAGGTGAGTAATTTCAGTATTCTGTGTGATATGTAAAACCTTATCAAGATATTACAGAAATGTAGCTATGTGAAGTTTAAGTATTTACTGAACATAACTTCTAAGTGTATTATATTTATTAAATGACCTGCCATAAGTAAATTTGATTGATATAGTCGAGTAGCACTCAAGTTAACACAGAACTTGCATTTGCCGCTCTGAGTGAATTTGTTAGTGCACATGTGTGCTGTGACTCTGGTGGTTATCCAGCTTACTTCGGCAATGGAACAAAGCTAACTGTTCTAGGTAAGAATATTCCAAAAATGTTCATTTGACTTCATTGATTGCCATTGATATGTCAATGCTAAACAGTAAAGCACAATGCACTTCTGTCAAATGGAAGTTAATATGTTATCTAAAATGATATTAAATTGAAATTGGAATACTTCTCAGTAATCTTGAGTTAATCATTTTTTAAAATGAAGTTAGATGTAGGTAAGTAGCATAAATTATGATTGTGACTATCTGAGGTATTAACAGTTGCATAGAATCAGTGTGACCATGGGTAGCGAAGCACACTTTGGCGAAGGAACTAAACTTACAGTCCTAGGTGAGTAATTTGCTTAATATTTAGGAACTTACAAGGATATTTAGGAACATGTGATGCTCAGGTCTAAAAGCATGTTATTTTTTAGGAGCTTTCAAAATGGCATTGTTTTATATCTTTTGGATGTATAAATGATTGTATGGTTCTATAGTAGATATTTTTATGATATTCACAGGGCGTTCAAGTAAAAACAGATAGGGCTTTAGCATTTGGTGCCTCGGGTAAATATGTTAGTGCACATGTATGCTGTGACTCTAGTGTTGGTCAGGCTTATTTCGGCAATGGAACAAAGCTAACTGTACTAGGTAAGAAACATCAAACACGTCTATGCTATTTCATTGACAGGCATTAATAAGATCTGTATGCTAGACTTAAAGCACAATGTGATTTATTTCACATCAGTGGAGGTCATTAACAAAAGTAAAATTGCTATATGATATCTGAAATTGATGAATTAGTATTGGATGAACTGGCAGTTCTCGAAAACCCAATTATGTCTTTAAAATAGTTAAATATAGTGGGATAAGTGGTACTGTATATAAGAATCCAACTGTAGCTGAGGTTTTAACTGTAGCATAGAATCAGTGTGACCTCTGGATATGCTGCATACTTTGGCAGTGGCACTAAACTTACGGTTTTAGGTGAGTAAATTGAGTATTATGTGTGATTTCTAGAACTTAGTACTTAAGTTATCTTGGATTGTGATGTTCTCATGAATTAGAAGAAGTGAAATAATCTTTAAAAATGTAGTTGACACTGGGATAAGTGGCAATGTTCACATGCTCTGCAGTAATGTTTTAACTGTAGCTTAGAATCATTGTGAACGATCGCAGCCCTGCATACTTTGGCAATGGCACTAAACTAACAGTTCTAGGTGAGTACATTAAGTAGAATGTGTGATATTTATAACCTAATATTTTAATTTTGGTACTCACATGCATCAGAACTGGAATAGGTGTAGTCTTTAAAAATGAAGTTAGATAAAGTGGGAAAAGTGGCAGTGTTCACATGATCTCCTGAGGTTTTAACTGTAGCTTAGAATCATTGTGAACAATCTCAGTCCTGCACACTTTGGCAAAGGCACTAAACTTACAGTCCTAGGTGAGTAAATTGAGTATTCTGCTTAAAATGATGTTTATTAGGATATCTAAAATGATGATTAATTTAGAAGAATTGGGCTAGTTAACTCATCTTTAGTGGGATAAGTGGCAATGTTCATATAATCTACATAGCTGAGGTTTTAACAGTAGCATAAAATCAGTGTGAACAATGCCAACCCTGCATACTTTGGAAATGGCACTAAACTTACGGTTCTAGGTGAGTAAACTGAACATTCTGGTCTTTAAGAACTTAAATGATTTAAGTAGTATATCTAAAATGACAGTGTTAATTAGAATAACTGGAGAGAAGAATAGAGTTGGATATAAGTGGCAATGTTACATGATCTCCAGTATAGTTGAGGTTTTAACTGTAGCTTAGAATCAGTGTGACCAATACCAGACCTGCACACTTTGGCAATGGCACTAAACTTACAGTCCTAGGTGAGTAAACTAAACATTCTGATCTTTAAGAACTTAAATGATTTAAGTAGTAAGCCTATATCTAAAATGACAATGTTAATAATAACTGGAGCAAATAATAGAGTTGGATATAGTAGGGTAAGTGGCAATGTTACATGATCTCCAGTATAGTTGAGGTTTTAACTGCAGCTTAGAATCAGTGTGAACTATAACAGCCCTGCACACTTTGGCAATGGCACCAAACTTACAGTTTTAGGTAAGAATTTATATTTTTGTTTGCTTGTCTCTTAGTATTTTATCAGTTTATAAGAATGTCCTGTAAATGTGTTGGTAAAAATGTGAAAATAAGTTTTTTGTAATACTGCAATTAATAATTGCAAACTGTAATTGGTGAATGAGGTGTTGATATGAATTAGAAATACTGGGATAAGAGTAGAAAGTCATCACTGTTCTTCTTTTGGGAATATTCTGTGCTAAAAGCAGTGCTGAGTCTGAGGTACCAGATTTCTGTTCATAATGTTTAATTTGGTGATATGGAAGCTTGTTGTGTTTCTGAAAATGTTTGATATATATTTATTACATATGGTACTGAAAATCAATGGCACTATAAATGGTCTATAGCAGTGTTTAAAATCTATATTGAGTAGTGCATTGTAGAGTCAGTCAGGTTCAAGTGATAGGAAGAGTTTTACTGTAACTGTTGAGCAGTGTGAACAACAGACCTGCATACTTTGGCGAGGGGACCAAACTCACTGTTCTAGGTAAGAAAGTAAATAATGTTGTTGTTTGTTTTTTAGTTTGTTTGGGATAATTGTGAAGTGCTTTGCATTGTTAGAGTAGCCAATGCCAATAACTGAATAATATAGGTGATGTAGCCTACAGTATATATAGTTATAGTTTCTCTAGATCTGAGTGGTGCACTTAGCTGTTCATTGGCAACTCTTGATATAGTGCACTATGAATCAGTGTTTTTACAAGCCTGTAATACTGGTGCTATTCTGTATGCTCTATCAAATAAGATTGTTCTATGAGCTGCATATAACTGTGAGCTGACAAGTGCAGAAACATCAGTTTCATGTAAAGTTGTCTGTGGTTTTCCTGTTGAAGAAGCAATCGAGCACATAAACTGTAGAAATGCAACCTTATTATTTACTAGATTCCTTGCAGTCAAATAGCTACACTTAACTGAGTGTAATATGGTAAAATTAGCCCCAAAAATGTGTTTAATAAAAAGTGTTAATGTTTTTTGTGCTCTGGCACATACTCTGGGATTTCGGGGAGACCGAAAAAAACAAACAAAAACTGTACTTAGTGAGAATTTTGGGTCCCACTTTACATTAAGTGTCGTTAAGTATGTAATACATGCTTATACTTATAATATACTTATATTATTATAAAACCTGCATGTAATTCCATCTGTAATTAATTTCTGTAACTTCCCTTACCTTTTAACCCACCCTTAAACCTACTCATACACCAAACCTGTCCCTAACCTTACCCATATCCCACCTCAATAGCAGCAAATGTGTTTTACAATACAACATGAACACAATAAGTACATTGTAAGTACATTTTGTATTGTGACTTTAACATTTGCCTTACTCTGCTTTTAGTAATGGAGGTTGTTTCTGGGATTCAGGCTTTTATTTCTTCTATAATAATAATAATAATAATAATAATAATAATAAAATTAACTTAATAAAAACTGCATAATTCTTTAGATTGTTTCAGCAGACTGAAATGTCATGGGATGTCTCCAAAATTATTAATGTAAATATGATTAAATTATGTATTTCTTACTGTTATATGCTTATAATATTATTTTACAGATCCTAATATTAAAGTCAGTGAACGAGAGGACATAAATGTCACAGTTATAAGACCCTCTAAAAAGGAGAGCTGTAAGAAGACGGTCACTCTTGTGTGTGTGGCCAGGAACTTCTACCCTGACCATGTGAGCATAAAATGGATGGTTGGAGGCAAAGAAGAAACCGAAGGTGTGGCGACAGACCCTTATCCCACTAAACAAGATGGGGATGTGGAAACGTTCACCATATCCAGCAGACTTAAAGTCCCTAAAAAAGAATGGAAAAACGCAAAAAAAGAATTCAAATGTCAAGTGTTGTTCTACAATGGAACAGACTATTTGAAACTTGAAGATAAGGTCTATGGAATTGCAGGTATGCATTATAGATAAGTTATATGAAAGATAAAGAAAGAAAGTGCTGAATGTGAACATAATGTGTTTTCATATTGTAATATTTGGGACTTCTAATTAATTATCATCTAATTGCAGGGAGTGATTATACCCGAGGTAAGGATTTCCTCTTTTTTTGTCTATGTGCAAAAGATGAATACTATGAATTAGGGTCAGAGGTCAAAAGTTGTTCAAAATAATAATATAAATTTGTTCTTTTAATCTCCAGAGGACTATATAAAATCATCACAGGTGATGAAGCTGGCATACGGCATGTGCATTGCCAAGAGTGGACTGTATGGCCTGGTCATCTTTGTGTTTGTATGGAGAAAGGTAAGGCTGATTAACTTGTAATTAGTTTAAATAATTTAAAACATAAGTATTGGAAGGATGTTAACATCATAAGCAACTTGTTGTGTTTGGTTACATGTGTATATGTTACTACAATATAAAAATTGAGATTATACAGCAGATGTGATGGTTGGATGGATGGATGGATGATAGATAGATAGATAGATAGATAGATAGATAGATAGATAGATAGATAGATAGATAGATAGATAGATAGATAGATAGATAGATAGATAGATAGATAGATAGATAGATAGATAGATAGATAGATAGATAGATAGATTTTTTTCTGAATGTCTTAATGTTTTTGTGATATGTGTTTCAGGGTTCATCTGGAAAGTGAATGAACTGAACATGTCTGGATTGATGAAGTTAACAAGAAGACTCTCTCCATTTACTTCATCCAGGAGTAGAGATGCTGTATATATGACTGAAGATTCTCTCAATTGTTTTTTTTTTTTGTGTGTGTTTTGTTTTTTTCTCTCTTTCTGCTCTTTTCTGTATATTTATCCCAATGAAAGTGTGAAGATGCTTCAGATCAGATTAACCATAAAACCTAGTTGTGTTTTGATATTTTTTTCATCCCCTTGTTTCCTTGCTATTTAGTGATAGCATACTACTATACTAGTAAAACAGAAGTTAATGTAATTTGTTATTTTACACATTGAGATTTACTGTATTTTGTTTTTATTTTCATTTGTATACATAACACAAATAAAATCTATGACGCATGGATATTATCCCCAAAGAAAATTCTCATTTATTTTATAAGCACATAGTTAAACTGATAGAGCATATGGTAAAAACTGATAAAGTAATGCCAAAATTTGATTCCCAGGGAACATAAATAAATTGCATACCTTGAAAAGTCCATCTGTAGTCAATAACTTTTATAGGACTTACTACACTGATCTCCCAACTACTTAGAATCGAGTAATAACATGGTAACAGTGATGTAAGTCATTGGTTATATTCTGTAGCCTACAGTATATGGTCTTCATGTTCCCTGAAAGGCCCTCTAGTGAATACACTGTTACTGAGCGCTAAACTGTTATTAGCCATACATAACTTTTAGTGGTCCCACTGCGGCTCATACCTTGACGAAACATGTTCTAGCTTCTTTAAGTAATTAGCTAGGTCAATTTATCTATCAACATCATAACACATATTTATTTCCAGTTTAGACTCCCACCACTTAATAAATGGAATAAAAAAAATCTACATGTTCAGTTTACTGCAGACTACATGAACACTTCATAAAGGTTTTTCCTCAATCCGTACATCCTCCCATACAAAGCATTTGAACACCTTGTGATTGTCAAACATAAATAGAACATGTTCATAGTTAATATGATGAACAGTTGAGGTTACCTGTGTGAACCTGAATGCAAATGACATCATATCCACCAAAATTGGATGCCCAGTTGGGTAAATTAATTGCAAAAAATGATAAGAAGAGTGAGGTTAGCTCTAAGAAAGCATAATTTCCCTGGTTTGATATTTTATCCAATGCAGTGACATGTATAATTTTTCTGTGTTTTGAACGCTCTTGGGGCCACTGTAAACACTTTTTTGTTAGTTTTAATTACTGTTAAAACATCATTGCACATTAGACAAACATACATTTCAGTCTATACGTTCTGCTCAAAGAGGCTGTTCTGGGTAACAGCTGGGAGGCCACTATGGCTTTCATGGTCTCAAACCAAAAAGGGGCCCCAAAAACAGTGTACCATTGGCCATTATTAGCTGTTAGTTGTTGAGGTTTAGGTAATGAGGTAAATCATCGTGTACTAGCTACGCGAAACTAGAATTTGGAGAAGGGACTAAACTGACGGTTCTGGGTAAGTTTGAATTTTTAAACTCTGAAATAGTACTTAAGTAGACATCATTCAATAAATGCACTCGTCTGATTTGTGAAATGCAGTAAAATGGGTCATATTGTGCATGGCATGCAAATGAAAATGGATTGGCAAAAGAAGCAAGGACCATATATGCCACTAAAATTTGGACATATACAATTTTTTTTTTTATATATTTAAAATGTTTATTTAACAACTAACTTAAGAATTATTAGTGTTTTTTATTTAAAATATATTTTGTATATATTAAATTGGGGAACATTTCAGCTGAAATACATAAATGTACAAATAAAAGGATTTCAAATAAGGTACAGGTGTTAAAATCATAAAACTATTTAAAAAAGTATACAAATGAAATCATCTAAACATTTAAATGTATGTTTAAACTAAGCAGCTAGATTTCATAAATTGCTATGTGCATTTTTTGGGGGGATGGATATAGTATTTCATCCACATGCATTAGCATAAATCACTCTTTATTTCAGTGATTCAAAAAGTAGCAACAATGATCAAATACAATTATTGTACAAAAAAATGGTAACACTGTATTTTAGTGACCTTGTTACATATGTTACATGTCCTTACTGTAGTAATTACAGTAAATTATGCATAATTGCATGCAACTAACCCTAAACCAAACCCCAATCCTAACCCTAACCCTGTCGTAGTTAATTATTATTACTCAATACTTAAATGTACAATTACACTGTAACAAGGACACCTTCAAATAAAGTCTAACCAAAAATTTCACCAGGCCATGCTGCGACTGTCATTGACAAGCATGTCATTGAGCCATTTAATAATGACAGTAGTTATAACATAGTAATTACTGTATAATAAACTTCTGGTAACACTTTATTTTACAGTGTCCTTGTTACATGTTACATGCAGTTACTATAGTAATAACCATAAATTATGCATAAATTACATGCAGCTAAACCTCAACCACACCCTAATCCTAACCCTGTAGTATAGTAACCCCATGTAGTTAATTATTATTACTCAATACTTAAATATATAACACAGACACCTTAAAATAAAGGGTTACACTTTATTTATGTTACAGCGTAACTATACATTTAAGTACTGAGTAATAATAATTAACTACATGTACTTACTATAGGGTTAGGGTAGGATTAGGGTTTGGTTGAGGGTTAGCTGCATGTAATTGTGCATAATTTATGGTTATTACTATAGTAACTGCATGTAACATGTAACAAGGACACTGTAAAATAAAGTGTTACCAAATAATGTGTAACCAAGCTTCCTAACATTGTGCTTTCCTTCTCAAGCTACAAACATCACTCTACCTAAAGTCAAGATCCTACCACCATCTCCGAGAGAAATCTGTTCCCAGAGAGAGACCAATTCAAATCTAACATTAGTGTGTGTGGCGACCGGCTTTTATCCCGATCATGTGAGTTTGACCTGGAAAGTGAATGGCGAAGAGAGAGAGAACAAGGTATCAACTGACTCCACAGCCCAACAGGACAATACGACATTACTGTACCATATCAGCAGCAGAATGAAAGTTTCTAAAAAAGACTGGATGGATCACAAAAATTACTTCACCTGTACGGTTCGATTCTACAACGGAAAAGACTATGTCAATGTTGCAAACACCATAAAGGGTCAAAAAGGTTTGTGGAAATGCACAAAATCTACATAAACAAGCTATTAGGCTGTAAGGCTTGGATATAATTGCCAAAATGGCAAGGAAAGTAGTGAAATATCTAGCATAATTTATTAGATTCCAGTTTGTTATAATATCTTTATCTATTGCAGTGAGAGTTCCCAAATACTTTTTCAGGCCACTGTATATAGTTGTGAGACAACATAGATTATTGATATTTAATTGTCTAATTTGAAAGTCACTGCATTTATGACTTATCAGACATGTTTGTGTATTGGTGTTTTTAGAGAAGCCAAAGGGATTGAAACTGCTTGGTTTTGGCTACATCCTGTTCCTCAGCAAGAGCCTGCTGTATGCGCTGATTGTGTCTGGTGTAGTGTGGAAACTCAAGGTAATCCCTGATAACCATAATGCACATCTCACACATCAAATATGATATAGAATATATATATATATATATATATATGATTTAGGGTACATTTACACAACAACACGGATCCTCAAAAATGCTGTATTCTGCATGCAAGGCCAGTAGTTGGCGAGGTCACTTTGTAAAGAAAAACTACACGTCTATAGACTGAACATGTAATTTGCATGTGCATGACGTCACCATTTTCTCAAATCTGCATTTGCATAACGGTAACGTTTTCAGAAATGTGCACTTTGAATCCTGTTTTTAAAAGTTTGCGTTTTCAGACCCTCTATTGTTGTCGTGTAAATGAACGTCCAAAAAGTTTTCAGTTTTTAGTTGAAAACTGTGTTGTGTTATGTGTATCACAAATATGTGTGAGCATAAGTTAATATGAATTTATTTCCCTACAGTCTTCAAAGAAGATAAAACCATTCCCGGTGGACTGACCATGAGCTTGATACATTTTCTCCTTGAGAGGCCAGAAGTGTCTTTCTTTATTATTTACGAAACGTGTACGATTTTTGTGTATTTTATAGTTTACTAGATTTATGTAGTTTTGTATGACTTCAAATCACTCATATTATGATTTTGCTCATTTTGAATAAATCTTTTTTTACAAATACTTCCCAAAACCTGAACAAATTTTTTGCTTGTTAAGCACATGTACCACAAAAGTTGAATGCATATAAGTGACTAGTTAGCCTGAAATATTAATTAATATTATATTTTTAAGTACAATCAACTTGGATGTTTAAGTAATTTCAAATTAAATTACATTAAACTGACGTAAGAAAATTAGTTGAATCCTGTATAACTTATAAAAAAAGTTGAAAATTGCTTAACTAAAGCAATATGTTGTCATAACTTATTGATCATATTTTTTTTTTTTTTTTTTTTTTTTTACAGTGAATGAACTAACAATGAGAAACAAATTAGAATGTGATAGAAGTTTTGGATTCTAATTTCTGCTATGACTAAAACATCCTGTATTTAATTTTGAGGCCTTTGATTTTATGAGAAACAGAGGATATTTATTATGTATTGTGCAGTGGAAATTATGCGCTTTTGGAAAGTGTAGGTTGTTATCTCAGTTATGTAAGAATCTTCCACTGCAATAAGAAAAATAAGACTTTATATGACTCGCGACCTCTACATTTCTCATATGTGAGCTCTAAAGCTTTTCTATAATTCCTGGAACAATACACATCAAAAGTACTGAGAACTGCAACTGAAAATAACAACAACACAAAATATGGTTACACTTTATTTTGATTGTCCACTTTAGACATTCTACTAACTATAAGTAACTTGCAACTACATGTCAACTAGTACACGTAACACTCAACTTAACAGTAGAATAAGTTGACGTAGTTTCAAAGTTACTTATAGTCAGTAGAATGTCTGTTGGGGAGCATCAAAATAAAGTGTTAGCAGATATTAAGCCAACAGTCTATTAATACTCTAATGAGAGTTAGTTGACATGTAGTTGCAAGGTTACTTATAGTAAAATGTTTGAAGTGGACCATCGAAATAAAGTGTTACCAAAAATATTGGTGTTTTTACTGTCATTTGAAAATGTGAATAATTCTAGTTTGAATGGTGTCTAGATGAGTTTAAACATCAGGTTGCTGTAGTTGAAAGCAGGATGTGGTGTTAGGTCTTTGTGAGCAGTGTGGAGGTGTTGGGGAGGATGTGGTCAGAGCGTTCTCGAGATGTTCATGCTCAATCCTGCATCTTTCACACACCTGCTGCTGCTCACAAGCCTCAAAGCTCATACACATCTACAGACTAAACCAATTAAAAAGACAAGAGCTGTTGGAAACTGGTGCAGAGCTGATTCATTCGAGGAGGATGTTTGCAGGTATCAACAGTCTGCACCACACACCCCCACATCTGTATTGTTTTTCTGGAACATGTTTAACTCATCATCATGAATCACTTGCTCAGTCTGAGTAATTTGAAGAAAGAAAACAGAATACAGAATTAGAAAACACTAGTGATTTAGAAAGACTTTTAATAAAGTTTTTATTCAATCATTAATCTTATATATAAAAAACATAATAAAATGTTATGTACTTTTACATTTACAGTATTCAATTGGTTTCAGTCTAATCATGCTCAGTTTGTTAGACTGGGAAATCACAAATCTGATACTGTGCCTGTTCGACAGGGAGTTCCTCAGGGTTCAGTGTTGGGCCCAACTTTATTTAGCATATACTGTATATGCTTCCACTTCATGGCCTTGGGTATCACTGCTATGCGGATGATAATCAAATCTACATCACCACTAGCCCTGATTTCCATAGTAGGTTAACTATTTTGAGTAAGTGTCTAGAAGAGATCTGTCACAGCCACGTTCTGTTTTGTTCATGGACTTTCAATGGGTTTTCATTTGTCACATGGTTCTTTGTTCTGTTTCCCGCCACTCATCAGTTCCCATGGTTACCATCGTTAGTTAAGTTCTGTTCAGATGTGTCCTGTTAATTATCTCGTTTCTGTTTGCTATTTAGTTCTCCCCTTTCACTCAGTCCTGGTCCGATCTCCGTTGTGTTACGTTGTGTGTACCTACCTGCCTGTTCCTGTGATTAAACTCCCTTTTGAACTTCATTCTTCTTCCGTCGTCTTCCTACCTGCACACAGCCCTGACAAGATCAGAATGCAGAATAACTTCTTAAAACTGAACGGATCAAAAACTGAGATGATGTTTATTGGTATGATGGCGGCTACTCATAAGGCCGATCATATTAATTTGGTTGTTGACTCTAATATGGTATAATACTTCTCACATCACAGGTGCGGATTCTTGGTGTAATTTTTTATCCTTAACTAAAATTAGATGCACATACTATAAAACATCGCAAAAATTACCTTCTATCATCTTAGGAACATTGCAACATTGACGCAGAAAGGCTCATACATGCCTTCATTACGTCTAGGTTAGATTACTGTAATGCCTTGTTCTCTGGCCTTCCAGCTAAATTTTTAAGCAGGCTACAGTATAATCAAAATTGTGCTGCTCGTGTGCTATCTCATACCTCACCTCGGGAACAGATTACACCAGTGCTTTCACAGTTGCACTGGCTTCCCATTTTAAAATTCTAATTTGAACATAAATCATTACATGGGACAGCACCAGCGTATCTTTGTGATCTTATTAGTCCATACACTCCTTCACGTTCTCTCCGTTCTGCCAACACTATTTTACTTCATCAGCCTTCATGTAAACTTAAGACCATGGTGGAAAGAGCTTTTTCATTTATAGGCCCATAAGTTATGGAATCGATTCCCTTCAATATCAGAAATGCTTCAACTTTGGAACATTTTAAAAAGTTAATTAAGATGCATTTATTCAAGGTTGTTTTTAAGTAATTTATTGTTTTGTTATTTACATGTTGTTGTGTTTTGTTTTTATTTCACTGTAGCGCTTTGGGTTTAAAGGTGCACTGTGTAAATTTTTGCAGCATCTAGTGGTGAGGTTGCGAATTGCAACCACTCACCGCTCACCCCTCCCTTTCGAAGCACATAGAGAAGCTACGGTGGCCGACACAGGACAAAAATGTCGTCGTCTGAGACAGCAGAGAGTAGCTAGTGCTCTGTAGAGCAGTTTGTCCGTTTAGGGCTACCGTAGAAACATGACGGCGCAAAATGGCGATTACAATGTAAGTGGACCCGTGGTGTATGTAGATAAAAACGGCTCATTCTAAGGTAATAAAAACATAACGGTTCATTATGTAAGGTCTTTATACACCACTGAAAACATAGCTAAGTCTGTCAAACTATTAAAGTTTGCAGATGATACTACCCTCATCGGGCTCATCTCTGGGGCGGACGAGGTTGCCTACAGGTGGGAGATTGGCCATCTGGTATCCTGGTGTAGTCAGAACAACCTAGAGCTCAATATGGTGAAAACAATGGAAATGGTGGTGGATTTTAGGAAGAATCCAGCCACATCCACCCCCATCACACTGCATGACTCTTTCTGCTTTCTGGGAACCACCATTACACAAGATCTCAAGTGGGACTTAAACATTAATTCCCTGATTAAAAAAGCTCATCAACGGATGTACTTCCTGCGGCAGCTGAGGAAGTTTAACCTACCGAGGGCAATGATGGTGCACTTTTATACCATCATCATTGAGTCAATACTAACCTCCTCTATCACTATCAGGTATGCTGCAGCCACTGCCAAGGAAAAAAGCAGACTGCAGTGTGTTATTCACTCGGTGGATAAAGTGATTGGATTTAATTTGCCATCTCTTCAGGACCTGTATACTTCCAGGACTCTGAGGAGGGCAATTAAGATTGTGACCTCACGCCATAAAAACAGTTTTTACCCACCTGCTACTGGCCTTATTAACACTGCTTCATATGCATTACATTAATGCACACTACTCTGACTGTATGTTACACTTGCAACAATTTTATTCAAATTGGGTATGTATATTATAGGCCTATTTATTTATTTTTATTTATTTTTTATTTTCTCTTAAACTTAAAGATGTCTTAGTCTCATTTCTTATTTTCTTAAAGCATCTGCATACCACAACAAATTCCCTGTACATGTGTACTTGGCAATAAAGATTCTGATTCTGCGCTTCTGAGCTTACCCAATGTATATTATATTGCATTTCTATCAATAGATCCTCATACACACTGCACCTTTAAGAAAAGCACATTATAAATAAAATGCATTATTATTTTTATTATTATTATAGATTGTTTCATTAATGTACACAATGTAGCAGTTCTCAGTTGCATATTTGGGTTTGAATTAGTGTATTTTTTTACAGTAATTTTTTACTGTAAAGTCTAAGCCTACATTGAGAGGGTTAATTCTTCAATTATATAATTCAAATGGGTTTTGATTAGGTTGGAGGAACATATTTAAATAATTTGAAAAGAAAATAAGTTAATAAGGTATTTTTTAATTGTTTTACACATAAATAATTGGGGTCTCTGGGACCCCAAATATAAAAACAGTAAAGTCAATCACAACACAAGGGGTCAGTTCTACTGTAGATGATTTTTGGACAAAAAAATAGGGATATGTCCCCTCTTTCAATCAAGCAATTTGAAACAAGGCCTCGAATTATATGATCTAGCCTTCAAATTAACTCAAAAGGTGTTTTTTGTCTCTGAGGCCCTTTACACCTAGTATTAAGATGTGTTTTGGTCGATCAGATCACAAGTGGACGACGCTAAATACAGGTCTAAACGGGGTCTAAAACGTTTTGAGCTTGTCCACTTTCAACCACTTCTAGAGGTTCGACCGGTTCATTCGACCGGATTACTTTTGTAGTGTAAACGCCTACTGACCTAACGCATAAACATTATGGGAACTGTGCTAGCCAGACGGGATTTAAACTTTGTCGGCTGGAAACCCAAGTTTGGTTTGAAGATGATAAATGTCCCAAGCACAATGTTCTCTCACCATTCCTGATTTGTAACAGACACTCACAGCATTCAGCGCGGTCTTGCGGCTCTCAGAGCAGAAACAAAAGCTGATGCTCTCCATATGTTTTGTCCATTGTTTCCGGTCATGTTCATATGTAAATTGCATGAACTTATTTCATCCATTAGATCGAAAGATCTGAAAAAGCCCATACATTTACCCACCCATAGACCCTCCCCTCGAAGAAATCAGGACAGAAGTGCTTGAAAATGGACAAAAGAGACACAAGATGTAAAAGAAAATGTGTCTCCCTCGTCTACTTGTGATCCAATCGACCAAAACACATTTTAATACCAGGAGTAAACAGGGCCTGAGAGTTTTTGTACAGCATTCATTGTAGTCTGTCATACTGTGGGGACTGGCTGCACAATACCAAACAGCAGAACCAATATGGGTTACACTCTTGGACTTCAGCAGTATCTGAAGAAGCCCTGGTCTGTTAGACAAAAAATCCCCCATGCTATCTGGATCCACCATGCCTTTACCCAGAGAACTGAACATCAGCTTGAGACCATCTGTTGGGGTCCAGCGGTACCAGTACAGGTTTGGGTTATCAGTGCCTGTGATGGAGCAGGTGACTTCAAGTGGTACACCTGGTAGAACAATAATCTCCAATGGGTTTTGGTTTACCTGAAGACCTGAGATAAAAAGAAATGGAATTAGTAATTTAGGATTTAAAACATTGTAAAGCTAGTTTGTGCAAATCAACAGCTTACACATAGTAGCAGGCCATTGTAATGATACAAAAAAGATGGCAAAATGCAAATGCATCATGAATAGCTGAACTTAGCAAAGTCTTGAGGCTTAAATAATCATGGTGTGCCTCTAGAGGTGGGGTTGGGTGCTGTAGTTTAGTTGATAAAAATCTAGGCTGGTCTAGGGGAAATCCATCAACTATCAGCACTTGACTTGAGAAAGATGCGGTTGTTCAAGGGGGATGTTCATGTATAAAGTGTACTATACTGTCACTTTGTATGTACTTTTGGTAACACTTTATTTTAGGGTTCAATTCTCACTATGAACTAGTTGCTTATTAAGCATGCATATTACTATGATATTGGCTGTTTATTAGTACTTATAAAGCACATATTAATGCATTATTCTGCATAACCATATTCTACTTCCCTTAATCCTACCCAATACCTAAACTTAACAACTACCTTACTAATTATTAATAAGGAGTAATTAGGAGTTTGTTGAGGCAAAAGTTGTAGTTAATAGTTATTTAATAGTGAGAATTTGACCCTAATCTAAAGTGTGACCGTACTTTTTTATACAAAGTGACAATCACTTTAAGCGACTTTTTTACTCATTAATGACTGTGAGAGTGTTACTTGCTCACTGAACTGCTGTATAAACAAGGTCAGTTTAGAGTAAAACTGAATTGAGGGCATAATTACATCTTAGTATACATGAAAGAATAGCCATCTTATGTGGTCTGAGCAATAACTGCAGTGCATTTCTATATATTAAATTGTGTAGTGTTTGATTGGCTCTCTGTTAAAGAAATATGTTTTGATGTAGTAACTCAGTTTTTTGCTAAACTTAGATATGTGGTTATTAGTTTGGTGCGATAAATAATTCAGAGATAAATGAATGAACACTACAAAAAACGGTCACACTTTAGTTTAGGGTCGAGTTCTCACTATTAATTAGCTATTAACTATGACTTTTGCCTCAATAAAATCCTAATTACTGTTTATTAATAGTTAATAGTAAGGTAGTTGTTAAGTTTAGGTATTGGGTCGGATTAAGGGATGTAGAATATGGTCATGCAGAATAAGGCATTAATATGTGCTTTATAAGTACTAAAAAACAGTCAATAGCCTAGTAATATGAATGCTAATAAGCAACTTAATAGTGAAAACTGGACCCTAAACCGAAGTGTTACCACAAAAACAATTGGCATGTAATAAGCTGCATTGTAATGTATAGTTGCATAAGCAGTTGCACAAGCAAATGAGATATGTTCTGATACATCCACTATACCTCATCCCATTAAATATTGTCCAAATATTTAGTTTATAAAATTCTGATTAATTAAACATTACAACATGAAGCAATTTCAGAATTTAGTTTCACAAATAATGTGGAGAACAGATGTAATTACAAGATTAAAGTACACAAATGTATTACAAACCCGATTCCAAAAAAGTTGGGACACTGTACAAACTGTGAATAAAAAAGGAATGCAATAATTTACAAATCTCATAAACTTATATTTTATTCACAATAGAATATAGATAACATGTCAAATGTTGAAAGTGAGACATTTTGAAATGTCATGCCAAATATTGGCTCATTTTGGATTTCATGAGAGCTACACATTCCAAAAAAGTTGGGACAGGTAGCAATAAGAGGCCGGAAAAGTTAAATGTACATATAAGGAACAGCTGGAGGACCAATTTGCAACTTATTAGGTCAATTGGCAACATGATTGGGTATAAAAAGAGCCTCTCAGAGTGGCAGTGTCTCTCAGAAGTCAAGATGGGCAGAGGATCACCAATTCCCCCAATGCTGTGGTGAAAAATAGTGGAGCAATATCAGAAAGGAGTTTCTCAGAGAAAGATTGCAAAGAGTTTGAAGTTATCATCATCTACAGTGCATAATATCATCCAAAGATTCAGAGAATCTGGAACAATCTCTGTGCGTAAGGGTCAAGGCCGGAAAACCATACTGGATGCCCGTGATCTTCGGGCCCTTAGACGGCACTGCATCACATACAGGAATGCTACTGTAATGGAAATCACAACATGGGCTCAGGAATACTTCCAGAAAACATTGTCGGTGAACACAATCCACCGTGCCATTCGCCGTTGCCGGCTAAAAATAGGTCAAAAAAGAAGCCATATCTAAACATGATCCAGAAGCGCAGGCGTTCTCTCTGGGCCAAGGCTCATTTAAAATGGACTGTGGCAAAGTGGAAAACTGTTCTGTGGTCAGACGAATCAAAATTTGAAGTTCTTTTTGGAAAACTGGGACGCCATGTCATCCGGACTAAAGAGGACAAGGACAACCCAAGTTGTTATCAGCGCTCAGTTCAGAAGCCTGCATCTCTGATGGTATGGGGTTGCATGAGTGCGTGTGGCATGGGCAGCTTACACATCTGGAAAGGCACCATCAATGCTGAAAGGTATATCCAAGTTCTAGAACAACATATGCTCCCATCCAGACGTCGTCTCTTTCAGGGAAGACCTTGCATTTTCCAACATGACAATGGCAGACCACATACTGCATCAATTACAACATCATGGCTGCGTAGAAGAAGGATCCGGGTACTGAAATGGCCAGCCTGCAGTCCAGATCTTTCACCCATAGAAAACATTTGGCGCATCATAAAGAGGAAGACGCGACAAAGAAGACCTAAGATAGTTGAGCAACTAGAAGCCTGTATTAGACAAGAATGGGACAACATTCCTATTCCTAAACTTGAGCAACTTGTCTCCTCAGTCCCCAGACGTTTGCAGACTGTTATAAAAAGAAGAGGGGATGCCACACAGTGGTAAACATGGCCTTGTCCCAACTTTTTTGAGATGTGTTGATGCCATGAAATTTAAAATCAACTTATTTTTCCCTTAAAATTATACATTTTCTCAGTTTAAACATTTGATATGTCATCTATATTGTATTCTGAATAAAATATTGAAATTTGAAACTTCCACATCATTGCATTCTGTTTTTATTCACAATTTGTACAGTGTCCCAACTTTTTTGGAATCAGGTTTGTACTTGTAGTTAACTGCGTGAAATTGTAAGACATCAAATTTGCTACTAGGAACTTTTCCAACTAGGTGTGACAAACTTTTTCTTGTACTGTCAGCAGAAAAAAAAAACCATATGACAGAAGCCTCTACTCCAGTACGCCTACTACTTCTCAGCAGAACATACAGAGGCCTTAGTGTGATGGGCGTCATAACAACTACATAACAAATAAATGATGATGTCTAAACAGCATATAAGCAATAATCATAAATGTTTAATTATACCCATAATAGATAGTTAAAGAACACTACACAAGGCTGGTGTTAATTTTATCAGTGGCCTGGACAGGGATAGCGGTTAGGACTGGATAGAACTGGATCCATGAGGTTACAAAAAAATCATGTGACACTGTTTCCTCAAAGTAACTGAGATGTTAGAGCAATCTGAGGACTGAGAGCTGCTTCCATGCCCATACTATTGGTAATGTTATATGTTAGCGCCATCTGCTGGATTCATGTCTTATTGCAGCTCAAATGTATGAAGGCAGTGACTCTGCTTACAGTGTGTGATATTACAAATGACTTTGCTTGTAGCTAGGTATTTATTTTTCCTTGGCCTAACATGCTAATGAGGAGGGGGTTTTTCCTTTAGCATTTCCTTTAACATTGTTTTATTTATTTAATTATTTATCTCCACGCACATTTCATTATTTACGTATTTATTTATTCAGGAATATGTGGATTTATGTATTTATTTGCACATTTATTTATTTATTATTTTTGCAGGTTTTGTCCTCCATAAGTCCTTGATTAGCTGGTTTAGGTTTGTTTTATTGGGATTGGAGCTAAACTCCAGGAGTAGGATTGGACACCCCTGCTTTATGAACTTGCTGTGTTAAATTGCTTGTGATGTTCCCTATTTACAAATCTCTTTGGATAAAAGCAAATATATGTATGCACTTATATTTAATTTGCAAAAAAGTCACATTTATTTGTAGGCTGGATAATACAGGACTGTGTGGTTTAAGAATTTATAACATTTGTCATAGGTTTTTGTACAGCAGCAGAGTAAGTCTGTGTCACTGTGCTTACTCACTGCACAGAAATACACACCACTGTCGTCAGGCTCCAGCTTTTTTACTGTGAAAGATCCACGTTCAGCTACAGTCTTATCGGCTGAGTATTTCTCATCAGAAAATTCACCAAAGTCTGGCTTGAGGTTTGTCGTTGTGAACGCAATGAGTTTCATTGTCTCTCCCCGGCGTTGTCGGAACCAGTACATGTAGAAATAGGTAGAACCCTTAGTATGACTGCAGTTCATTTGTGCAGATTCACCCTGTGGAGCCCATAATATTGGAGTCTGTGTAACATCACTGGCTTCTGTTGAAAAGATTCAATAATTGAAAAGATTCAAATCATTTTTAATATTAAATCCAAAACAATGATATAGGAACAGATATTTTACCTAAAGTATGTTGCAGAAAGATCAGTTTAAAGAGTATTAGTATGATCATGTTAGTTCTCTGGCTAGATTAGAAATGTCAGAATGAAAAATACAGAAGGAAATCACGAGTGCTTTAATGGGGAGGGACAGAATGTGACATCACTATGACATCACTCTGCTTAATAGTAATTAATGTCAGATTAATGCATACTTGGGGGTATTCTTGGAAATAGCCGTTGAAATAGTTTCATGTCTTGTTTATGTAACATCCTAAACTGTAAAACGACCATAAAAAAAATTATTTTAACAACTTTACAGTTCAAATATTCCAATACAAGTTGACAACAAAATGTTGTATAATGGTAAACCTCAAATTGCTGTCTAAATAAATGATTATGTATGTTATATATAATTGGTCTGAACAAAAACAGATATAGTGAATGAAAATGCAAGTTCACTCTTTTGGGTGGCACTTGTGGAAAAGCATAAGTACAGTGGTCACCGTGGTTACCCATGTACACAAAGTAGCACAGTTTTTTTTATAGATTTATAAAAAAGCAGGAATCACTGCCCTGACAGCACACGTACACCCCGGAGACGTCTATTTGATGTCTGCATTTACTCTGCAAGTGTTTGCTGATCGGCAATACGTTTCCTGTCAGACGTTAAAAGACATCTCGAAAATAACTTTAAGATGTTTATGATTTAGAATGTAGCGGTATGTAAAACTGCTTTTTTTTTTAGATGTTTATCAGATGTTTGTAGACAGCAGATGTTTTTCAGATGAAGCGCTCTTTAGCAGACATCTTTCTGACATTACTTGGAACGTTATTTAAAAGTACATTATGATAAATACTTTGCTTGTTATATATACATGCAACATTTCAGACATAAATAAATTATAAATGTTAGCTAGATTGTGTTTATTTACATGTGTCTAACGATGTATGTTTATCCTGAAATATAAAAAATAATGCTTTCTATTTTTAAAAACATATATCATGTGTCTTATCGGTCGTTACGTGTAGTGAGCTGACTCACATAATTTAAGTTTCACGCTTCAGAACTTCCGTTAAGAGAAAATAGTGAGCATCGATGCACCCTGGGTTTTGCAGTGCATTGTGGGACTTTTAGGGAGCGAACATTTCAGTGCACTGGAAGGATTCTGCGATTAAGACAGCACTTAAAATGGCCGACTCCCTGATCAGTGCCATGACTACTGAACTAGGGAGCTGATTGAGACGCACCCAAAGTCTGACAAAACACACAGGGCTTAAATAGGCAAGTTACATGATCGAGATAAATCACACACAGGTGGCAGGAATCAAGACATAATGAGTTCAGGCAATGGGTTATGGGAAATGCAGTTCATGAAGTGGTAAAGGAGACAGGAGGAGTGCCCTCTGGTGGCTATCATAGGCACACCAGCTGGCAGGCGTGACACTGGCAATGGCCTATTTCAATGTCAGAATGGCGAATACTGCCGAAAGGTGACGTGTTTGCTGGTAGGCCTATGTAATTATATTTACTGTGCATCTAGTTGCATTTAAATGTATCTTACACATAGTGACAGCCGTCATAGTGATAGAGCAAAACAAACTAATAAATAAACAAATAAATAAATAAATAGCAGAACATAGTAGAGTCTTAAATAAACATGTGCGCAGCTAGACACAGGGTTGGGTGGTTTAGATTAGTGGTTCAAGATCTTGTGTGAAACTATATCTATAGATTGAAGGTCCTCACCAAACAAGGGGAAATACATGAACTTAAAGCATTGTGCCCTTGAGAAAGAGACACATCTCAAGTAGGAAAGTCCTGTGAAAAGTTATACACTTTATGTTTATTAAGGTGACTTACTATACTTAAAGTGTACTTACTATAGTAATAACAGTAAATTATGCATAATTACAAGTAACTAACCCTAAACAAAACTCTATAGTAAGTACATGTAGTTAATTCATTTTACTCAGTACTTATTTGAGTAAGTACAATGTAACTATGTCACCTTAAAATAAAGTGTAACCAATTATACCGTAAGTTACTTTGTGTACCAATAATTTACTGTTATTGTGTAGTAATAACAGAAAATGATACATAATTACAAGCAACTAACCCTAAACCAAACCTTAACCCTATAGTAAGTACATGTTGTTAATTAACATTACTCAGTACTTAAATGTATAATTACACTGTAACAAGGACACCTTAAAATAAAGTAAAACCAAACATCTTTTTATGCATCAAAATGTATGAATTTATTAGGATTGTGAGAGTGTCACTTTGTCACTGAACTGGCATGTGAAGAAGGTACATTTACAGGACTGAGGGCAGCATGAATGATTCGAATGAACACCCTCCTGTATGTTGTGAAACGGCAGTGTATTTCTGCATTTTAATTCTGTGGTGCATTTGATTGGCTCTCTGTTATGGTTTTTCTTTTATTCTTGTTTGCCAGTTGGCAGCAGCTCTGTATTTCTCTGTGTAAATTCAGTGCCAGAAACGGATCAGCACTGCATAAGCAATTATCTGCAGGGATAAATTACACAGTATACTGTAGCATGATGTGCTGAGAATTTAAGAACCACTGGCAAACAGAACATAAAAGTGAGTGATTTAGGAAGCAGGGTTTTTGTACAGCAGCAGAGTAAGTCTGTGTCACTGTGCTCACTCACTGCACAGAAATACACACCACTGTCGTCAGGCTCCAGCTTTTTTACTGTGAAGGATCCACGTTCAGCTACAGTCTTATCGGCTGAGTATTTCTCATCAGAAAATTCACCAAAGTCTGGCTTGAGGTTTGTCATTGTGAACGCAATGAGTTTCATTGTCTCTCCCTGGCGTTGTCGGAACCAGTACATGCAGATATAGAGTGAACCCTTAGTATGACTGCAGTTCATTTGTGCAGATTCACCCTGTGGAGCCCATAATATTGGAGTCTGTGTAACATCACTGGCTTCTGAAAAATAATAATAAAAATAGTTAGATTAAAAAAAACAAAAAACAGTCCAAAACAACAATGAATCCTAGATACACAAACTTATCCAACCTGAAATATGTTTCAGAATGAACAGTTCAATAATTATTGGTATAATCATGTTAGTTCACTGACATGCCATAAATGCAAAAGAAAACCATGAACGCTTAAATGGAGAAGCACAGGATGTGACATCACTATGGCATCACTCTGTCCCTTCACTCTCAAAAAAAGCCTTGGGGAACAAAACGTATAACTGTACCTTTAAAGGTACACAATTGGTCCTTAGGGTACAATTATACTATTGTTTTGCTCTACTTAGAGGTACAAAAATGTACCCTTAAGGGTACCACCCCAGTGATGGCCACTTGTACCTTAAAAAGGTAAAATTTTGTACTCTTTTTTTATAGTGTTTTCATATGAGTACAGTTAAAGGACACTACATGAAACTGGTGTTCATTTTGTCAGTGGCCTGAACAGGAAGAGCGGTTGACAAAATGATTTTGTTTGAATTCAAAAATAATTGACTTAAGGCACAAAAACCAAACCTAGAGCACTGGTCCCACATTTCCAGATAGATAAAGGTTCCATGAGGTGACATGTTTGTAAATGTTAGCCGTTAGCACCATCTGCTGGATTCATGCCCTATTGTGGCTCACCCACTGCTGTGTATCGGTCAGTGTTGCAGTTCTGCTCTGGCTTTTTTTCATTGGTGGAGCAAAACCAAATAATATAACTGCTAATAGTGCGTCTGTTGTATAAAAACAATATTATGCAATCGCGCTGCCTCCATCCAGCAGCTGTGATTACAGGCCAAGTTCTGCATTTTAGAAGGCAGTACAACTATGTGATATTCATTACATCAATGCTGATTTATGGCCAAAACACACTCTTGTAAGTGTGATATTGCTTCCGTAATAATAAAAATAATAAAGCTAGTCTTTGTGTAATGTAACTGTAAGCGTTGGTTGCAGCAGAGATAAAACAGGATCTAAGTGCAGCAGCTTTAACTTTAATTTCAAGAACAAACTCAAATCTTCACAAAACACTCATGAGTAACCGGACCATGAACAGAACAACCAACATTACTATCAGTAATAACGTAGGGTTGACCATGAACAGACTGAAACACAGGGCTTAAATACACAGACCAAACAAAAGGAGCTAATGGGTAATTAACTAGACAGGTGAACGGGATAAATGAATCAAACACATGGGAGAAATAAAGAGGCGAGAGCAGGTAAAAGATATTAAACAATCAGTGCGTTTACGTGCACCATCATAATGCGATTATAATGGGATTTTGGCAATATTGTGATTAAACTTTACCTCATGTAAACGCAATACTTAGATCAAACTAATGTGATTAAGCTCATAATCATAGTAACCATATTCGCATTAAACTATGTGGCGTACGCCGATGATTTTAATCGCAATAAACAGGCATATAAACACATTAATCGCATTATTACCGCTCTGACCGAAGTGTGCATGTGCACGGACGTTATTCACACAACTTCACGAACGAATTCCGTGACATTATTCTTAAGTTTTCTCTTCTCCAAATCGCTAAACTGTCAACACAATTCGCTGCGCAGTCTCTGCTCCGTATCTTCATCCAGACGGCGCGAAGAACGAGACGGCAGCGTAGGCAAACATGGCAATGCGATGTTCATCACGGCGCCGAATAATATCCAGAACCATGGGCGATTCTAGGATTTTCATTTTAGGGGGGCTCAGCCCCCAGTGAGGGTATGAAAAAAATGCTAACACTTTAGTTAAGGGTCCAATTCTCACTATTAACTAGCTTATTAGCATGCATAGTAAGTTATTAGGATTTATTATTACTTATAAAGCAAATATTAATGCCTTATTCTGCATGACCATATTGTACATCCCTTAATCATATCCAGGAATGTAGGCAGGATTATAATCACTGAGATCCCAAATGTGAGGTAATTAGGGGGGTTGGGGGGCATGCTCCCCCGAGAAAATTTTGATTTCTATGATCTACATATGTGCATTTTAAGATGTTCGGAAGGCCAAAAAATTAGATAACAATAGCTTGAAAACCATGTCAGTGGGCAGATATGACTGATATAGTTTTTCCATTTTCGTCAGTGAAGAAAGTAAACATATGGTTAACTGATATTTATATGTTTTATGAATCATTTTCGTAGACACGTGAATTTACTGAAGGCTACCAGAAAAGATAGGTAACTAAGTTTATTAAATTAATTCACAATATGCACACATTCATTACTAATCTTATGCCCAATACAGGCTGAAAAAAGCTGAGCTTTTTTTTATTTACTGAAGGCTACAAATGGAATTATATTAATTTACAATATGTAGCCTACACATTCATTATTAATCTTAGGCTATGCCTAATCTGAAGAAAACGTCTTTGTTAATATTTCTTGTTTGTTAATTACATTATGAATCACATTAGGCCTATTTTCAATTAAAAACGGCGAAATTAGACAAAATGTTATTAATTTGCCTGAATATTTTTGTCATTTGTTTAACATTTCTGACTTAAAGAAGCAGCTGTCAAATATGAAATGTTTAGTTTAGCTACTTATCTCTTATTTGACGTCGAGTCGCGCTGCTAAAATTCACGCTCAGCTTCAGCAGCTTCTGTGTGAACATAAAGCCCGCCTACTCTGATTTGATTGGTCTTCTCAAATATTTTGACATTGACGAGCGGTGACAAACCAATGAGGCTCAGATGAACGCACACACTTCTGCTTCTGACGTACGCTGAAGCCCCCTAAAAAAGGCATAGTGACGCCAACGTCCATAAAAATTTATTTTGAACAGTCAAAAATGACTGTCATCAGAAATTACATTGTAGCATATTTGTCATAATGTCATTTATTGAATTGAACCCACATTAGGATTTATAACACATATAAATGTTGCACCTGCATCCTACATGTCAACTAACTCTGATTAGAGTATTAATAGAGTATTAGTAGACTGTTAGGGTTAGGGTAAATTTTAGGGTTAGAATAAGTTGACATGTACTTGCAAAGTTACTTATAGTCAGTAGAATGTCTGTTGTCGAGCATCAAAATAAATCGCTATTACTTTAATACTCTAATCAGAGTTAGTTAACATGTGCAACGTTACTTTTATTAAACAGAATGTCTAAACAACAACGTTAAATAATGCTAACAACATGCTTAAACATGCTAGCGACATCAATGTGTTAACATATGTTAAACGTGCTAGCTGTGTCTATGCTAGCAACATGCCAGAACAAGTTAGGAAAATGTTAATGCATAGCAACATGTTGAAACAGCTTAGTAATGTCTAGCAAACATGGAAAATCATGCTATCATTACCTAGCAACAATGCTAACAATGCATAACTACTATAGTTAATCATGTTAGCAATGGCTAGAATTAGTCTATGTGGTCTAATGTGGTGTCTAGTGCTCTCATAAGGTCTAATGGCTCTGAAGAGGTTTAAGGACTGAACTGGTTTGATGTGGTTTCCTCAGGGTCAGGTAAGGACAAATGGGGATTGTCTAATCAATGATTTGATTGGTTTTCCTGTCTTCATCTGACTTCATGTCTGTCTATCTGACAGTAAAACCTTCAAACCTCAAGCTTTTAAAACTGTTTACTTTTAGGCCAACATCAGAGAGTGTCATCAACCTTTTATCTATCTAGTTAGCACCTGTCATTACACCTGTTCTGTCTTTCCAGGTATATTAGGCTATTGTATACAAGCATTAACATTTTAGGTTTTTGTACAGCAGCAGAGTAAGTCTGTGTCACTGTGCTCACTCACTGCACAGAAATACACACCACTGTCGTCAGGCTCCAGCTTTTTTACTGTGAAAGATCCACGGTCAGCTACAGTCTTATCGGCTGAGTATTTCTCATCAGAAAATTCACCAAAGTCTGGCTTGAGGTTTGTCATTGTGAACGCAATGAGTTTCATTGTCTCTCCCTGGTGTTGTCGGAACCAGTACATGTAGTAATAGAGTGAACCCTTAGTATGACTGCAGTTCATTTGTGCAGATTCACCCTGTGGAGCCCATAATATTGGAGTCTGTGTAACATCACTGGCTTCTGAAAAATAATAATAAATTAGTTACATTTTTTTTTAGATTTCCTATATCAGTCCAAAACAATGATATAGGAAGTTAATGATATCCTACCTGAAATATGTTGCAGCATTATCAGTTTAATGATTATTAGCATAATCATGTTGGTTCTCTGGCTAGACTGGAAATGGCATAAACAGAAGGAAACCATGAACTCTTTAATGGGGAGGCACAGGATGTGACATCAGGTGAACGTGATTTCAGTGCAGCATGATCCTGGTTCAACATTCCAATCAACCAATCAGATTTGAGGGACAAGTTTACAGTTTATGTCAAGTTTAGGTTTACAATCAGGGTTAGATGCTTCTACATCAGTGTTATTCACTTATAATTTCCCTCTGATTTTAGGGATAACTTATGGGTAGGGTTAGGTTTAGGGGTAGGGATAAGTACAAGTATTACTTGGAAAATGCTCCATTTACAAAGTATCAACTTGAAATTTGTCCAGATTCTGTTGGAATTGTAGATAAGAGTCTTTTATAATGGGACACAACTTTGCTGCTCAATAATATACAATAGATCATGAGCTCCCCCTGTCGTTTTCATTTAAAATGACAGGTGTTTTCAGCTGTAAGGAATGATTTGTGAGGAAAAACAAAATAGCACACTGCCATATTACACCATTTCTATAGAATGCAGTATTTTCTTTATACATGAAATACCTGGATGATGGTTTGACTATGTATTTTCCCAAAATGTGCAGTAAGCTATACAACAGCTCATGTTGTGTGTCCCATAATGCAATGTACTTGACAAATGAATTGATAATATCAGTCACAATTTGAACAAATCTTTTTTTTTGACAGTGCTCTAAAGTTATACAGTAGACTAACTAGTCGACTAGTTGTTGTTCTAGTTGACCCAGACAAAAGAACGATTTCTCTCAACAAATTCACCATGTTTTAAATAAAGATTCAGAACTACAGAATGATTGTGAATTTTATATTGCTTTTACACAACAGTTCAATAAACAAAACATTAATAGTGAGTAAATTTTTTTAAGGAGAAACATGTTCCATTAATGATTGTCAACTAGAAAGTGTCCAGATACTTTTTATCTTCATTTAAAGGTGCACTGTGTAAATTTTAGCGGCATCTAGTGGCGAGGTTGCGAATTGCAACCGCCCACCGCACACGCCTCCCTTTCGAAGCACATAGAGAAGCTACGGTGGCCGTCACAGGACAAGTATGTCGTCGTCTGAGACAGCAGAGAGTAGCTAGTGCTCTGTAGAGAAGTTTGTCCGTTTAGGGCTACCGTAGAAACATGCTGGTGCAAAATGGCGACTTCACTGTAAGTGTGTGTAGATCGAAATGGCTCATTCTAATGTAATAAAAACATAACGGTTCATTATGTAAGGTCTTTATACACCACTGAAAATATAGTTATGTATATTATATTGCATTTATGTCAATAGATCCTCATAAATACTACACATTGCAACTTTAAACACAATGTCATCAATCTGTTTGTTTTATTCATTTATTTTTGTAATCTGTTTGCTTAATAATTATGCTATTTATCTTTGGAATATACAGTATAATTGCCATTTCAGGTGCAAGCCAAAATTCAAAGGTCTGCCCTCCAAGTGACCCATCCAGTGTTTTGATCAGTTTACATTAGATTAAATATCTCTGGTGATTTGCTGCTTGTTTTCATAGAGCGCAATTAGACATAACAAGCACATGCTTCACATGACTAAGTGACGGGATCTCCTCACGAAAGCTGACAGTTTCAAACGGTTCTCATTACTGGACTATGAGGGACTGTTAAGAAATGCTGCTATATTTTACAGGTCTACTTAATTGAGCTGTAAAACTCTGTGGCTTCTTTCGAGTGCATTTCATTGTTCCACGGTGAAGAGAGTGTTTGTTCTAATATTTTTTTTTTAACGGGTTCTGCTAACGAGAAGTTCTCTCTGTTCTTATAATCTCGTAATTAGCTTGTTATGACAACATGCAACAAGAAAGCAAGTTTTTTTTTCTTTGAGTTCACAAGATGTTCACAATGTCATGTCCTCAATATTTTCTTTTACAAAGGCTGTTATGAAATCCACCTACCAAAAGAAAGAAAGAAAGAAAGAAAGAAAGAAAAGGGCAAATACGACAGAGGCAAATTAGAGCAATGTGTTGCACTTCTTGGTAAATTGGAACAAAATGCTGAAATGCTCAATCTTTTATTTCATGTATACAATCATATTCACATGTTTTATCAATGTTTAAATGGGGGAAAAAATTAAGGATTGCTGTGAAACACATTGCAAATATCTCAGGGAATGCATATCAATCGAAAACAGTTTACATGGATTTCCTAACAAATATTTATCAAGTAGTTTCGTTGCTATTATACTTGTCAATATTGTCAGTCAATTTGTCTTACCGTCAATTTGTCTCAATCTTGGTTTACCGAATAGATATCTGGCAAGAGTATACGAACCAGAGAGTTTTGAGATTTCACAGTGTAATAAAAACTCACAAAGGTTATGTTTCGTCTGTGAACGTCTACAAGGGTGTCCTGTTTTAGAATATATGTTGAAGGTTAACATGTTCTGATTACATTCTATACAGAATCCCTGATATACCTCGACACTCATTATTATGTATAAACACATCAGTTTCATTTGAGTTGATCACTGTTTACTGGTCCCGCTAACCCCAAAGCTGAAAGTGATCAGGTAAACGTGTTAAACGTGGTCTTGTTATGTAGTGGAATGCCCTCGGCCCCACGGAACTCAGCCGCAATGTCATCAAAAGTGCGTCCCTTGGTCTCAGGAAGACGAAACATGGTGTATGTGAAGGCGAGCAAGGCCATACACATGAAGAGGAGGTAGACGTAGGCCCCACACATTTTCTGCAAACAAGGTTGAGCTGTTAAAGTAAACTTGTAAAGTAAAGATCTTGTGTTATTCTTTGAGATGCACATACCAGCAGAGGTGGAAAGAGCAGTGCTAGTATAAACTTCCCTCCCCAGTTAAGCATACTAGTGAAGGCCATGGCAATGGGACGGGCCGACTGGTCAAAAAGCTCAGCGGCAATGAACCAAGAGATTGGCCCAGGCCCCACTTCATAAGCTGAGATCAGGAAGAAAACCACCAGCACCTGAATATTGCGGATGCCTGGAACTATGGTCTGAGGATAAAGAGAGAAGGGGTAGGGATGAGTAAAAGCCAAGAATTTTGGAAACAAAATGGATCCTCAATCTCACCAGAATAGAATATGTGATGGTCATCAGTAAGTTGCAGAGCGCTAGTGACAGAAATCCAGCAAGCAACAACTTCCTGCGTCCCGCTCTCTCCACCAAAAAGAACTTTGCAGAAGAGAAAAACGTATCACTTTTCATGTAATGGACAGTCTCATGATCTAATGATTTAAAAGACAATTAATATTGTAAACGTCACATTGTTTAATTTTCAAAGACTTAATTTTCAGTTTCCTTTGTTCCTATGTTCCCGCGTGTCCTTGGTTGTCATTGGTTATTCATTGTTTGATTGATTTCTCACACCTGTCTCTAGTTGGTTCAGTAGTTCCCTTTTGAGGGAACTCAACGCCGCGTCAGTCGAGGCTATGGGGACACGTCTGGTGGAACCCGGTGTCTGAGGACGTGTACCAACTAGCCGATGCAATGATGACGTCATAAACGTATAAAAAGCGAACCTGAAAACACCAAATCAGTTTCAATGTCTTCAGGAAGCCACTTGTCTGTGTGCTGTGTGAAGATTGCAGTGTGTTTCAAAGGAAGGGAAGGTAAGAGAGCAGAGTTATGGTGTTAGATGTGGCTTGTAGCTCTGCTTTAAGTGGTCTTGACTCTCCTTGAGAGTGGCTTGGACTTGACTAGACTTGACCTAGGGTTTTAGATTACTTGTACCTCCAGCAGGCACTGGTCAGCATGGTGTAGTTGGTACTGACGTCCCCATAGCGTCCACTGATGCAGCGTTGAATTCCCTCGAAAGGGAATGTCTAGGTTACAACTGCAACATGGTTCCCCGAGAAGGGAACGAGACGCCACCTCTCGTTGCTATGCTTCGGGCGTGCCAGTGCATCTTCTTCAGACATTTGAAGCTGATGATGTGTTTTCAGATGCCCTTTTTATACGTTGGGGCGCACCTTGCAACGTCATCACTGCGTTGGCCATGAGTGGCTAGTTGGTACACGTGCCTCAGACACCGGGTCAGACACGTCCCCATAGTGTTGACTAACGTGCCGCTGAGTCCCCCTGAAAGGGAACCATGGTTACAGTCGTAACCTAGACATTCTCTGTGTATTTAATGCCTTCAGTTCAGTCATTCTTTATCTGGTGTTGTTTGTGTTCATGCGCACTGTTACATTGCCTTTCTCTTATTTTGGATTATCGTTAACACTGCATCTTCATCATCATAATCCATCCATGACAGTCATATTATTAAATTAACTGCATTTGATTTGGATAATAACTTTGCAACATTGACACTGTTATTGAACTGAACTGAACCAACACTGAACTGACCAGAACTGAATAAAGCCATTGGAAGAGCTTATAGTTCAACTGAACTGGTTTTATAATCAATGAACTTTGCAACAGTGACACACTAAATTGAGCTGAATAATTACACTTTTATTCTACATAAAGTTAAAATGTTAAAAAATGTTAAAAAATTCTCCTTTACTATATAGGCCAGTAAAACATAAACAAAACATTTACTTAGTGCACAATGTAATCGTACAACTACTACTGATGTGAAATGTAATCATAATACTGACAATAATAAGGATTCTTTGAACTTATTAGTAATCACCAATAACAGTAGACTGAAATTGTACATCATGTAATGAATACTCACTGCTACTATGGTGAATGCCACATTTACGGCCCCCACCCCTAGTGTCAGATATTTGGCTTCATCAAAATTGGATTGGGCAAACATTTTTGTAGAATAATTTATGATCTGGAAGAAAAGTAAGAGACATGTGAAAGAGTTATTCTGGGCAATTTTACTGTGTTTGCAAACCCTTTGGAGAACCCTTACATGCTATTTACCTTTGGAAACATGTAATGGTATGAGAAAACATAATAAGCACATTCAGCTTTTTTAATTTGAGATTAGTGGAATAGGCACTGAAATTAGCTACAATATGGAATATAACTTCACTTGTCCTAGAGACATGGGACAAAATGGGCTACAAGACTACAAAAATAAAAGTACAAGGGAATTTTTGCTAAAGGCCCCGATATACTCACGGCGAAGTTCTTTTTCGTTCTTTGTTTAGGGGTAAAACGAAGTTTGAAATACGTGAGCAGCGATTTACTGTTTGATGCAAACATTTGATGCCGCCCACACTGCCGAGAGCGACGTTTAGATGAATATGTAAATATGTGCTGTTTGCTTTCCTCTCAATAACAAAATAAACACAACAAAATTGAGAAAATACCAAGTCTTTTTTAATAAAGCATAGGAAAAGCATCTGATCATAACAACGTGGATATGTTTGCACAAGCTCTGCAATGCGGCACTCTAAAGTCACGTCACATTTATTTACTGTATACCGCACTACAAAATAGATTAAAATCAAATCAAGCAGCTTTACCATATTAAACATGAAAAACAGTGTCAGTGTCTTGTTTAATCAAAAGTACAACTTCATTTTCTACTATAAAGCAGCTCTCCAGTGTGTTCATGTTTTTCCTCATGGACTTCTGATCTCCACGGACTTGTGAGGAGATATGAAGTGGAAAAGATTTCCACGTGAAAGAAGGCGGAGCCTCCGCGCACACCCACCTATTACGTAATCGCCGTGGACGGACCAATGGTAATACAAAGGTGTTTACTAGCCGGGGTGAACTTTTCCGGAAAGTTCACTTTGGCAAGCTGTTTCGAACTCCCAAAATGAAATGACGTCACATCAGTTCGTTCTTAGATTGCGCTTGAAGTATATCGGGGCCTATAATTGGATACAAAAATAGTGTGCAAGTCAAGCCTTGCATTTAACTATGACTAAGAATTAAATAGTTTCAGGCCCATCTATTGAATTTGCCTTCACCATCAGACTCATGGAGATATGGAAAGAGGAATAAAAAAGCATTACATACTGTATATTATAAATCATAACTCAAAATATAGCCTAGAAAAACAAGTACTTTGAAATACGATCATGTTTAAATCAGATATTGCAGTGATGGGCATTCAGGCAAAGGAATGATTTTTCAATTGGAACACCAACCGCATTGAATCCAGATAACTGGCTGCCCAGGTTTATGATAAGCACAAGTATTATCGGCTGCCTGTAGCGTCGCTTCTTGAGAAATTCTCTCACAGTCACTCCTGTTTCACTATGGGCTGCTTCCTTTCTCATTTCCTCCATTTCTTTCATCACCATCTCTGGATTTCCCCGAAGTTTTCTCAGGGCTGACAAAGGAAAGAAAGAAGGATGCTGGATCGAACTTCTCTTCACAGTAGATTCAACATGTCTATTTCTAAGTGAGTCATAAGTCAACATTCTGTCCCAAAGGAACTGTCATTCTCACTTCCTTACATTGGCTACAAGTCAGATACAGAGTTCATTTTACGTTTATGTTGTATGTCTATAAAGCTTTGCATGGACTAGCCCCACAGTTTATTGCCGATCTCTTTCAACCATATTCTGTACCAAGATCTCTCCGTTCATGTAACCAATTGCTTCTTTCTGTTCCTCTGTCCTGCTTAAAGACCAAGGGCGACCAAGCTTTTGCAGTTGCGGCCCCTAGGTTGTGGAATGCACTTCCAGTTGTGGTGAGATCCTCCCCCACATTGGACACTTTCAAAGCTAGATTGAAGACTCATTTATTCTCTTTAGCCTATGGCATTGCCTGAGCTTTATAGGAGTTTTAGTTGGTATTGGCTTATCTACAATGTGTTATTGTTATCTTATGAATTAGTTTTGCTTTTATTCTTGTCTTGACAAAACTGTTTACTGCTGTACAGCACTTTGGTGCAACGCCTGTTGTTTTTAAATGTGCTTTATAAATAAACATGAACTTGAACTTGATTAACTCACCCGCCTCTGCTTCTTTTTCTTTGCCCCTGTTGATGAAGAGGTAGCGGGGGCTCTTGGGGCAAAAAGGAAGACTTATATACTGGAGCGTTGCAGGAATAAGGGACAGAGACAACATCAGGGACCAGTATTTCTCTGTACCCAATACCGTTTCCAAGCCCACCACCTGAGATATACACACAACAAACCATCAGGTTTGCATTGATGAGATCCAGGCCTCAGTTATTTACGATTCACGTAACTTTTAAGGGCAAAGCTGAAAACGGAATGGGAGCAGGTGTGTCTCACCATCCCCAGCAGAATGCCTGAGGCGAAGGAGACCTGGTTTAGAGTTGCAAAGGCACCGCGGAGGTTTGTGGGCGAGACACCCTGGATGTACAGCGGGTTCAGGCTCATCACCAGGCCGCAGAACAAACCAAAGATCAACCGACCCACGATAAGCACTTCAAATGACTTTGTGGCTTTGCTCATGAACATCAGAGAGGCACCCACCACTGATAAGCCATTCACTATCAGAATTGCATTACGCCTGCAAGGAAATGTATGGATAGAATTATTTCAAAATAGCACTCACATACTGTGCCACTGTGGGTGGGCCACTTTTAGGAAAATGTGCTATTTTCCAAATTAATAATATGCTTTCTCTTTAATAATAATATAATTTCTCTTTATCGGTAGCTATTTCATGTGTTCACGTTCTAAATTTAATTTGGGTTATGGAACAAAAATCACAGAGAAACTTTTAAAAAGTTTGGTTGATAGTCCACTTTAGACATTCTACTAACTACTCATTAGAGTATTAGACTGTCTGCTTAATATCGGCTAACACTTTATTTTGATGCTCCCCAACAGACATTCTACTTACTATAAATTTGCAAGTACATGTCAACTTATTCTACTAACTCTAACCCTAACTTAACAGTCTACTAAAACTTTAATGAGAGTTAGCTGACATGCTGCAAAGTTACTTAGAGTTAGTAGAATGCCTGAAGTGGAGTACCAATATAAAGTATAACCAAAAGCACAAAGTACAAATTGTGAATATGTGAATATTTTTTAAATGTAACATGGTAGCAGAAAAATATTTTTAAAGAGAAATGCAATGGGTTCATTCATTCATTCATTCATTCATTCATTTAAATGGGATAAAATATTGCAAAAATATATCATTAGGGTAAGTAATAATAAATAATTATTAATACAGGGTTTGGGGGTAATATTTTATGAATTGGCTATTGAAATACCCATATTTGTGAACCACTGAAATGAGAGATAGATAGATAGATAGATAGATAGATAGATAGATAGATAGATAGATAGATAGATAGATAGATAGATAGATAGATAGATAGATAGATAGATAGATAGATAGAAATTGTGAATATTGTAGTCATGCATTGAAATTTGCTAGCTACTTTTATATTTTTTTAATGTAACATGGTATCAGAAAGATGTTTTTTAAGTGAAATGCAACATTCATTCATTCATTCATTTAAATGGGATAAAATATTGGAAAAATATATAGGGTTATTAACGATGAATAATCATTAATACAAGGTTTGGGGGTAATATTTTATGAATTGGCTATTGAAATACCCATATTTGCGATCCACTGCAATATTTGATCCCAATAAATAAATAAATAAATACATAAATAAATATTCAGGCACAAATAGCATTTTTCCCAATGAGAGTGGGATTTTTGATACATACAGTAAGAGGTGCTCCCTATTTGCATACTTATGCACTATTCTATGACATTTTGTAGTATAAATAGTGTGTTCACACTGAAAATTCCACATAGAAAAGGTACACTTTAAATACCCGGATGCACTTAATTAACGGAAAAAACAAAGTGTGGAATGTTGGACACTTCATGCACTCAACTAATGCAGTTGTAATTACGAAGCAGAAGGGGAGGGTATCAGACTCCGACAATGAATGACAAAATAACCATATTCCATAACCAAATTCATACACTGCTCGGATGAGTATATAGTGCATACGTACATAGTGTATACATGCATAGTGTATAATGTGTCATTTGGGACAAAACTAAGGTTTCTCACCTCCCAAAAGTGTCAGCAAGACCTTTGACCCCCAGTGAACCAAGCAGTGCTCCAAAGTCTTTAATACTAACAGAGAGGGACCACAGGAACGTGAGGCTGTGCTCTGGTATTGACTGATTGTGTCTGGATCTCCATGTTGTGTTAAAAAACTCCTCAATGACCTCAAGGAAGAAAACCAAAAGGATGTTAATAATATACAGTACATGTACCACACCTTGCAACGTGCTCACACAAGCAACTGCATGATACATAGTAAAGTCCGACAATCATTCTGGATTCAGCATGAACACACTAAATATAGGCATTTTAGTTTCAAACATATAAATTGCATCTTAGTCTTTAATAATAAACGAGTCAATACTTTCATTTCAGACACTACATAATACATCAACAAGCAAACAGCATACGTAATGCTAACACGGACAAAAAACTCAAAGCAGCCTGTAATTTTAATACTTTACTCTGAATTTCACTTGCTTGAAAGACATGACTAATATCTTGAGACCAGTCCCAATGTTTTCATAATGAAAAACCGACTGGAGGGAACTGGACTATATCCACACACAGACGATAAATCAACACAAGCTAGACATCATAGCTACCTGTGCGCAAATACGGAGCGTTTCAAATCCAACGCTGGCTGAAGAGAAATATTCTGTGACTCTGTAAAGTTTATTCAGTGTTTTACGAGGGCCCTGAGAAGTTTGTATGTAAACTGAGAAACCATGCTAACCAGCGGCTGGCCCCCCCCAAAGTCAACTCTACTCACTCGGGCAGGGGCATTGATGTTGCCTGTGTGGTATCCTATCTGGAGGGAGCCGAGCACTGCTGCTACGATGGAGGTCAGCAGCGGGACGGTCAGCTGATTCTGAGTGCAAGGATGAGGTTTATATTGATTCAACAGGGCTGTCACATATAAGGCATTCTTGGTGGTGTTTAAACTATATACCCAGGTACAGTACCGTCAAAAGTTTGGAAACATTACTATTTTTAATGTTTTTGAAAGAAGTCTCTTATGCTCATCAATCCTGCATTTATTTGATCAAAAATACAGAAAAAGACAGAATGATTAGAAAGATTTAGAATGATTTCTGAAGGATCATGTGACACTGTAATGATGCTGAAAATTCAGCTTTGCATCACAGAAATAAATTATATTTTAAAGTATATTAAAATAGAAAACTATTATTTTAAATCGTAATAATATTTTACAATATTACTGTTTCAAAAACATAAAAAATTGTTTCCAAACTTTTGACCGTTACTGTATATCAACTGTATAATACAACTAATATTGCTTACAGTTTATTATAAATGGTGAAATTTCAAATTAGAAATGAATGAGTTACTGATATGCACTAACCTCTTTAAAAGCCATCGGCCTTGAATGATTCTCACCGCCTAAAATGAAGGGGATGAAAATGTATTTTTACATTGAATTTAGCATGAGTTTCTTGAATTGCTTTATCAAGTGAAAATGAATTGCTTATGAAAACTGTCAACACATTTTAAGTTGCTGAAGTGATATGCTGAAATATGTATTTAATGACTTTTAAGTTCATTCATACCCATCATGTGACGTGTACATTGAAAAAAAAAATGTGTAGAAACAATTATCACTCATAAATGCTAGTAAATATCACAAATCTGCAAGTAAAGCTTTCACTGTAAAAAAGTTGCTGCCTCAAAGTACAATCAACGTATATTACATTAAACTGACTTAAAAAATTAGTTGAATATTTGCTTTGATAAGTTTAAAAACTTATTGTGATGAGTTAAAGCAATGTAAAAACATATATTATCATAACTTATTGATCATATTTTTTTTTTTTTTACAGTGAAGTAGAATAGTATTTTCTTGTAAAATGCACTCTCCAATAATGTTTTATTTACAGCGTAACATGAGCACTGGAAGCAATGTGGAATTAGCAGTTTCAAACTATTCAAATGTCTAATATCACTGTATTTTATAACATACAGAGTTAATGTTTTTATTCCAAAAATGTCAATAAAGTATTTGTGCTGACAAGTTCTCTTCAATAACAAAATGACATATTGCTTACCGGTGCGTAACAGTCGGGATCGGGTATGGATGCCAACAGCTCTGCTCAGAAATGACTGACAGTGGCTCAAAAATGTCCTCACTGTTCCCTGGCACCTCTTGTGTATGTCTTGACTTCATCCATGAAATTACACCTCACTGTAGCACCATTGGTGACCAGCGTTCTGCAGAACGGCATCCATCTATCCCAAACTGTCTCTGAAACCCCCCACACCCCACCCATTCCCACTTTTTCCTCCCCCTTGCACCTACGTTGAGCCGTCCCTCACACCCCTGCACCTACCAGGACTCACACCACCGTCTCTGGGACCCCTGAGAGCCGCGATGAAGTCACACCGGCCTGGTGAATTTGAGCTGGGTCTGATGGAATTGCAGCAATGAACCTTCACTGCTCGTGGAGCTCTGGGCCTTTTGACCAGGCCAACACATTTGATTTACACATCTGGTGTTTTATCAATATTACATTGCATTCAAATCAGTTTTGTTAAAACATACTCAGACATAAACACTTAATCTCAATAATGGTGACAATCAACAACCATTAAGTAAAAAGACGAGCTAACATCACCACAAGACAAATAACTAACCCTATCACATAAAACAACAACTACGGCATAAATAAAGTCAGTAAAAGCACTAACCACATCATTTGCAATAGGAGCTTTATGATCAGCAATACTGTCTGATATGTAATTGGTTGTGACAGACAAACTAAATTAGTTGTCGGTAACACTTTATTTTAGGGTTCAATTCTCGCTAGCATGCATATTACTAGGATATTGGCTGTTTATTAGTACTTATAAAGCACATATTAATGTCTTAATCTGCATGACCATATTCTACATCCCTTAATCCGACCCAGTACCTAAACTTTAAACCCTACAAAAACTACCTTACTAACTATTAATAAGGAGTAAATTAGGAGTTTATTGAGGCAAAAGTCGTAGTTATTAGTGAATATGTGTTCCCCATACTAAAGTATTACCTAATTGTCTATGTATTGTCTATATTGAGGTAGAAAATAATATAAAATAGAAGCCTTTTTGTAGTGTCAGACTTTGGACTCTATTACGTGGATGTGAATGTAAGATCTGGTCAAAAGTTGGCTCATATTGCTTATGGACTGCTATGGTTTGATGGTGCCATTGTTGCTTAAACCACTGCAACACAGTCAGTAGAGCTGTATGATTAGTGCATAAGTATTATTGTGTGTCTAGTGAGTCTGTATAGGTCTCATGCATTTCACATGAACATGCAACAATTCACAACCTTTAGGGTTTACTTCAGTTAATGTGTGAGTGTTTGAACCGCTTTGCTTCATTTGCAATGTATGCAAATGTTTCAAAGTTGTTTTCATGTCACTGTTAAGCAATGACAGTTTGTGCAAAATAAAAGTTTGCTAAATTAATGTTCCAGATTCAATATAAGTTCTGTCAACAGTGCCAATTCATTTTGGCTTATCTCTCAGTTTTTAATTTGCTGCTGTTCTACATTTACATTTACATTTGACATTTATTCATTTAGCAGACGCTTTTATCCAAAGCGACTTACAACTGAGGAATACAGGAAGCCAAGAGGCGAGTAATCACAAAAAGTGCTCGAAATACTAAGTTTTGGACATTGCTTAGAATAGCATAAGCTAGAGTAGGGAGGGAATAGAGGAAAATAGAGGTTTTATTTTTATTTATTTATTTTTTTTAAGATGAGGTTAAGTGCTCACGGAAGAGATGAGTTTTCAGCTGTCTTTTGAATGTTGAAAGACATTTTTTTTTCAGATTGCAATCACTAAGTTAAGTGGTATATATCGTCTAAGTAAGTATATATCGTCTGTGGAAGGCGTAGAACCATAAAATGTTCGTCCAATCTGTACGATTCGGCAATGATACATGTTTATTACTCAACAGGTGAGTAAGGTATTTTATTGAAGAGATAAATTGCCATATGTAGCTCTCTAACAGAGTTGATTGTAAATCATTATCTATTATGAAGGGTCATTTCATTATAGAATTTCATATTTTCAATGAAGTACCGTGTCTATTAATGGGTAAAGCTACAGTAATGTCTTCAGCTAGTCAGCTTGAGATCCTTTCCATCTAAACTGGTTATATCTCTTAAGCCTTGTCGTGAATGTTTTATGAGCAGTAGTATAATCTCTTGCTTTTGTGAGCTAGCGGGCCAAATGTTACATTCTAGTGTACCTTTAATTATTTAAGAAATTATATAAAGAATTAGTAAATCTTAATAATAAGCAGTAACATAAGTTCAAGTCTCCTTGTATAATAAAAGAACAGAAGCATCCTAAACACGTTTCAAATGTGCGAATTTGCATTTGTAAAAGTTAAAATCCATCAGTAATTTATCTTAATCTAGACTTCTACGCATCACACAATTATCTTTTCCTAAATTAATTAAGTGTTAATTCTGAGACAATTAATCCTTACAGAGGGAGAAAAAAAGAACAACAAGAAAAAAGAGAACAAACCAATTAGAGTTGAACATGTGGGCCAGATCTACCTACTCATTAAGACTTCAGAACATGATTTACTGTACACTTCATATGCACTGAGGAAATGAAGCCAATTGGGAGGCAAAGAATTCCCAGGGTACTTCATATGTGCAGCCAATCCAAGAGGATAAAAAGGGGAGGCCAAACACAGTGGGATAATGAACAGAGGTGAAGAGGCATTCCTGTGCACAGACCACATCACAAGTGGGCAGAAACAGCGTGACAATAAAAGTGGGTGAAAACACTATAAAGTCAAAGTGCCCTCTGTGTGCCCTCAGGGGTGCTGAGTTCCAGGTAAACCACGCCGCACTGCAGCCCACCTCACAGAAGCATGTGACTCACTGCTGTTAGCGCAGTAATGACGTCATTCGGCTGCTCTCGTGTTTCATTGTGCTTAGATTTCTTGAAATAAAATTTTAATTTAACCGCCTCACTGATTTCATTTCAAGGGGTTTTGAGAAAGTGGATATTTTAGCACAATGTTACTTTGACTTTCATTCTCCTATCAGGGGCCAAAAGTAAAATTGGACACATGTTTTTTCAATTGTCCCCCAACAGGGGGCCTACGTTCACACAGAATGACTTGCCCTTATATAAATACTGCCACAGATCTACAGTAAAGTTGCTGTTATTCAATTTTAATAGACCGTAATGTACATTACATAAATGATCTTTTCTTGTTTATGATCTTCAACATAAGAACTAAACAAAAGATGTATGTCTTTAACCTAGAATTTGTAGCAGTACTCCACAGTATTAAAATGAAGCTGGACTAAAGTTAATGATTTGCAATGAGAGTGAATTATGTTATCAAAAACGTCTGGCATAATACCCAATCCTTTTTTTTTACCTACTGAAATTCATAAGCAGGAAACTTTTTACATACCCTCCAAACTGGCAGTGCTGATGAAATTGTTGGTCCATTGCAGTAAACGGGAAATATAAAGACAATAAGAATTCAGTTTCATCCAATCCAAAATATAATAAAATACAGATGTTCCAAAACTGAATCCAGAAGAGTATAAATGCCAAACGAGCTTGTATTAAATCTCTTAAATTAGCTCTCCATCACAAACAAATATTTTTTGTTGCATGTTTTTGTCATTTATAATAGTTTTTTAAATATGTCTACATAGTGTTTATTCATTTTTATTTCAGTTTTCGTTATTTTAGTACACCAAGTAAAACTAAATAAAAATAAAATTTTATTTGAGGTAAATTTTCTTTTATCTCAAAGTATTAAAAATACAGATATATATATATTTTTGTTTATTAAATGTTTATTCAAATTATGTATAACTTGAACTTCCATGTCTAGAATGATGAATGAACCAGAAGTTACCATATATATATATATATATAAAACTGCAGCTCTTGTGTGGTGTTAGTATCTGTCAAAAGTGGACCAAGGAAGGAACAGTGGTGAACCGGCGACAGGGTCATGGGCGGCCAAGGCTCATTGATGCACGTGGGGAGCAAAGGCTGGCCCGTGTGGTCCGGTCAAACAGACGAGCTACTGTAGCTCAAATTGCTCAAGAAGTTAATGCTGGTTCTGATAGAAAGGTGTCAGAATACACAGTGCATCGCAGTTTGTTGTGTATGGGGCTGCATAGCCGCAGACCAGTCAGGGTGCCCATGCTGACCCCTGTCCACCGCCGAAAGCACCAACAGTGGGCACGTGAGCACCAGAACTGGACCATGGAGCAATGGAAGAAGGTGGCCAGGTCTGATGAATCACGTTTTCTTTTACATCACGTGGATGGCCAGGTGCGTGTGCGTCGCTTACCTGGGGAACAATTGGCACCAGGATGCACTATGGGAAGAAGGCAAGCCGGCGGAGGGAGTGTGATGCTTTGGGCAATGTTCTGCTGGGAAACCTTGGGTCCTGCCATCCATGCGGATGTTACTTTGACATGTACCACCTACCTAAGCATTGTTGCAGACCATGTACTCCCTTTCATGGAAACGGTATTCCCTGGTGGCTGTGGCTCTTTCAGCAGGATAATGCGCCCTGCCACAAAGAAAAAAATGGTTCAGGAATGGTTTGAGGAGCACAACAACGAGTTTGAGGTGTTGACTTGGCCTCCAAATTCCCCAGATCTCAATCCAGTCGAGCATCTGTGGGATTTGCTGAACAAACAAGTCTGATCCATGGAGGCCCCACCTCGCAATTTACAGGACTAAAGGATCTGCTGCTAACATGGTGCCAGATACCACAGCACACCTTCAGGGGTCTAGTGGAGTCCATGCCTCGACGGGTCAGGGCTGTTTTGGCAGCAAAAGGGGGACCAACACAATATTAGGTCAAAATGTTATGCCTGATCAGTGTGTATATATATATATATATATATATATATAGTATGGTAGGCCGTATACTTTGCAGTACACAGTAAGCAGTATTTTAGTATTCCATTCTGATAAGTAGCTCAAGATGAAGGGTAAAAAAGGACAGACACCTGCCCTGATTATTCCAGCTGTGTTCTCAATCACACATCATGCCTGTCTGGGATATGACCTTTGACCTCAGTCTTAGGCCTCCTGGCAGGTGACCCCTGGCCCTGGAGAGCACGGCCTGTTAGGCAGGTGCTGCTCCAGACAGACAGACAGCAGTGTGTTACACACAAATGGTTCACACTGCTAGACCTAACATGCCCCTTTCTAAGGTATTTTGCTTTAACTATTAAGTGCATTATTGTCTAAATGACTGCCCTCCATGAGCTCTAATGTGCTTTATAATGGCTTACAGAGTTTTGCACATGTGCGGAACTGCTTATGTAAGGTCCTTATTTCACACTAGTGAATCACAACATTTGGACTGACTCTTACACCATAATGCATAAAATGTATGAAATGGTCCATTTCTTTTAATCAAATCTGCTTATTTTCCTTTCTCAAATGGTGTCCTTTGTAATAGAATACAATACTTTTTGTAGCTTATACTAGACTGCAGAAATGACTTCTGTCATGCTGCTTCTGTGTTGATTAATAAACATTCAGAATTGAACTGATAATGTTTTGAGGTGTCAATGTGGCAAAATAAATACATATTTTATATCAGACTTTCAGGTTCTCAAAAAAGAACACTCTTTCAAAGAAAGGATGCTTTAATTTATCCAAAAGTCTTCAAATAACATGCATTTCGAGGAATAAATCAGTCAAAATTAATGATATATTTTTCATATATTTTTATATCACTGGACTAATGAAATTGTTCCTCTGCAATTTATTAAATGTATCTTTCTGTCATTCTAATTCAACATCCAACGGCATGTGGCCAATTTTATTGTAATTAATTAATTTAAAGAAGTTTTAAATTCAGAATTTTGCCATACCCATATAATATACATATAATATACACCTAAAATATAAAAATAAAAAAAATGAAATATTGTTGTTGGTTTTATTAAATCCCCTTTCCCTTAAATTAGCAGATTTAGTTGACATGTAGTTGCAAAGTTACTTATAGTTAGTAGAATGTGGACCATCAAAATAAAGTATGCTTTATGCTTTGTTTTAATAAAAAATTGGCTGATTTTATTAACTAGCAGGCTTTTGTTCTAAACCTAACATCTTGCAGGTTGAATCTATGAAATCAAGTAATTTTTGTCCCTTCACAAGCACCGTACATTGTAAAAAAAAAAATAAAAAAAAATGATATGATCAATAAGTCATGACAACATATGTTTTTACATTACTTTAACTCAATCAAAATAATTTAAGCAATTTCAAAAGGTTATACAAGATTGAACTTTATTTTTAAGTCAGTAATTAATATAATTTAAGTGGAAATGACATATACACTGTTCACTGTTGACAACTTAAAAAAGGAAACTTGTTGCCTTGGAAATTATTAAGTAAATGAACTTCATGCGTAATTGAAAAAATTAAGTTATGTGAACTTAATTCCACGTAACTTAATTTTTTCAATTACGCATGAAGTTCATTTACTTAATAATTTCCAAGGCAACAAGTTTCCTTTTTTAAGTTGTTAACTGATCACTTTCACTTTTTTTGATTGTTTAAAAATTTTTTTTTACGGTGTAGATGTCTTGCAACCAAAAATTTGCTGCATTAAAGTGGTGCAAGATCTCGTAATCTGAAGGTTGCTGATTTGATTCCCACAAACGGAGGGCCATAACTGTCACCAATGTGAATAAATGTAATTGTGTCTACTAATTGGTATTTTCAGTACATAATTATGTACTTGTTTCCTTCATTACGTGAACTTGATCATAACAAATTAACACTTAGTTGGAATAAAGTATGGCTGAAGTTAATTAACACAGCATGAAACCACTCAACATGACATTTCTAAGTAATTCCAATGTTTTTTTTTTTAGGTTTTGTTAGAACAATGGAAATCTATTATCCTCCTCCGCAAAGCACCCGCACACACACTCTTTCATGTACACATCCCTAAGCAGCTGCGTCATTATAAAATTCTTTTGAACTTCACACTGAAAGTCAAATGCCATATGTGTCAGTGTTAGACACATGCATCCCAGCTGCTTTACAACCCTTATTTCATTTCTCCACCCCCGCTATCACTAAAATCCTTGACCCCCACCTCTGACACCATCCTCGTCTTCAAGAACTTATCTCTGTGCTTCTGCTTCTAAGGGAAGATAAAACTTTGGTACCTCAATGCTCTACTGCATTTCAACAATGATTTCACATCCTCTTTGTATCTGTCCTTGTTCGATATGTATCACTAGACATCTGATCAGTTGTGCACCTGGGAACAGGGAGTTGCCTCTTTTATAGAAGTTCTTGCTTTCATTTCTGAACATGTGGCCTTTTCTTTACCGCAGCCGGAAAGGGGATGTTTGAATGGTGATGGTGTAGGCCAATTCGGTGTTTGGACGACTGATTTCGGCCAATTCCCATTCTAAATGCCTTTCTTTTGAGGAACCTTCTGTCTATATCTGTGATATTAACAGTAATTTGTGCCTCTCTCCAGATTGGCGGCCTCGTTTGATTGGCCGTGATTACAGCTCAAACAATTTGAAACATTTAAAATGTGATGAGGCCTCAGCTGAGGTCTGGAAGTACTTCAGGGGATGCACAGACCTGCGATTCAGGTGGGCGTAAAAGAGAAAATGGGCGGCAGCTGTGAACAAGGGTGTGTTTACTTCTCTATTCAAAAACATAGTTGTCCCAAGACTACTATTGACATACCCAGTTTCAGAATTATTACTGAATGTGAACCATTAAATCTACAGGCCTGCTTAAAACATACTTAAAGGTATAGTTCACCCAAAAACGAAAATTACCCCATGATTTCAAGTCATCCTAGGTGTATATGACACTCAATCAGAGTTATATTAAAAAATGTCCTGGCTAATCCAAGCTTTATAATGGCAGTAATAGGAGCCCAATATTTGAAGCCCAAAGAAGTGCATCCATCCATTATAAAAAGTAATCCATACGGCTCCGGGGGGTTAATAAAGGCCTTCTGAAGCGAATCGATGGGTTTTTGTAAGAAGAATATCCATATTTAAAACTTTATAAAGTAAAATATCTAGTTCCCGCCGGACCGCCTTCCGCATTCAACTCATGAAGAAAGTGTAACGCCTCTCAACAGTTCAAAACGCTTACGCTACGTCTGACATCATACGTCACGCCAGTTACGCTTTCTCCGTAAGTAATATAACTCAGATTGTATTCGTCTGAAAGAAGAAAGTCACGGCTTGAGGGTGAGTAAATCATGGGGTCATTTTCATTTTTGGGTGAACTATCCCTTTAACATTGAAAAATCTGGTTGATATATCCGGAACTGATGAAAAAGATTTAAATTCTTCCATAAAATGTTGCTTATTAAAATAATTTAAAAGTAAATAAGACGTTAAGTTTATCAAAGTAAAGTCAACAGAACAGGTATAATTTTCACAAGGCATTACACACTTTGATGGGTAAAACGTAACACTTTAGTTTATGGTCCAATTCTCACTATGAACTAGTTGCTTATTTGCATGCATATAACTAGGATATTGGCTGTTTATTAGTACTTATAAAGCACATATTAATGCCTTATTCTGCATGACCATATTCTACATATCTTAATCCTACCCAATACCTAAACTTAAACCCTACAAAAACTACCTTACTAACTATTAATAAGCAGTAAATTAGGAGTTTATTGAGGCAAAAGTCGTAGTTATTAGTGAATATGCGTTCCCCATACTAAAGTGTTACCGGACAGTTTAGGACAAACCCTTCTGAAAAATAAGTGTATTAAATGTGTACTTGTAGTGTACTTGCAGATATAATATAATATTAAGAAAATAAAAAGAAACTTAAGTGTTCTTCAAGAGAGTACACTTTGTAATAATGTCAAAATATAAGTTTTACTTTAAAGTACATTTGAAATCATTGTTTTAATAATCGTTAGATGTGTTTTAAAAAAGTACACTTGTTTTGGTAGCACTTTATTTTACAGTCCTGTTCCCTATGTACATACCTATTATAGTAATTATAATAACTGGGTAATAACTAGGTACTAACCCTAAACCTAACCCGTGTAGTTACCTTATATTAACCAGTACTTTCTTAGGTAATACACTGCAAGTACACGTAAATGCACATATTGTAAAATATTGACTAACATACTAAAGCACTTGTGAAGTACTTGATTAGTAACATGACTCTAGTGTGTTATTTGATAAAGTTAATATCATTTAAATGTACTACATTTTAAAAGTATGCTAAAGTGTATGTGTTTTTCTCAACGTAATATAGGATTTAAACTCCTATGAGCAAAAGATGTACATTATCAGATAAAAAAACAAATGGACACGGTTAGAATTTTTTTAATGTGTATTGTCACTGGCTGTCATTTTTACATTGTGTTGAACAGACTTCAGAAAAAAAACCCAGATATTTCATGATGAGAGCAAAACAGTCTACTTACAATTTACCCTAAGATATAATCTAATTGATGATGACATTGCCTTCAGAGTTTGCTAAACAATGTTTTAAGATTGAACTGGAGAAAAGACCAAAAAAAGCACATATGATAAATATTTACAACTTGACTATTTTAATTTTCAAGCCAAAGTAATGACTTCCAAGTACATGTCCATAAGAAACACACACACACACGCACACACACACACACACAGAAAACAAACATATGACCAAATGCATCTTTCCTAAAGTAGAAAGTCATTGAAAAAGAAATAAGGGGTAAATATATTTATATATCTCTATTTTTATTGTTTTTTTGCAAGACGTTGGAAGTATCGCTTTTGGAATGGACAAGAAATGATCATTTCCAAAGCCCAGTAAATGATGACATAGAATGTAATTTTGAGTCAATGTAAATACGTCTATTTATTTATTTTTTTAATCAATTACCCTTTTCTCGTATTCGTTCCTGCAACATAACTACACAACTGATTACAAAATTGTTTTTCGAACACACTCCATTTATAGTAAGACCTACATGAACCTCCTGATTTAGAAAATCCTCTTCTAGCCAGAGAAGAAAACGTGACAAAACTGTGGTAATACCATGGTAAAAAAATTAAAATAAAGTGGTACTGAATGATTACATTGTAATTTTCCATGGTCACTCCTAAGTAATTCAAAGAATACCATGGTACATGTCCAAAAATGAGAGGCTTTACTAGGGTATTGTCTGTTAGTGTATGCCAAAAACCCAGCTTGGGTAGAACTGATATATGGAAAAATGTTACACTCAAATATTTCTTATGAAAGGATATTATAAATATGGATCCAAAACCAGGCCAGATTCGTTGCTATTATCAGTCTATAGCAATTGGAACACCCTGTACTATTTGATATCATATTTAAGGTCCAAGACATTGTGAAAAAGCAACACCAGTTGTTCAGTATGCAAAACACACCATACTTACTGAATAATCCATTTGAAGAAAGTAAATCTGAGTGAAGTGTTTCGTGACATTTACAAAACTAATTTTGCGTGATAGTGTTTTTGACCTCTGACTTCTGAACAAACCATGTAGAACTTACTGCTAATTCTCAGACGATGAATTACTAGTGTCCTGAGGTGCAAGACTGAGAGACCATAGCTAATGTTTGTTGACAGAAAAGATTTCGCTCCATTTCTTTTTCACTAATGCTCCATTAGTTCCGTTGCCATGGTGAACAAAGGAGCAAACATATTGGTTGAATGGACATTTTCAAAAACAACAGGAAACAGAAGAAGACATTTAAAGACAAGCTCATTTCAAAATGGAATGCTTGCTTTTTTTTGTTCAGTTTTTGAAGTGACATTCAAAAATGTCTCATTCAAAAACAACTATATAATACTGTCTGGATTAGCAGTGAGTGTGGATGTGCTGAAAATGTGGACGGTAGCAGATAATCATTCAACACTTACAGTCTTACGTTTTTGTCAATCTTTAAGTCATATTAATAAAACGTTTACAACACAAACAAAGGAAATTATAAAATGCCTAACAATGGGAGGAAAAAGTGCAAATATTTTGGCTCCATGATATCATTTTCATTTTTTTTTTCTTGAGGAACCTCTTAATAAATCCTTCGTTGTACTCTTCCAGCAGTGAACAGATGCCTTCCCACTGTGCTTTGTGCTACTGCCTCATCTTCTGGAACTTTCTGTCTTCAGACCAGACGACCTACTGGAAAACAGACAGTGTGGTGAGATAGGTGAGCGGCGAGGTGTTTGCGCTCAGCTTGCTGGCCTACAGATGCGTCAAAACACAGCCATAGCGTGACAAGACGGCAGCATTCTTGAGATTATCTGCACTCATGCATGCACACGTTCACATATGCGCACATACATGCACCCTAGATCTTGTCTGCGATCTCACACACATGACAAATAGGAAGAGAGATATGGGGCAAACAACATGGTCGGAGAGCAGAACATCTCCAGATGCACCAAATGCATTCAAGATGATACGCTTCAAAAGATGCACTGGCTTCATTCAAATTATATTACACGTATGTGAGCATCTTAATGTTGAGGGAAGGATGAGAGGCCATGTTTGTTCTCTTTGCATAGTCATTTGGGAAACAGATACTTCCCCTGCGGCTGGTGTGTAATTCTTTCTCTGCTGCTACCTCCTTGTCTTAAATTCTCTCACTTATCCGTTTTGCCTTTGAGGCTGGGACGTTTGACATTAGCCCACAAATCATTGGTGATTCATGCAAATTGCTGCTTTTCAGTATAAAAAGTAATTTACATAACATAAACCCAACATGCGGCAGAAAGAGTATTTAGTTCACGCCATGTACAGTACAGTAAACCATAACGGACTGATGTGGCGTGTAATTGGATCATGATGGCATTGGGAACAGGGACATTTGGTGTCCACAGTTTGGGCCATAGGACTCCAATTGGGGCTATCAATCAGAGAGAGTCTGAGGAACTTGGGAGATGGGTAACACAGACAGATTGCTTGCAGATGGCCGCTGTAGAAGGGAGTACAAGAGTTCCAGTGAAGAATCCCCTCCCCTACCCCATGGGGGAAGGGACTGACAGGCAGAGGGGGGTGCCCGGGAGAGTCCATCAGATGTGTGTGTATGTGTGAGGTCAACAGCAGGCATTTTGGGGGTGGGGAAATGCAGGTGGACGCTCAATCAAAAGGAACAGACCTGTTTTATCAGCTACGCTGAATTTATTACTTACTCAAACTTAAGCCTAAAGTATACATAGTTTTCACACAAACGCTTACAATAGCGTATGCAGGGCTTGACATTAACTTTTTTGCTCACCAGCCACTGTGGCTAGTGGTTTTCCAAAGTTCCTAGCCACTCGGCATTTTCACTGGCCACAATCTTGATACTGATACCATGGGGAAAACTGCCATATAGATATTTTTAATATTATCTCATAATTTGGCAGCAGGTATATTAGGCTGCTGTCACTTTAAGACCTGACGCACGGTTCCATTATACTGTTACACATGCGTTTTTTTCTCAATTTTTTACGTTCACTTAAACCATACCTGACTGTGTTTACGTGAATACTCGCCAAGATCAGCATTTTGACATTATTTAGTGTGTATATGACTGTTTAAGCGCAATAAGCAGTGAAAAAGAGCTCAATTTAGTACTGAGAGACGGCTTAATGTGCGCACACTTTGGGTGTGAGCATAAAATCTGCGGGAATGAGTAAAATTATGCGTAATACAGGCAATCCCACGCTGAAATTCAAGCCCTGTAATACCAACAATATTCATCCGGAGCAAATGAAACGATTGAGTGAGGAGAGGCGGGTTTGTGTGTCACTCACTGTCGGAGAAATCATGAGAGATAGAAAGTGCAGCTGGTATCGTGTGTCTATTCTACGGAAAATGAGTATTGATATTTCAGTATCGATATGTATCGAAAAATCTATATTTTTGACAACACTACATTGCACTTAGTTTATTATTTCAAATACCTTTGTAAAAGACTACAATTGAAAATTGTATATATTATATATAAAATTCAAGTAGGAGTGACTGCGTTACACGCCACTGCTGAAATCCACCCGCATTTGGCGGGTTGGCTGGTGTTAATGTCAAGCCCTGAGCGTATACATACAGCCAATTGCATTGCCTTTCAAAGTATAGTCCATTTGATAGTGTGTGGTCAACACATGCTCACTAGAAAGTTTCATATTTGTCAAGTGCCTGTGCTATCTCTCTCCAGAACTTATGACTGATAAAAATGTACTCAATTAAACTACAGTTCTGTCATTACAACTCTCGGAGTGTTTGGCATGGTAATGAATATGACAATGTTGATACAGTATGTTTGGTATTGGCGGAATAGATCTGCTATGCTGCTGCGGCTGCAGAGCAAGTACGGGACTTGCCACTGCCAATACAATCACAACACACTGCTGTGAGCAATTAAGACATGCTGCTGCTGTACAACATAGCGTACATGACTTACCAGTAGCAGATCAATACAGGTGGAGCTGGGGAAGGAGGATGGTTTCTGAAAGTGCGTGCACTGCTACAGCAAATGTAAACCAAGTATTTGAAGGTTGAGCAGCAATCTCATTGGCTACTGATACAGCAGGAACCAATCAGCTGTGCCCTGTAGAGAATTATGTGATTGCAAGCAGGATGAGTTAAGGACCTATCAGCCTGCGCCATCTAGAGATTCATGACAGAACTTTTTTCATGAGTATTTCTTAACCCGCTTACACAGGTGCTCATTAATGCAGGCATCTATTGTTGTTGTGGTCTAAAGTAGTGTTGTTCCATTCCTTGCATTTCTTTTTCAACTGTAAAACATGGCCTGCCAATGTTGCCACCTTGCGGACCACCTAATTAGTGTAAAAATTATCAAGACATATGTGCAGTAAAAAAAGGAGGGCTGCATGCATACAGTATGCACGTACCTATGCTGATGATGATATTTACATAACGCACACTGTACGCATACCCTAGTGCTCACGTAAAAACCAAAGCATATGTAACCCCTCTGGACCTACTTGCCCCGCTCTGAGCAGGACTCAAACCGGCGTCTCTGGCATGGGAGGCGTGTGCGCTAACAAGGACACTAAAGACCGCAGCCTCTAGCATCAGTGCGCCTCTTGAGACCAAGGGAGTGAGGTTTACTCGCACAGCTCTTACTAGTTGGCCTCCATTACACTCACCCCCCTAAACCTCACTCCCATTCAGGTCATGGCGCCAATGTAACCCGTCAGGTCCTACTCACCCCAGCTATAGCAATAACGGCATAGATAAATGATATCGTTGGAATCACTTTCAGAGCGATTTTATCCAGCTGATGAACGATAAAAACATTGACAGCCAATCAGAATCCATCCTGTAACAAGCTCGAGCATTTAAAGTGACAGACAAGCACGCGCTTAGAATAAACAGAACGATATCGTCCGCTGGTGTGGACGCTAATATAGTTATCTTTATAGTTATCGTTGTTGGTGTGAACAGGGCTTAAAAATTTTTTTTTCATTTCGAGTCCCTGCAGAATTAACTTTGCAGCAAAAACATTTTTGGTAAATGCAGCTTAGCTATAGGTTCACTCATTGTTTTTACCCTGATTGCTAGAATTATCCTCTTAAGTAGCTTCAATGTCGTTAGCGAATTTTCGCTATTAGCTTGTAGAATACATAAGTAGTTTTTCAAAGAGCAGTTTATTTAACTGTGGTTGAACTTTTTAAAATGATATGTAACTTGCAGTTTTATAAGCTATATTTTCAAGGTAGTTTCCCCAACGTTTCCCCAACATAGTTGTGGGGGCGTTTTTGAGGCGAATTTGAGAGTATGTCTTGTTTGTCCGTTAGTGTGGAGAATTCTTTTAGCTCTCAGTGTCTGCATACTCATTCTTCTCCAAAGCCCAATTCCCTTTGGTAATTAACAGGCACCAGAAAAAGGCTCCACTTTGGCCTCTACTCTTTCAGAGCGGTAAAGTGATGAAATGACTGTGCCATTAAGGACACAAAGCCTCTCCCTGCTCACCCCCGTCTCCCTCATCTGATAAAGGCCGGGGAAACCAGATCCAGTGTGTCTGAGAGCTGCCTTACCTGACTGCTGATCTCTGATTAGGACTTACATTGGAGACCTGGAGGGGTAGGCTACTGCCCGGTGGCAGAAAAGGTGTGCAACAAGGTATCACTGATGCTGATTCAAAAAATGTATATTGTTCATGATTTGTACAACATTTATAGGGGTACTACTAGTATTCTGCAAAATCAGGTGTTGATACAGAATATATAGTGTCGTAAAGACTTTATATTGGGGATTAAGTGGCATCCCAATGCAGTACCAATAGTGTTTAGAACTCAAAAGTCAACTAAAACGTCCTTAAAATCAAACACTGAAATGTATTAATATCACCATAAATCCAATAATGACCCAATAATGTGCAAAATAATTAACAGGACATTGGCTGAGATGGTAAAGAGACATTGGCAAGACATTGGCTGAGGTGCTGAGGTGTTCTTTACTTGCTCTCAGACCTGCAACCTGCATTTCTGGATCACAACCCACTAGTTCTAAAAAAATATTGGGCACTGCAAAAGCAGGAAATTGAAAGCAAATGCTATATAATCTCAACATACAATAAACCTAAGTTAGACTTATGCTTGTATACAAAAGGCTACAGAAAAGGACATAAAAAAAAAATAAAAAAAAAACAGAGGGCGATTCACTCCCAGACAGTGCCAAATTTCCCAAGTGAGCAAGTAGTCTCCTTCCTTTTTTGCATACTCCATAGAAAACATCACCATGATGTCATCCATAATTATTGTAAATGACTAAGATGCAACAAATCAGTGTGTCTGCAACATTCTCCCAGCCAGATGCTTAAAGCGTCTTTTTCACAAGGCTAATGGCACGTACAAACAAAGCCTCTTTCTAAAGCAAGAAATAAGAGTCGAGTCTCATGTCTGCTGTCAAAATGAAAGCAAACAAACTGATGTATTTTCCAGCTCACTAAAACAGTCTGACATCTAGTTTTTGTCCATCCAAAAGCAACTGGCTATTTTTACCACTTCTTTTAACAGCTCAAAACAGTGGCATGCATGCTATCTTAACTATGCTGCTTTAAACTGCATTAACGAGAGGAAGTACCAAAATAAGTGTTACAATGCACTGGTAGAATCTGTAGAAATGTGCAGAGCAGGTGGGTCCCATATAGTGATATTAAACAATTAGCCTGGAAGGATGGCCCACCCCTGTTTTAAGAGCCCTCTTAATTTCCAGCAAAGACATAAAAGCTTACCCGCGCATTAGAGACTAATAATTAGTGCATTTAGTTCTGAGTTTCTTACATACAATGAAAAGAATGCCTGTGTGAGAGATGGTCTGATAGTGAATAGCATATTTCACTTTTTAAAAAATATATATATCTGTTCCTCAGTGTAGTAACTTTCAACTCTAAGCAACAACACTTGATAAAATAACTTTGTATCGCGCCTCCCATCCAATAAATCGCAATAAGCTTTGTCCTTTGTTACTTTTGATATGAAACAGTCTCAGATTTCAAATGCTGTCCATTTTATTAAGAAATTCAAACAATAAATACCATTTTGGCATTCTTTACTGTGCCGTGGCAGTTCAAGCGAAGCGGCAAACTCATCTCTACTAGTTATAGCACGAAATAAACATGAATGAACATCAGAAGGTATGTTGAAAGATACAGTACAGCTTACTGAAATCTGTATCATATCTAATGAAATCGCTCAATCAGTGTTTCATCTGCAGAGAGACATCAATAAAACAGCTTGCAAACAATGTCCCGTAATGCTACATTTACCTCAGAAAAGTCTTTAAATAATCATAAACTTGTTAGTCAATTAACAATTAATTCTAGAGAGGAGCATTTTGCTAACATATATGCACTATATTACATATTCATTATGTTTTTACTTTGAATAAATCTGCCATAGTGCTAAACCGTGTAATAGCGCTCATCAATGTCAATGTTTGAGATTACGAATCAAATTAATGTAGGTGGGCGTTACTGTTTACAGAGGCTGCTGAACACATAGTCCAGAGTGAAGTTTCTGTTGACAGTATAGGATAAGATGTAAGTAGCTAAACGAAATATTTAATATTTGACAGCTGTTTTATGACTGTTAAACGACCGACAGAATTAACCAAGGATTCAAACTAGTAAACATTTGTCTAATTTTGTCATTTTGAACTGAAAATATATAGTCCTACTTGATTGCGAATAATGTGATTTATGTAATGTAATTCATAATTGTCTATGTGACAACACAACAAACATTCAAAGAGCCATTTTCAGCGTATTAGGCATAAGATTAATAATGAATGTGCACATATTGTCAGTGAATTTAATAAACTAGGTTTCCTGGTAGCCTTCAGTAAATTAATTTGTGGTGCTCTTTTACAATTACAATTTTAGATTTTTTAGAATTTTTTACTTCATCAGAATGGTATGAAACTTGGTAAAGGTTTTGGCACTTGCTATGTGAAAACACACACACACACATACACACACACTCACACACACACACACACACACACACACACACACACACACACACACACACACACACACACACACACACACATATGTTGGTGCAACTACATTATGAGGGCATTCCATAGATGTAATGGTTTTTATACTGTACAAACTGTACATTCTATCCCCCTACACTACCCCACCCCTAAACCTACCCATCACAGAAAACATTCTTTTACATTTTTAATAAAACATTGTTTAGTATGTTTTTTAAGCTATTTTAATTACACAGGAAATGTCCTCATAAACCACGTTTACGTTGTAATACCAGTGTAATACCCATGTCATTATACAAATTTGTGTCCTCATAAATCACATAAACAAGCACACACACACACACACACACACACACACACACTGCATTGGAAATGAATGGGAAACAAACTCCCAAACAAAATCTTACTAAAAGCTCATATTTTAACATATCAACCTCAAATTTGGGACACAATTTGTTTAGATTTATGGCTTTGATTTTCTCACAGTTTTAGAGTAAAACATGTTTAATGAAAATGAAAATATAATGAATATATATATAAATATAAAATATATTTCTCATATAAAAACTGAAAATAATATTTTTGTGCATTTTTTATAACTTAAAACGCTATAACAGTTTTTTTTTTAAGTTCACTTTTTTCACCTCAGCAATAATCAACCAAGTCTCTTCTTTAAAAAGAGTCCAAACTTAAGTCTGTGCTCTAAAGCATTCAAGATTTATGACAGTTTAATTTGGAAATTTTATTTTCAGGTCTATCCTCAAAAAGTGGTTAACAGGTAATAAATGGATTATAACTACTGCATAAATATACTTTAGTCCCATAAAATCCCCTAAAAATACAATATTGTCAATTAAAAAACATTAACAAACTAAAATATAGTATATTCATTTCATTGAAATAAAAAAATTCAGTGAGGAGCACCAGAGGGTTAAGAAAACCTCCATTTTGGGACCTCTGTATTTATAAAACCCTGCGTATGACCCTGGTTATAACCATATATCCAGGCGCACAGTGTAGTAAGGAGCATCAACAGTAACTGGTATTGTAACTAAATCAATGTTACTATTTGTCATACATTCATTGTCAAACAGCCACAGCCAGATGAAGGAAATGTCCATTGGCTATCATCTCGTTGTAGATATTTTGGCAGTGTGCGGTCCCAAATCCTGACTACATCAGACACATCAATTTTACTTCCAGTACACTTTAAGCGACAAGACATAAAACTGTCTTTTAGGGGAAGCTTGGCCCAATTCATCAACCCTCGAGTGTGTACACGGGAGGGGGGTGTCGAAAAGCAAACTCTTTGGCTGTGGGCAGGAGAAGCCCCCTCAGCTCTCCAAACCAAGCAGCTGTTTATCTTGGCAGTGCTAGTCACGGTCCACTGGGCCTGACTTTCTGTCCGCTCCCGGCCACTGTTTTTAGGTTGAAGTGGGCAGCGCCAGGGTAAACACATGAGCTCAGCCCTCGCTGGGTCCTTGGTGGGACTCTGCTAGGCTACCAGAACCCACAAGCCAGGGTAAACAGCAGCTAATAAGAAGGGAATCCCACTGGTCGGAGAGCGAGCTGGCGAGAAACAGTGCTAGTGGGCTAGCGAGCCTGTCACCAAACGCTAAACACCTAACTACGAGCAAAACATTATGGCTGGCAAAAGTCAGACAGTGAGCGCAAAGGAGCGAGAGAGCAACTTGTCATCATGCTATGAGACAGAACGTCTCTGCTTTCTGCTCTGTGTCTCTGTCTCCGAAACGGTAAAAAAATAAAAAAACACAAGTGAGACAGTCTCGGTCTCAGAGCTATTACAGTTGCCATCATTTCAAATAAACAGTCATGCTTCCAAATAAGTGTTTTTTCTCTGGCTCTAAAGAAAATATCACTGAAGACTACCACTAATCAAATGTGAAGTAAATGGTGCCACAAAGTCTTATTCAAACCAGTTATAAAGCTGCGCATGACTTCTAAGCGTCTACACACAGGAGCCCAATGAATTAAACCTCACGCTGTAATTTAGCAAAGAGAAACAGGTGGGTCTGGACACACTGAATTATAGCATTTAGATAAATAATTTCTCCCCTTAAGTTCCACTTTAGAGAACCACAAACCCAAAGGAGGCCGATATGGAGAAGCACATCAGGGTTAATATTAAAACCACACTTTCCTTCTCATAACCTGGTAATATACAGCAAAGTCATGACAGCACCATATATATATATATATATTTTGCGATATATATAAAACGGAAAAGAGCAAAAAAGCCCAGGGTCATGACTCCTTGTGGTTATTTTGGAAATCATATTCTCCTACTAGATTTATGAGGTTGGAAACATTTTACAGACTAACTAATGCACTTGTCATTGCTTATCTCTGAAGCAGAACAAATGATGTGTTTGAGGAGAAGTGAGTAACTCCAAACCTGCAACTTTTGTCCAACAAAAGCTATTAGACGGGATGTCTTCTTGTAATAAGTAACATAAGTAGCAAGTCTCATGGCCCAGTGATGGAGTGGCAGAACTTCTGGTGCAGCTAATGATGGGATATAGCATTATTTTAACTCGATCACTGGAGGATCAGGTGGATTGTGGGCTACCGCGCCATCCGGCCTAGTTATCTGAGGTTAAGCAGTTGCTTCCAAGTTCTAACCCAAGGGCTGTTCACCATAATTTAGCTGGTACATGACCTAACTATACCATTGTGGGGGCAAAAAACACATCTTATTTAATTTGCTTTGCACATAGTCAATAATGCAGGGCATTTGGGTCACTCGAGCTGCATGAGCTAAAGCAGAACAATGAACGAACATTGCTAAACTGACGCACTTTGTTAGGTACACTGTAAACCCGAACGCTCAAAATAATTAACTGATTTGAGTAGAGCAAACTAAAGACCATTTTGTAGAGTCAAAGTAAACAAATTAGTTCAATCAAATGAACTTTCATGAATATCTAGAACTTTCTTTTTCTTTTGACTTCTTAAAACTGACACATTTTAAGTAATCTGAATTGTTTCATTGCTTTGAGTTTTATAAACTTGTTTTTTTTTTTATTTAAACAAACTTAAATTTAACTGGAACTGGGCTGGGATATCTATTTCCCAGCATGCTTTGCTGTGACACTCAAAAGGGAGAGTAAATGCTAAAATTAAGTGTTATATGAGGTGCAAGATTAATGTTAAATGGGAGATGTGGTAGTGTTTAATGTTTTGCTATGTTGGTTTAGAAAAGTTTTTTTATGTTGGGTTTTTCATTTATTGAATTAGCTAGTTAAAGCTAGCCAAGTTTCCACTACTAAAAATATTTAGGTTGATAATTTTTATTTAAATGTATGAATTAGCTTACTCAAATATTTGAAGTTAAGAGCAATTCAAATGTATGAGTACAAATTAAAAATCTGCAAGTTCTGCTTTCTTAACTTAAATTTTATGTAACTGATTGCCTCAATTTTTTTGAGTTTTGCCAACTTATTCGGGTTTACAGTGTAGTTAATTAACTCATACCAGCATTCTATATCGTCACTGTCTGGCGGAAACCTTGTATGTCCAAAAACCCAAAAAACACAGTATTTTTTAAATAATTAAACACTGTGTTTCAAAGTTGATATTGTGACTTTATATATGGTCAGACACTTGCATGTGTCTGCCCGGGATTTAAATAGGCAAATGCTTAAGAGTCTATGATTGGATCATTATTGCAGTGATTATTATGTTTCTAGCATGTTATATGTTTGGCAACAGTTCTTCTAACCCTAATTGGAGTGTGTAGCTTTTCATTTCTTAAACAAATATTTCCATCAAGAGGTGCATCATTTTTTGGTCATGATCTTGTATTCTCAATACAGGAGTTGAGCACTCTGTAAAGTCTACTCCAGCACATCCCAAAGATTTCAATAAGTTTAAGGTCTGGACTTAAATTGTAAGTCCAGATGTAGGAAGACACATCATGGCCATATTCCAAGAAGACAATTGTCAAGATTCATCAGGCTTAAATGAATGGTTAGGAGGGAGCATGAAGAATCCGTTTCACACATGAATTGGCACCTCTGAGTCCAGACCTTAAACTCATTGAAAGTCTTTGGGATCTGAGCTTGGAGCCCTCCCTTTGGACAGCACGGCAAATACGCATACTCTTTACTCTGATTATTTGTAAGTGTGAACTTGTGAACTGACAGTTTGAAGTTCCAATGGAGTAACAAGGTTTATTCACAAGCTCTTTTTAACACTTTTCATTGGTTAAACCCACAGACAGATGTAAAGGATGACTAATAGTAATGATTTATGGACAAAAAAGACGAAAGGTTTCCGCCGAACTATGTTACCTACTAATCAGAATGTTTGTCACATTAGCTATGTTTCCATCCAAAGTTGTGAATTTAACTTGTGTGCTAAATTGGAGTATCTCATAAAACATTTATGAATAAAGCACCGTTTCCATCCAGTGAGTCAAAGAGAACAAAATCGTCACTTCCTGATAAACTGGCATTAAATATAACAAAAAAAAGTAGGAGAAGGCACTGTATATAATTTTCATATAATAATAAATTACTTGTGTTTCAGAGCATGCGGACGAAGTGCAATAAATGTGTTATCTTGCGTTCTGAGGCAGACGCCTGCTGTTCGGGAACACAGTCTTGTAAGACAGTTCTGGAAGGTAATGAACCACTTTGACAACAGACTTTGGCTCAGACATTTCAGAGCAACCAAAATAGCATTTCAGACGCTGTGCAAAAAGATCATTCCGTTGATTAGTCCAGTTATGCCGTCCCATTGCACAAAGTCACATGATTTCTTTTGATGCGCATCGGAATTTATTTCCACTGTAGTTTATGCGCATGTTTTCTTATCGGATAAACGTTTTTTTTTCAGACACAAACAAGCGCATGTGTTTTTTAAAGAATTTTTAGAAATTATGCGCATCTTGGTGTTTTTTTTCGTCCAGCTGTTTTTTATGCGATATCACAAAATGCGCATAAAAATAGGTGAATAGAAACATAGCTATTGTGAATTTGCTCTTTACATAACAAAAATCTTAAACACCGACATTGAACAGCTAAAGCATGAACTCACACCACTGTTATACAATAGTGTACTTATTGTAATGTTATTCCTAAGGTTTTCACAACAGTTTCCACATGTTGTTATTTTATTTGCACTTTCTTGTCAACTAAAACTTGTCTAAAAAAAGTGCCTATGAGCAAAGATTCATATTTTCCTCCATGAGATAGATGACAGCTCAACAGTCTCTAGAAGTTGAATGTGAATTTTCCACCAAATTACTTTCAGTAGTGATGTCACTTTCTTTTTTATCTGCTATTTTTTAGGACCTGATTATTCTCTGAGAACAGTTCACTTCTGACTCAACCCTGACTACCATGAAAAACTATGATTAAAGTAATCATCTATTGAATCCAGCTCACAAAGAATATATGCACACACAAACGCAGACACAATGTGGGTGGCCATAAAGATGCATCATTCATGCCGTCTCCATTTTAAAACGCCAAGGTTTATATTGTTCACTACATTGCTCGCTCTCTATTCATATTGTTAATATATTATAATTTCTGCTCTCTGCAGGCAAATGTTAGTGTGAAAGCAATTAGTCAGGCCTTACTGAACAAATTTGTCCCTTGCCTTGTCCCCTGACTGCTGCTGCTTGTAGTGCTACCTGCAAACAGAACATACAAGAAAGACAGATGTAAGTTAATAACAAGAAAAAGATCTGAGTAACATGTTTTCCCAGACAAGTGTTTCTCCTATAATTTTTTCCAGTAGTCAGCAACTACTGAATCTCACAAAGATGTCACTGTGCCAGCATTTGATTATACAGTCACTGCTCAGAACCTTGAGATTATAAAGAATGTTTTTCAGTTGTCTTTCCTCAGCCTTATTTACCCACATGTTTGGGGTTTGAGTATGAACACTAAGCCTGTTTCTGACTTAGAAGTGAATTGTGAAATAAAGTATTGTGAGCTCTCAACTGTGAGATTTAGGGCCATATCATACACCAGGAGCAATGCGATGCCAGGCGTGACGCAAGTGTTTTTTGCTAGTTTCAGCCCGACGCAGTTATCATTTTCACGTCCAGCGCCACGTTGTTTAAATAGCAAATGCACTCGCGCCCATGGGCCATGCTGGTCTGAAAACGGCCGGTCTGGCTTTTAAAGGGAATGGGAGATGAGACTCTGATTGGTTTATTGCACATTACGCCCAAAACACACCCATGACTCATTAAGAGACTAGGTACAACCCATCTGGACCATGCGCCTGGCGCACCAACAGTTTTTTTTCCCGTCGTTAAACTAGAAAAAGATTCGGACACGCTCTAAGTGCACCTGCGCCATGCGCTTCAGACCATGTGCTCGGATCATTAAAATAGGGCCCAGAAAGTCACTTTTTGAGTTAAAAAGTCATTGACATATCATCACAATTATGAGAAGTTAAAGGGTTAGTTCACCCAAAATGCCTAGGTTACGACTGTAACCTCGGTTCCCTGAAGAGGGAACGAGCGTTGCATCGAATGACGCTATGGGAACGCAATGCGTAATGATGTCTTGAAGCACATGTAAAATCAGTTCAATGGTGTGACGGGACGTCAGAGCCAGGTGACGTCACAAACCAGGAAGCTATAAAGCCAGCCCAAAACAAAGCCGTGCTAGCTTCGCAAGTCTGAAGTAGTAGCTTTGACAGGCACATAGGAGATATGGCAGGGCGATGCAACGCTCGTTCCCTCTTCAGGGAACCAAGGTTACAGTCGTAACCTAGGCGTTCCCTTTCAAGGGAACTCCCGTTGCATCAAATGACGCTATGGGAATGTCTATACCAACGCCACCATAGCGAGAAGTGACTGTCCAGTGTGAATCCGAGAGAGCAGCACTTGGACGAGAGCATCTGGGACCCTGGTGTAGAGTCCAAGTCCAGAGAGTAAAATCTCACGAATGTGTGCGGTGAGGACCACGCTGCCGCATCACAAACGTCTTGCAGAGCAACTCCTGACATAAGGGCCTTAGAGGCCGCCATACTCCTGGTAGAGTGGGAACAGACAGCCATAGGAGAAGGCTGTCCGACCGACTCATAAGCAAGTGAGATAGTCTCAACCACCCACTTGCTCATTCTTTGCTTAAATGCCGGGGACCCTTTGTTAGGGGGCCCAAAGCACACGAACAGTTGTTCAGATTTACGCCACAGGGCAGCTCTGTGGACATAAGCATCTAACGCCCTAACAGTAGTGTCTGAAGTGTCAGCTGAAGGAAATAATCCATTATTTATCGGCTTTAATACATCGGCCAAATTTTCTTATTGGGCTGATATCGACAACATTAAACATGAACATATATCGGCCGATACTGATATGGTGGCCGATATATCATGCATCTCTAATATTATCTGTCTACTGGTTTAGTTTAGAAGAAACGAGGTTCAAAAGAAAGTAAAAAGTAATTTCTAACAAAACATGAGGGTTAATTATTGACTAACTAACTGTTAACTCAATTTTTTGTCTACAGGAGCTTAAAAGCAGAAAACCTATGAAACAACCTGGGAAATAGCATCTACATTCAATTGTTTACGAATTCATTTACAAATACTTTTCAGTCAAACCTTTATCCTTGTATATCTTCCTTGCAATGTAAATACTGTTACCAGAAACTACTCACTCCACCATATCAATTTGGCAGGAAGTTGGTAGGAACACCAACTTTCATTGTGCATTCAATGAAACAGGAAGTACCAGGGGAAATTAAGTAACTTCCCTAATAACCTCGCCAAATGAGGTTCCACCAAAGCACAACACCACCACTCCAGTTCCTTTAGACTAGCAAATCTGATTTATCATCTGTTTTTATATCATAAATGCATTGAGAAAAACTGCACACCCTCTTTATTGACTCCTAGGCATCCTTTGAGTTCTTGAAGGGAGATGGTCTTGTCCTTGTTAAGGTCGCAGTAGTCGGTGAACTTGCGGGCACATCGTTTGGGTTTGGCTTTCTTCTTCACATAGCGCTTGAAGGGCTTCATCTCCTTCTTGTTGATATCGTGACTGCCATTATTATCCAGCTGGGCAAAGTACCAATGAACCACCCGTTCCTCCAGTGTGTGGCTTGGGTCAGGCTCAACAAACCTGGAGCAGAAACAATCTCAGTTGGAGGAGTGCACTGTATAATACTTTTAATATAAGTCAAATTTATTTTTTATCTAAGAATTTTGACAGTCAGAGAAGACAGACTGGAAAAGCAGGGATAGTTTTTGGGACACACAGTTCTGGCTATTATAAATCTTTTCCACCAGAGGCAAATTAAATGATACCGATTGTACCACACTCGGGCAGATTTAAATTTCCTATATGAATTGTATTCTATATACAAAACTCTAAAATCAGCACATAACTTATGCAGAACTGCTTGTCCTATGTGGACATTAATGATACCTATTTTGAAGAATAGCAATTAAAACATGATAAAACTGACTGATTTACATTGTGTTCAGACTCTGAACTCATAATGTCCTTGGTCACTAGGCACTAGAATATCAGAGAGACGTGAGAAGTTGTGGGAAATTTGTCAGGTCAACTGTACCAATGTGGTGGGACGTTTTGCACAAGTAAGAACTACTACTAAATATACTGTATACACATATCTTGTTAATCAATGCTGGTCCAATCAAGACTAGACTTGGTTCATGTCTTGAAAATATGACCGTTTTAATGCCATATAAAAAAAAAAAAAAACGAATATTTTGAGAATATTCTCAAATCATTATGGCTTTGATCTCAAAATGAAACAAAGTCATCAAGTTTTGAAAATAAACTTGTAACGGTACAGTAGTTATATTTTGGGAAAATGAAAATTCCACATCCATTTGAAAACGCAATTTCTGATAATCATGGCTTTTCTCATAATATTTTTTTCTCAGCTTTATTCCCCTAATTTTATGACTCTATTCTAGTAACAATTCAGTTTTATTCTCAAATCAGTACAAATTTATTCTCATAGCATTAATTTTTTAAATTAAATTAAACTAAATTGTTTATTTGAACTAAAATGCTATTTATTTATTTTATTTTCACTAAAATGCTGTTGCATGACATCTGTAAATAACGCATTACTTTATTAAGTTCTTACCTCCCACCACCAGAGGGGGTTGGTGAGTTGATAGCTTGCACCATGTCAGTAGTAAGGGCATCCAACAGGCTGGTTATGAATTCCACTTTCTTTCCCTCTGGACACCCTGTAACATTTAAAGATAGATCTGCATAACCACAAGCATTCCAATTTAGTCTTGCAGCAGCACAAAAAAGAGATATTTCAACATTAAAATGTTCTTAGACCAACTTGTTTTCAATTATGCTCAGAGTTAGAGAGGGAAGTATTAAGCTGTCCTAATGAAAAATACAACATAATGCAATACGGTTATTTTTTTCCTAATATAAATGTCAACGCTGATCTCAGTTCAAAAATACCATAATCAACAAAACATGCCAAACAAAAGATGTTAGCATTTGCAAATGCTTGAGTTCATGTGTGAAATGTAAAGTAGCAAATAAGCTATTGAGCGACACGGTGACGAGGGCACTTTCGCAGACCACCACAGCCCCGTTAACTTTTACGACACATTTCTGAACACCTCGGGTAGCGCTTTTTTAACTGTCCCAGATGCTTAGCTGCAATGGTGTGCTCGACTTGAGTCAATGTTTCGGCCTTAATTGTGTCTCTTAAAGGGTGACTTGAAACAGAAGAATGTAATAAAATAATCTCAGTTTACATTTTAACTTTGGTTAATTTTGGTTTTCTCGTGCCGTCCTCATTCTAATGTTGCTGGTTCAGGGCAGTATGGGAGGTGGGGCCCTGTGGCTTACCAGGTGACTTCAATTAGTATCTGTAAGGTTTGGACAAGTGTGATGACGTGCCGGCTCAGTGCTTCTCAGCCCATGTGTTAAATTAGAACATATGGAATCAGACTCATCTTGTCAAACGTCCCATACTATATTCAGCAGATGTATTCTTCATAAAGCTAGCTTGTGTGAAGCCCAGATGTAGATCAGCCATAAGTTTGTTTGCACGAGTATGATGATGCTACAAGTAGGTCTTGTAGTGGAATTTGGCCTGTGGAAATGGTTATAATACATCTATCCAAAAGTTCTTTTTTCCCACCCCATTTCTGTGTTGAAAGGATGAAACCAAGATTCTTTGCTTTGGTGCCAGGTTGCACCCAAGGAGAGTACATAAAAATAATTTGACTGAAGTCCCCCCGGGCACTGACAGCACCTTTCGGCCCCCCGCTGCTGTCCTCCCCAGTGGTCCACGTCGTCATAAACCACTCCACACATCTGTTACCCAGTCAGGAGCCATGTTTTACTCTGTAAACTTACCAGATGGGGAATTAAAAAGGAGTTACAATGAAATCTAAATGAAAGGGAAAGAAGCGAGAAACCCAGGAAAGAACTGGAACGAGCGAAAGCCTAATATTTCAAGGGAAAACCACCTTTAAATGCTAACATGTGGTACTGCATATTCTTGTAACCATTTGTCAAACATTATTAGCAAGCACAAAAAGAAATCCATACTCTTTTTTTTTTTTGTAGGCAACATAGTCAAGGAAAATGAAAATACACCATAAAAGAATTTAAGTGTAGAGAAACGTATTAGCAATACAGTATATGGAAGCTTCTTTCTGCCACTAAATAAAAAATAAAAAATTTAATTGCGACTTTTTAACTCGGGCAACTGCAAGTTTACGTCTCGCAATTCTGACTTTTATTCTCAGAATTGCGTGATATAAAGTCGCGATTGCGAGTTATAAAGTCAGAATTGCGTGATATAAACTTGCAATTTCAAGTTATAAAGTCAGAATTGCATGAAATAGTCACAATTACGTGTTATAAAGTCAGAAATATGAGATATAAACTCGTAATTGTGAAATATAAAGTCAGAAATATGAGATATAAACTTGCAATTGTGAGTTATAAAGTCAGAATTGCGTGATATAAAGTTGCAATTGTGAGTTATAAAGTCACAATTATCTTTTAAATTGTTTTATTCCATGGCATAAACCAGCTTCCATAGCAATCCCAGTCATTATTGCACATAAAACAAAATTAGCAATAGGCTTTAGCTAGATCACAGCTGTGATTTGCTACTTGCTAGTTAGGTACAGGGGGAAGGATATTCTCATTCTAAAGAGCAGCTGATTGGGAAAATAATCAATAATTTTGGTCCATTGTCCCAGAAGAGAACGTAGAAATGCATATATCTAACAAAATGGTAGTTAACTTTGAGGAGTACACTAGCTTATAGCTTATTAATGACCTTAAAGCTAACAAATGACTGGTACACTGCATAACCAATCTAACTATTTTAGAAATTATGTACATACAGTATAAACAGAAGAAAAAGTGACATGTAATGTAGTAATGACAGTTAAAGGGATAGTTCACCCAAAAATGGAAACTATCCAATAATTTACTCACCCTCAAGCCATCCTAGGTGTATATGACTTTCTTCTTTCAGACAAATACAATCAGAGTTATATTAAAAAAATATCCTGGCTAATCCAAGCTTTATAATGGCAGTGAATGGCAGCCCAAAATTTAAACCCCCCAAAAAGTGCATCAATCCATTATAGGATGGCTTGAGAGTGAGTAAATTATGGTATAATTTTCATTTTTGGTTGAACTGTCCCTTTAAGCCGGTCACACACCAGATGTCAAACGCCATGCCGTGGCTAGGACAACTCACCAGTATCTCACACCGGTGCACACAAACAATGAATCTCAACACCACTTCAGTTCACTTCAAGAATCAACAAAGTGGCATCAATGAATCTAAAGTTTGGTATTTGAAAAAAAAAAAAAAAAAAAAACGCAAACGTACAGAGAATGTGTGATCAATATTATTATAGCTCTCTATATGAAGCATATAGTTTTTTTCAAGCCACATAAAATTAAATGTCTCACTGAAAAATGCACAATACACAGTGGCGGTTCATATGTGCATACACAGAAAACAATGTGTTTGAATGTTAATGACGTGATGCGGTTTCTTGTCTAGTGTGCGGGATGCAAGAATCGATCGTTTTATCTCGTATAGTGTGTCATAGTGGACGACAACCGACGCTGCGTCTGCAATGCTTCACAACGTCCCGACAGAAAGACTAGCATGTTTAATTTTCGGCCCCACACGACAGGTTCCGTCACATCTGTGACGTTGACCAATAAGAGCACAGAAGCTCTTCCGTACACAGCTTTCTAACATGGCGAAACGAAGGAGAGAAAGAGAGCAATGGAGGAAAGGTTTGTGGCGCTATGGCAACAATATTCCTGCTTTTATGATGTTTCCTCAAGGGACTACAACGACAGAGTGAAAAAACGATGCTGGCAAACGATAGCAGATAAGCTTCAGCAACCCGGCGAGTACTGGAATTAGCATTAAGCTAGTACAACCATTGTTTGTTAATGGTCTTGTTTCCAGAAGTCAGTCAGCCGCTAGTTCCGCTTTCTCGACAATTGTGAGTTATAAAGTCAGAATTGCGAGATATAAAGTTGCAATTGCGAGTTATAAAGTCAAAATTGTGTGATTATAAAGTTGCAATTGCGAGTTATAAAGTCAGAATTGAATAAAATAAAGTCGCAATTGCATGTTATAAAGTCAGAATTGTGTTATATAAACTTGCAATTTATCAAAAAGATAAATGCTGGCGAACGATAGCAGAGGCGTTTCAGCAACCCAGTGAGTACTGGCATTAGCATAAAGCTAGTACAACCATTGTTTGTTTGCGCTCTTGTTTCCGGAAGTCAGTTGCTAGTTCTGCTTTCTCGATGACATCACGCATGTGGTTAAAGACAACAAGCGATGATTGTTCGGGAAGCAACATGTAGTTGGACATGTTTCTTAACCACGACACAAGAATTTAGGAGTCAAAATCACATAATCTGACAGACAAAAATATTGTGTAGTCGGAACCCGGCATTAGAAAGCTAGTTTGTCATTGGAGTCCGGCCCCTCCTCTTTTACCCTCCTCCTACATAATTAAAGCTGTGATCGTTAACTCTTTCACCGCCATTGATGAAAATTTCCGACTTGCCATGTTTTCACTGTTATACAGTAGGGGGTGCTATTACGCATCTTCTGAAAGAGTACAGTATCTCCTGATCCAAAACACAGGCGAAGAAGAAACGGAAACGAGCAATATCATATGTAAGCAGATGCATATGTAAAATAACGCAATTGTCAACATTAAACAGCATATAAATCAAAACTGCCTAATGTTACTGAATGAAATGTCGACCCAGGACGAGCTATAGGACTGTGAAGCTTTGGGGGTGTTGATGGACTTGATCTACTCAAAATCTAATCAAAGATCTAAAAGATCTAATCAAAAATGTGATTTTCTCAGCTTTTTGCTCAAAATGTTGCTTTTTTATGAAACTTACCCACATTCAAGTATTGATAAATAAAGAATGCATGAAGCTTTTTTTGTTTAAAAGCAGAGGCTCTGTTCTTTCTTTCATATATTGCATGTTCAGATATTCATTCAATAAAACATTGGGGCCATGAAAATTTTGATGATTTTGCTGGTGGCAACTTTTTTCAAAAACGCTGGCAGGGAAAGAGTTAAGTGCACAAAGTATACAACATTCCACACTTTTTGGGTGGTTAATTAAGTGCATTATCCTGGTATTTGTGGTGCACTTCATCTTCTTGATAGAATTTTCAGTACAAACACACTACTCACACTATTTATACTACAAAACGACGTACAATAGTGCATAAGTACGCAAATTGGGAGATTTCATGTCAACTGTCCTGCTTACCTGTCAGATCTCTGTCTCTAAAAGGATCTTCCATCTCTGAATCTCGAGAACGAGCCGCACTGTCACATTCTGGCTTTTTATACCTGATGGAGAACACAAACATGAGGCACTTTTACAATGTTTATACATCTCCTCTATTATCAGTATCTGTACAAAGCCACACAAGCCATATGTGGAGTCACATTTCTTCTGTTCAGTCTGTCGAAGTCAGACATCTGAGAGTAAAAACATGAACACACTGGAGAGCTGCTTTATAGTAGAAATTGAAGTTGTAATTCTAATTGAAAGCGACATCGACATTTTTCATGTTTACTACTGTAAAGCTGCTTGCTTTAAAACAATCTATTGTATAAAGTGCTATATAAATAAGCATGACACGACTTGACTTGGAGTGCCGAATTGCAGTTCTCAGTACTGCTGAAAAGGTATTTCGAAGAATGAAAAAGGGCTTTATCGGGGCCTTTATGAAATCTTTTGACTTGGGCCAGTAGGCAACCACCCATAACTTCCTAGCAAATGCTTAGCTATGTGCCTACCACATCTCAGAACACTTCTGACGACCACAAAGTATGGACTTGGCAACCAAATCATCATGGACAAGCATCACGCATTTTTTTTGTTAGTAGAGAATGCAGAATTTGGACTTCACTGTAACAAGCCTAGAGATAGGACAAATACAAGTCCAGCCATGCAAGTCCTGTCTCAGTTAACACAGCTATCCAAACACAGGAAGAAATTACAAACTCTAAGTATTTGATTTCATTGTTTGATCCAATTTGGTTCACTGGTTTTTACTACACACAACTGGACTAAAAATTGAGTAAGACAGACATAAGAATGCATGACACTGCAGCCTCCCACAAGAACAACAAGAAATCTAGGATTTAATGGAAACATCTATGTCTCAGCATGGTTCAGAGGCAGCGTGGGCTCAGTGCCTGAATTCAAATTGCGAATTTCGTTCAGCAAGAACAGGTTGGCTAAACCTTCTCAATATTTCCAGAGCAAAAAAAGAGAGAACAATTTACACATCCCCAAAAGTGGAAAATAAATCAGAGGTCGTAATGGGTAGAAAACACATTGGGACGTGTCACGCTTTCAATTTCAGTGCTTTCTAAACAAAATTCAGCACTGACAGCTTTGCTCATGGAAAAATAAAGACTGTGGTTTGGAGAGAAAATCGATTGTCATAACATTCCACAACTAAACGAATCAGTCACATTGGATTGTATTACTGATGATTGCCATTTTGAGATGTTTAGAGCATGCAAGCTCATCCAGAAACATGTCGTATAAATAATGGGGTTACTGCACAAGTTTGTCTCTGTGTTACCTTGCAGAAGTTCCAGGTATGGGTCTCCCAGTGTCCACCAGCACACACCAGCAGTAACCAGTGGACTGGTGGCACTGGACGGGCTTGTAGAGGCCCTGCAGGCCGCAGTCAGGGATGAAGATGGCTTCCCGCGGGCTCTGCCGAGCCTCATCCTGGGCTGTCTGCCTCTCCTGGTCACAAGAGGGAACTTTCTCTAAAACCATGAGAAACACACTCAATACACAGAAATGTCTCATATCAGGTAGTGCACTTCAAATATGATTTACTATTCTTCAACAATGGAAATAAAGCAACAGATTTTTTACATCTGTAGTCTATCTATAGTGAGCTAGTACAATGTACAAACAGGGACACCACATGGAAAGCCACTTACCAAGAGAAGAATGGCATGAGGCATGGCAACAGCCAAAGTAATTCTCAGAGAGACCTCAGAGGTACCCTTAATATAATTCCAGCTTTTCTGTTTGAATGTCTTTGCCTTTTTAGCAGTCTTTTTTGAAATTGTCTTTTTAGAACTGTTCAAAATGGATAAACTTCTAGTTCTTTGTTGTTAAAAGGAACATAATGTGGAAAATAAACTATAATAGGAAGATGCTTTCATTTGTTTAGCTTGCGTACACTGTAGAGAATTAGGAACCCAGCAAGCAATTTTGCATTTAAAAGACGTCTAATAGCCGTCCAAACACAGCCCTGACGTCTTGGCTAAAACAAGGCAAAATTTGGGCTGTCAATTAAAATTTAATCAGTTAATCAGGGATCAGTAAGTTGTTTTTATCATTTTAAAAGAAGATTCTTATGTTCACCAAGGCTGCATTTATATTCAAAACTTTGTTGTGCTGCTACATGTCAACTACATGTCAACATGTCAATACTCTAACTCTCAGAGTATTGGTAGACTGTAAGTACAATAAATAGACATGTATTTGTAGTAAGTAGAATGTCTGTTAGGAGCATCAAAATAAAGTGTTAGCAGATATTAAGCAGACAGTCTACTAATACTCTAATGAGATGTAGAATGTCTAAACCCATCATATCACCGTCTCGGTTAACTATAGACCCGATATAGTCCGGCTATGAGTAACCCACTTCTAGTCAAAATAACCTTGAGTTTGGTTACATGTCGTTTTTGCCAAAATAACTTGCGAGATGTATGATATTCCATCATGTAAGCAAAGTCAACAGCGATTACAAGGTGTTTGGTTTCATTTCTTTGACATGTTCATGTTCTAGATGACTAGTCTATTCTTGGGCTATGGTTAGACGTCTATTACATTTTCACTGACAACCAAAATATTTCCTTGTTTTAGCCTAGACGACAAGATTTGGACGGCTATTAGACGTCTTTTAAACATAAAATTGCTTGCTGGGAAGTCGACTATCGAAATAAAGTGTTACCAATGTAAATAATTAGGCCAGATTTTCTAGAGGTAGCATAATATTTGCTCCCTTAAAGGTGATTTCTGAGAAACACTGCTGACATTTGAAATCAACCCAAACAAACACACCCCTCCCTTCATTGCTCTGCCCCCAAAATGCATGAACATGCAATGCAAGAGTGGATGTCTCTTTATCATAGCTGAAGTGAAGCAAAATAATGTTTTGTGAAAAATAAAGTGAAGATAACAAAAGAATGACAAGGAAGAACAAGACATAAACATACAGTTCACAAGAGTATATACAAGCAAGAGTTGGATGCCAGTAACCAGCAGCTCCAGACAAACAATGACACTCAAAACTGTCCTGTTACTATAGTTAACATTACAACAACAGCATATCTTGCTTCTGTGAAACAGCAAAACCAATGTTACTCACGTATGGAGCAGAAACAATGCAACCTCAGCGTCTGATTTCAGGCCTTCCTGCTCAGGTTTCTCCAGCGCTGGAAAGCTTTTCTAATATTAACGTGGCTCCTGAAGCTCTTGCCTGATCATAACCCTTCTTTTTCCAGAGATATTCCTCTGACCTTTTCTCTTTTGTAATGTCTCTCAGCCATCTCTCTTTCTACAGTCTTTCTTCAAATCTCACTCTTTCCCCTCCTCCATCATGAGTGGACACGCCCCCTACTGCTGATTGGCTCACGCTCTCTCCTCCCCCATCATGAGTGGACAAGCCCCCTACTACTGATTGGCTCACGCTCTCTCCTCCCCCATCATGAGTGGACACGCCCCCTACTGCTGATTGGCTACAAGTGTGTTGTGCTGCTCGGTCCCATCCACTTTCAAAAGCGTTTCTCAGAAATCGCTTACTGCACCTTTAATTTTAAGAGACGACTTTACATTCATGGTTAACGTCATTAACACTGTTGCAAATGTTTTCATGCATTATATGAATTCAGTGTCTCTGTGAGTTGAACCACTTCAAGTCTTGAAAGATCTGTGCCGTAAATGATCATTATGATTTCCATTTATATTGACTGAGATCAGCTACAATAAAACTTTCACCATAATTGTGTTAAAATGAACAGAGGCAGAATTGACTTAAACACGTTCAAGAGGCATCTTCGCCCCTTTTCTGTTCTGAGCCATTAGGATTTAATTTTCATGTATTTATTAACACAAATGACACTTGAGAGATGTTCTTTTAAAAGTTTTAACACCTTGTCTCATAAATCTCCATTTATGTTGAAATCCATTTAGTACGCTGCTCACTTGTAGTGCATCGGGCCAAGTATAATAGCACCAGATGTTGAGGCTAATCCAGCTAGCAGGGTGCTGAAGAGCTTTTTAGCACTCCTGATTGATGTCATTTTTAATCAGATGTTTAGTGAATACCGTGCCGCAAGAAAAGTTATCAGAACCGCTGTTTTCCTCTGCATGACAGCCCGGGACACTGTTAATCATTAGATTGGACAGATGCACAAGCTATACAAAACTCCCAAGTCTTTTATTTCTTCTTCTTCGTTTCAGTTTCTTCATTTTTGTGATGTTAAAATTAAGGCTGTGAACTGAAAATGTAACTAATTAATAACACAAGTTAGACATTAAATCCCAAAATAAATGTAGACTCAACACAAAGGACATACATATTTATATGAGGTCAAAATTAGTAATTATGACCATTTAAAAAAAAAAAAAAATGTTTTGACTTTTAATAAAACTAAATTGCAAGTTCACAGACTACTGTTTTTTTATCATTTACTAAAAACCATTATAGAACATTATTAATCTTAAAAGAAACCTTAAATAATAAACTTTTTCCTCAACATATCAAAGAACCAACCTAGGCTCATTACAAATATGTACATCTACCTTAATTTTTGCATTCATTTTGCATTCCAGTACTAGCTTCATATCCCAGCAAGCAATAGCCGTCATTTCACTGTCTCGGTAGACCCGATATAGTCCGGCTATGAGTAACCCACTTCTAGTCAAAATAACCTTGAGTTTGGTTACATGTCGTTTTTGCCAAAATAACTTGTGAGATGTATGATATTCCATCATGTAAGCAAAGTCAACAGTGATTACAAGGTGTTTGGTTTCATTTCTTTGACATGTTCATGTTCTAGATGACTTGTCTATTCTTGGGCTATGGTTAGACGTCTATTAAAATGCCTTGCTTTAGCCTAGATGTCAGGGCTGTGTTTGGGCGGCTATTAGGCGTCTTTTAAAAGCAAAATTGCTTGCTGGGTATGTATAGCTTTTCTGATGTAGTACACTTGTTGGTAGCTCACCTGGTTTAGCGCTGCACTTGTGATGCAGAGAGCTTGGGTACGAGTCCCGTGAAGTGCAAATCATGATAAAAGAGCTCAAAGACTTGTAGAAGCAAGCTAAAATGGCATGGTTGCTTCAGCAAATGTGTTTTTATGTCACGTTCGCTTTTGTTAACACTATCAGTTAGGTTTAGGGTAGGGTTTAGTGTAGGTGTACGTTATTTGCAAACGCGATAGAGCATTAACATTTTAGCACCACTCACTGGACATTTAATTTCAGAACTACCACGATACGTACAACAGCCAACGTAATAAAACATTGCCAGATTCATATTCATCTGTTTCGCATAAAACTGAATGCACTTTTAGCGACATTCACTGGACATTTCACTTTGAAAGTGTCAAGAAATGTGCAAGAAACAACATCATTTCATTTTGCAGAAAAGCCTGGGTTGGAAATAACAATCTTCGCATAAACAGGAAGTAAGAAAATGGATGCAGCATTGTGTCAGTTATTTTTTATTCTTTCAACAGTCTGTATTAATTAATGAAATTAATGCATGTATTTGGGTGATGTAAACTTGTGGCTTAACACCATTTTCAACTAAAAATGGAAAACTTTTTTATGGACATTCATTTACACAACAACAGCCTGAAAACGCATGCTTTTGAAAACGGGTTTCAAAGTGCACGTTTTGGAGAACCACCATAGGCATTGAGTCCCCCCCAGTAATTGGAAATGGCCAAATTATTTCTTAATGTTGTTCTCCATTACGTATCGCTCAGTTTGTTGTTTGTTAACAGACCGTTTAAAAAGTTACATTTTTAGGCTGGTCTGCCTCAGCGGTCGTCAATAATGGCCAATCAGCTCAAAGAAGGCGGGGCTTAATGTTCACTGAAGACGAATGTGAATTCCAACGCGACGCTTTTAGTTTTTACAGTGAAAGAGTGCATGATAAGATAGAAGTAGCTAAACATTTAATATTTAACTGTTTTACGATGGATATGTTTAACGACCCACAGTAACATACAGTGATGCAAACTACTCAACTTTTTTAATGTAATTTCGTCATTTTGAATCGAAAATATGCTATCATTTAAATGGTCACTTTTTTGTTTTTTCATTTTTTCGTTTTTTTTACATTTTTGACATATTAGACATACAAACAAGAGTGAATGTGTGCATATTTTTGAATAAAATATTATTTGCAAAGAGTTTAAATGGATTACTTCACAAATATATAGGCTATAATTAGACCAGGAACTTCTTTTACCATTCTTATTTCTTTATTTCCTTAAATCCCTTTTAATCCTTTAATTTTTTTATTTCTTTAAATAAAAATACCACCCCCTCCCCCCTTCAAAAAAACTAAAACATGGTTCAAGACATGGTTACTGTTATCATCTCCATGTAAACTACAAAAACACGAATTTGTGAAAATGGTGACGTCATGAGCATACATGTTCAGTTTACAGGCGAGTAGTGTTTCTGCGAGTAGTGACAGCATAATTTTAGTAATTTTCGCGGATTCTTGTGAACGGGGATCGTTTTGACAACTTTTTCGTCTGCATGAAAAATGCAAAGGAAAAACGTTTCCGTTTTTAGTCCACCGTTGCCATGTAAACATACCCTAAATGAGTTTGGGGTGGGATTACCTGTTTGTCCAAACAATGGAAGATTGGGCCGCTAGGGTGGTGTGGGAAATATGTATGGAATATGTATTCTTGCGATTCCATTTTGCCCCGCTCATAGCGCAAAAAATACACACTACCCACATTCTGTTTGTAGAAATAATGGGATGAGATTACGGAATTATGCATTGCGTACTCGAGCACCACAAAACAATGTGCTCTAAATGGTCCCCAAATGAATTTCTACCGAAGTATAAAATTCCTGGCCGGAGGGTGAGGGGTGGTACTGAGGTAGGACAAGATCTGGAGTGTGAGAGAATTAAACAGAGAACAGTACAACCCACTCAGAGTGTTCGTCTGAGCCTCCAAATGAAAACCATGAGCCACAACCCTGTTCAGTGTAACCAAATCCTGCTGTTTTTGCTTTTGTCTTCATTACAAACAGTTCTGGTAAGGGGACTGACAGCGTTGGCGTGATCGGGAACAGGGCTTGGGGTGTTTTAAGTGGAACCTGACTGCAAGGACAAGGAACGGGGGAGAGTTAGCCATCGGAGCATTAATGTCCTGTTTTCCAGAGATGGGCTCACAATCCGCACTCAAGTGTTCACGGCAGAGTCCATGACTCCTGCGCTTCCCGCCAAGGTTCCTTCATATCTAAATTATTTAGCACTGTTTATTGTAGCGAGGGTATACTGGCGCCAAGCAGATGGGATTCCCAAAAGAAAATTGTTTTTTTTCTCTCTCTCTCTCTCTCTCACCCTAATACAATAAAACAGGACAGAAAAGGATGGACAGTCTCAGATCCCATTTAATCCTATTTACGTCACATTTTTGTTATGCATTCATTTTCTTTTTAGATCTGCACGTAAAACTTGATCCAACCCTCCTCTCTTTTCAGAGTACAGTCATTTTTATGCACTCTGTCCCTTTTTATTCCAAGAAGTGAGTTGCATGAGTTCTGTTTAAACAAACAGACATAAGTGAGAGTACAGCCGAGGTGAGACCTCATTGCTCATTGCTCCCCAGAATGCTTTGTTGTGGTTCTCTCTCAGTGTTTACAGACTGGTATTGATTAGTTTATGCGCGGTTTGTTGTAGGTAAACTCTGCTGATTTCCTCACTATCACGGTTGAAAATCAGAGCCTCATGTGTTTCATCGAGCCAAGATCTGGCCAAACAAAATAGCTTGAAACTTATCAGCCTCCTGTAAACAAAGCGTTCTCTCTCTCCCTCTTGTTATACCAGTTCTGTTTTAGATGCATATATCTCACTCTCTCTTTCTATCGCTCTTTCTTTATATGCCGTCCCTCCAATTGTTTTCAGCTGTGGGGCAAGTAATCACTCCAGTCTTGGATCTATGCATTCTGCGCTCATAACGTAACAGAAGAGGTGTATGATGGGCCAGAAGAGGAGGGGTGGGCACCATGTTCTCCTCAAACTTTAATGTGCTACATTTATAGACAATCATATCAAACATTTCCTCATCCTCAGAAGTATTCTGACATCTTCATTTCTATTTCCTTCACGTGGCCAATAGTAGGTTTGATTGGATGTACTGTATATCGAGAAACACAATATATTGTTTTTCACAGAGAATGAGCCAATGATGCGTAATCGCTTAAGAACTTCCTGGGCATGTGACACGCCTTGGTTATTTGCCATATGGCAGATGCTTTTATCCAAAGTGACTTACCATACTGGGTCATTCTAAAAAAATTGGGATTCTGAAGCCATTTGTGTCCTCATGACTTACTACTGACTTTAATTACCATGATATAGAACTTAGTCATATAAAGTAGTTTAATGGTTTTAACTCTGTAGAATGCAAAAGAAAAGAAAAATTCTATTTCAAATTTGAATGTTTGTTATTCATTGAAATATCAGCCAATTGCATGTCCCCATTCATTACCATTACATTTCAACAGATTGTAATAGTAGAATGAGAATAAGAATAGAAATAGAACAGAAAAATAACTGTTAAAACTAATATACACTAACCTAAAGGATTATTAGGAACACCATACTAATACTGTGTTTGACCCCCTTTCGCCTTCAGAACTGCCTTAATTCTACGTGGCATTGATTCAACAAGGTGCTGAAAGCATTCTTTAGAAATGTTGGCCCATATTGATAGGATAGCATCTTGCAGTTGATGGAGATTTGTGGGATGCACATCCAGGGCACGAAGCTCCCGTTCCACCACATCCCAAAGATGCTCTATTGGGTTCAGATCTGGTGACTGTGGGGGCCATTTTAGTACAGTGAACTCATTGTCATGTTCAAGAAACCAATTTGAAATGATTGGAGCTTTGTGACATGGTGCATTATCCTGCTGGAAGTAGCCATCAGAGGATGGGTACATGGTGGTCATAAAGGGATGGACATGGTCAGAAACAATGCTCAGGTAGGCCGTGGCATTTAAACGATGCCCAATTGGCACTAAGGGGCCTAAAGTGTGCCAAGAAAACATCCCCCACACCATTACACCACCACCACCAGCCTGCACAGTGGTAACAAGGCATGATGGATCCATGTTCTCATTCTGTTTACGCCAAATTCTGACTCTACCATCTGAATGTCTCAACAGAAATCGAGACTCATCAGACCAGGCAACATTTTTCCAGTCTTCAACTGTCCAATTTTGGTGAGCTCGTGCAAATTGTAGCCTCTTTTTCCTATTTGTAGTGGAGATGAGTGGTACCCGGTGGGGTCTTCTGCTGTTGTAGCCCATCCGCCTCAAGGTTGTGCGTGTTGTGGCTTCACAAATGCTTTGCTGCATACCTCGGTTGTAACGAGTGGTTATTTCAGTCAAAGTTGCTCTTCTATCAGCTTGAATCAGTCGGCCCATTCTCCTCTGACCTCTAGCATCAACAAGGCATTTTCGCCCACAGGACTGCCACATACTGGATGTTTTTCCCTTTTCACACCATTCTTTGTAAACTCTAGAAATGGTTGTGCGTGAAAATCCCAGTAACTGAGCAGATTGTGAAATACTCAGACCGGCCCGTCTGGCACCAACAACCATGCCACGCTCAAAATTGCTTAAATCACCTTTCTTTCCCATTCTGACATTCAGTTTGGAGTTCAGGAGATTGTCTTGACCAGGACCACACCCCTAAATGCATTGAAGCAACTGCCATGTGATTGGTTGATTAGATAATTGCATTAATGAGAAATTGAACAGGTGTTCCTAATAATCCTTTAGGTGAGTGTATATATATATATATATATATATATATATATATATAAAATAATTCATATTCTGTTGGTTTGCTCATATAAAATCATAGGATTGGTATCATATATTTTTGGGGGCCATATGAAAAAAACACAGGTAACTTAAATAATTTAAACAAGTACATTTATCTTACAGTCTCAGAGAAACAGTGTTTTATTATACTAATTCTGATATGAGATAAAAATAAAAAAATAAAATAAAATAAATAAAAAAATAAATAAAATAAAATAAAATATCCATAACAGTCATGGCTGAAACATTTCAAAAGTCATAAGGTTGGTGCAGAACTTTTTTCTTTTTTACTTTTTTTTTCAGTTGATATAGCACTGAAACTGATTGACTATCAGAATCTACTCAATTTATTTAAATTGAAAAGTATATTAATTCACACTGTGTCTGGGTCAAAATAACAATAAAAGTACATAAGGATTAGCAGTAGTAGTTTGAGGCCATGTGGTGGTCCCCAAATGTCTATGGCAATTGCGACCCCAGTATAAATAAGTTTTAAGACACAAAGGGCAACATTTCCTGAGAATGACAAAATTGCAGGTACAGTCACCCTGGAGCATCAGGGGTTAAAAGGCTTTTCGATAGCTTGTGGTGTCACGGTACCTCTATAGTACCTAATTTTTTTTGCCAAATATCTATACCTGCACTCGAACCTGAAAGGAGCTTCGTATAAAGTAGCTAGTCCAAACCTGTAATGCTACTACTACCCCTAAATCTTAGGGGACACTGATAATTATGCTTGTTCTGTTTCATGGGGACCACAATTACCAAAGAAACACACAATTTACCTCACCTTAGATGAGCATGTTCACTGTTATAACTGCACGAGTTGATGTGTGAAAGATCTAACTGATGCGTACCACCCACAATGCACTGAGCGATGGAAACTTGGCTTTCTCCGAGATTTACTTTAGCAGCAAAAGCAACATCTCAGTGTTTCAATTTACTCCAGATCCCACACACACTCCCATGAGCAGCAACGCTGGAGCCTGATGCCAACTCGTCACTGCTGCACCAATGGCACCCTTGTGATGACCGTGGATCTGCTACTCTTGTTGAACAGTGTTATAGTGTGCTAACAGATGCTAATTGGTCACAGGAGGAGACACTGAAGCGTTCCAAAGACTTGTCAGAGTAGATATACAACTTGTCAGCTCAAGGTAAGTGTTTCCTTCAGCACAGAATATCTTTTGTCAAAATTTTGTAAATTTTTCTCTGGTGAAATAAATAGATAATTTTTCAGTGTTTACCAATTATAGGCCACCCAGGCAATAAACACACACGGGAACGCCACTGGAACTGCATATACACACTTTGACGTGCACAACACACACACACACACACACATACATGTTGGGTTTTCATGGACATAATAATTTTTATACTGTACAAACTGTATATTCCATCCCCTAACCTTATACCTACCCATCACAGAAACCTTTCTGCATTTTTATATTTTCCAAAAACATCACAAGGACAAGGATTTTAGATATTGCCATCTTTTTGGGGCCATTTTGTCCCCATAACGTAGGGTATACAGTACCTAAATGCCACACACACCCCTCTGCCCTCATTCAATCTGCTCTCCTCCTGTGCTACAAAAATTCAGATCCCTACCTCTCAACTGCACTGCCCAAAAACCTCACAGAGCTTGACGGAGTTGACTGAGCATGCCCAGAGGGTGCTCGACTCATTTGAAGGAAATTGTAAAGGAGACACAGAAAGCTAAACAAATTACACAGAGGAGAACGGAGACAAACAGAAAAAGAGGGGCGCCATAATTCTAGCGGTGTTAGGTTTCTCGTCCCTGGACATGCTGAATATTAAATCTAAAACTGGAACAGAAATGTTGCACAATAAAGTGAGCTTGAATGTACCAACTTGGACGCTGCAATAACAATGCTTTTTGGAATATTTCTGTATTACTGTGTAGGCTAGCCATCAGACTTGCATGTTTCAACACAAAGCTCTGCTTGAAAATGTGTGGTTTTGGTCATTGCTGCTATAAGGAGGAAATGGACTAAAGGCATTTTCTTTCCATTTATATACACAGTATGTTAAATGTTTTATATATCTGTCCTCATTCAGCAAGTGCTATGCTATGCTAATGCTATCAAAGCATAGTGTTACCAATTAGCAAGGTGGCATTTATTGAATTAGCTAGTTAAAGCTAGTTAAGTTTCCACTAGTAAAAATTTGAGATTACATGCTATTTTTAATTTAAATATATGAATTAGCTTCATACATTTAAATTAAAAATATCATGTAATCTCAAGTTCTGCTTACTTAAACTTTAAATTTCTTAACTTAAACAAATTGCCAGAGTTTTGCCAACATATTCGGGTTTACAGTGTGTAATAATTCAAATCAGCTACTAACCATTAGACAGGCATGTCTATTGTGTATATGTGAGACAACTGAATTTAATATATAAGAATATATCAGACAGAAAGACAGATAGGCCCTGTTTGCACCTGGTATTAAGATGCATTTTGGTCAATCAGATCACAAGTAGACGAGGGAGACACATTCCCATTTACACCTGGTGTTTCAATCTGTCTCTTTTGTCCACTTACAACCACTTCTGTCCTGATTTCTTTGAGGGGAGGGTCTATGGGCGGGTAAATGTATGGACTTTTTCAGATTTTTGATCTAATGGACAAAATAAGCTCACACAATTTACATATGAACGCGACCGGAGATGACGGAAAAACACATGGAGAGCATCAGCCAGGGGCGTTGCTAGACCCCTTTTACTGGGGCACGTGCCCTAGTATAAATCTGCTGTGCCCCAGTAAAATGTCAAGCTTGAATTTTAACATTTTATTATATATGTCAGTGTATTTAGATTGATAATCCCGCAAAATAAGAAATAGATCTATATGCAACGTAGTAACCCAATCAACGCTTGTAAAATCAACGCAGTTTAACAGAAAACACAAACTGGCGCGTGCATGCGCGCGTTTCCTAGCAACCACAGCGTTCCGCAGTACACACAGAAGTCCAGTGTCTGCACGCAGTTGAAATAGGCTAGGAAAACATGACAAAACTAAAGTAAGGCCCAATCCCAATTCTATTTTATACCCCTAAAAATGTTTTGTGTTTTGTAGAACTGTCTTTGTTTGTGTATGATCACAATGAATCAATCTTTCGGATATGAAATTAATATTTAATTAGCTAGCTGTAGTTTAGGATACTACATAAACAGTTGGCAGTAACTATGGCTGCTGTGTTAATTACTGCTAATTACCTAGTGGCTAAAAAGGACTATACTATAGTTTGGCTTGTTTTGAGTGAGTTTCAAACTTCAGTTTAAACTTACACCAATTATGTTAGCTAGCTAGTTATTAATTTATAGAAATGACACTTCTGCATTTATAAAGTTGGAGATAGCATAGCTAGTTTTGCAAGCTAGCAACCAAACTCAACCAAGCCTGTTTAGCTACCAACTCTCTGCTCATCCTGAGACCTTTTTGTCTGAAGCTGTTTCATCTTAGGCCTAATATGCCCCTGGCATCAGCTTTCGTTTCAGCTCTGACAGCCACAAGACCACGCCGAACGCTGTGAGTGTGTGTTAGAAATCAGGAATGGTGACAGAACATTGTGCTTGGTATGTTTCTCATCTTTAAACCAAACTTGGTTCTCCAGCCAACAAAGTTTAAATCCCATCTGGCTAGTGCACTTCCCATAATGTTTACGCATTAGGTCAGTAGGCGGAGAGTAGGCGTCTTTTGTGGCTGCTCGAATGCATTCGACCACATGAACGTTTACATTACGGAAGCAATCTGGTCGAATGTGTTTTTGACTACCTCTGGAAGTGGTCAAAAGTGGACAAGCTCAAAACGTTTTAGACTCTGTTTACACCTGTATTTAGAGTCGTCCACTTGTGATCCGATTGACCAAAATGCATCTTAATACCAGGTGTAAACAGGGACATGGATGAATGGATGGATAGCTACTCACCTGGCTTCCTACTGTTTGAACTGTTCTGTTTGTTCTCTTTGTACACCAGCTGCTTAATCCACAATGTGGGAGCTGTAATCTCTGTGGTGATACAACATAAAAATTGATTTGCAGTTGTATATCAGTCATATACATAAATGCAAGACTCTTTGCATATTTTTCATGTGGTCCAAACTTACCCTCACCTTCTGGGACAGCATGCGTCTCCATGGTTGGTGTGGGCTTGGAGCCATCATCTGGATTGAGGGTGAGAAAGAAACGGAAAGAGACTACCATTATTGAGGTTAATACAATCTACTCTCCACAACTGTTGAATGATTGGGATTTGCACATGGCCCGGCCAATAGCACAGAAAACAAAGTGGGTGAGGGATAGAGGGTACAAAGAGAGAAAATACAAGTGAGAAAACACAGATAAATAAGAGTATTCATCCACTCAAGAACACACACACATCAAAATGCATAAATTAGCTTTCATATGCATACTGTTTAGATAAATAGTAGTACAATTGTGTATAAAAAGGCAATTGTAGATTATTTAACACACTCAGTCAAAATTTTCATGATAATTGAGAAATGTCAAACGTCCTACAGTACTTACCCAATTATGTTCTATTGCACTCTGGCTGATTTCCTTGTGTCTCACATCATTGTAGGCCCTGGCAGTGGAGGGGCCAAAGCCACAGTGCTAAAGCCACAATAAGGTGGCAGCGAAAACCATTTCAAAGAATACATGTAGTTCACTAATCTGAATTACAGTCAATGTGACATCGTAATTTTCCCTGACCAGTACGTTAGCATTTAAAATCAATGATCCATTATGCAAAATAAGTATATCCCAGCAAGCAATAGCCTTGGTTAACTAGACCCGATATAGTCCGGCTATGAGTAACCCACTTCTAGCCAAAATAACCTTGAATTTGGTTACATGCCGTTTTTGCCAAAATAACTTGCGAGACGTATGATATTCCATCATGTAAGCAAAGTCAACAGCGATTACAAGGTGTTTGGTTTCATTTCTTTGACATGTTCATGTTCTAGATGACTAGTCTATTCTTGGGCTATGGTTAGACGTCTATTAAATTTTCACTGACAGTCCAAATTTTGCCTTGTTTTAGCCTAGACGTCAGGGCTGTGTTTGGACGGCTATTAAACGTCTTTTAAACACAAAATTGCTTGCTGGGAATGTTCTGTTCTGTCTTTTATATAAACAAGGGTAATTTAGAAAGATAATGGCAGTAGAATTATAAACTGCTAAAAGCCAATCCTTTTTTTTGTTCTTTGTCTTTAAAGACATTCGTATGTGCAAAAAAATAAATAAAAAATCTACGAACCAAACCAACCAGCTTCGAGATGAATTTCAGCATCACAGCATTTGATTCAAAGTAATTGAAAATTTGAGAAAAAAAAATAAGACAAAAGGCACAAGATTGTGTTCTTAAATTTAGAATTGCAAATCTCTACTGTGTTTTAGGCTTTACAGGATAGTTCAAACACTGAGAAATGTTTCAAAATATCTTCTATTTTGCTCTGCAGAAAAAAAGAAATGCAGGTTTGGAACAACATAAGAGTAAGTAAATGACAGAATTTAAATTTTTTGGGGTGAACTATCCATTTAATGCTGCATCACAGATTAAATAATGTTATGTATGTAGCAAGCTATGTAGCTAGATAACGAGCGCCCTAGCTAGCCTTCATTTTAAAAAATACTACAAGTCAGATTTTTACTAGTCTTGTGAAGCCAAACCTTCACACTGCCGGCAGAAGGTCTGGACTCCATAGCAGCTTTCATTGGCCAAGGACCGCCCAGAGGCCGTCTGACTGACATGTAAAGCAACCAATCACAGTTTGTTAAATCCAGCGTTTAGATGTTCCTCATAAGCGCTCATTAGCCCCTTTCACACATCAATACCGGTAAATTACCGTAAATTACCAGAATGACTTTACCAGTAAATACACAAATATGCTGCTTACACAAGCAACGACGTTCTGGCTTTTTACCGGTAAGAGTCCATTCACACATCAGCAGCAAAATACCGGTAAATTCTGTGATGTCAGTCATCGGAAATGATCTATAAACGCTGCGCCGTTGTTTTCATGCGCCCGCATGAGGAGAAGCGCTTTAGTTTCACTATCTGTTCAATTTGACAACATCTTTTTGGCGTCTGAGTGACAGGCATAACGGATGATCAAACAGAACAAGTTTTTGCTCTTAAAAACAAGTGACACGCGTAATAGTATCCAACTGCAGAGCTGCAGCGCTGATGAATAGAAAAGAAGGCTGGGTCTCGAGCGCGACACGTTGAAAAAGCTGCGAGATGTGGCGCAGCGGTCAAAGATGTCCATCTTACTGTAAACAGCACGGAGTAATCACGTCATCTTCATAAGTCTTTATGATTGGCCCAAAGCAGACGTCTTACGTCATCGCGTTCTGACTTCGTAAGTGCAAATACCAGTAATCTTCATTCTGCGTTCACACAGAGCACATTACTGGTAATTTACTCGTAATGTTACAGCTTCCCTTACTGGTAAATTGCCGGAACCAATTTACCGGTATTTCTGAAAAGGTCCTGTTCACACATGATCTGTTAACGGTAATTTACCCGTAATTTACCAGTAAAGACTGTATGTGTGAAAGGGGCTATTGTCACAGTTGTAAAAACAAAGGTTTTCGGTCACACTTTAGTTTAGGATTCAATTCTCACTATTAACTATGACTTTTGCCTCAATAAACTCCTAATTCCTGCTTATTAATAGCTAATAGTAAGGTAGTTGTTAAGTTTAGGTATTGGGTCGGATTAAGGGATGTAGAATATGGTCATGCAGAATAAGGCATTAATATGTGCTTTATAAGTACTAATAAACAGTCAATATCCTAGTTATATGCATGCTAATAAGCAACTAGTTCATAGTGAGAATTGGACCCTACACTAAAGTGTTACCAGGCTTTCTTCTTCCATGAGGGGGTTTGGCATCATAACAGCTTTGTTTCCAGGCAGACCGTTAAAGAACGTAACTCACATGTCTCCCGGAATCTTGTAGAATTCAACCAATCAAATAACGACTTCGAAACTCCTGAAGCGTTTTCCAATTTCCTGCCAATGGTCCATGGGCGTGACCAGAGATGGTCTTATTATTGGGAGATACGAGGGTCCTTGAATCTACCATTGGAGAAAACAGCTAACAGCCTTGACGTCATTGAATTCCATTGTTGTGGGACAGTCAATCGCTGTTTGCGGATTATAGATATGAATGAGAAATGCCTTAAACTGAATCATACCTGTCGCACAATTGTCTTTGACTTTGCTTATAAAACAGCATTTTTTCCGGTGTAAACTCTAAAAATAGATAAATCCAAAACTAATGCTTAAGAGCAAACATGCCAAAGATTAGCCGATGGGCTGTCGATTCATTAAATTATAAGCTATTTCCTCACAAAAGCGGTTTATTCAGTGTAGTGAAGCTTCTCCATTGATATCCATTTAAAAAAACTGTTTCTTGTCTCCTTCCCTGTGTACCTCAGCGTTAGCAGGCGCTACGCTTTTTTTCGGCTAAGGTTGCAGGCTCGCATTCAAGTGGCTTTGGCGTGACGCCTGAGGCTGAGACTAGACATTTACAGACTAGCGGAGGCTAGTTAATCTATCCATTAGCTAACTACCTACCCAGCAAGCAATAGGTGTCATTTCACCGTCTCGGTTAACTATAGACCCGATATAGTCCGGCTATGAGTAACCCACTTCTAGCCAAAATAACCTTGAGTTTGGTTACATGTCGTTTTTGCCAAAATAACTTGCGAGATGTATGATATTCCATCATGTAAGCAAAGTCAACAATGAGTGAGGTGTTTGGTTTCATTTCTTTGAAATTGATGACTAGTCTATTCTTGGGCTATGGTTAGACGTCTATTAAATTTTCACTAACAGCCCAAATTTTGCTTTGTTTTAGCCTAGACATCAGGCCTGTGTTTGGATGGCTATCAGACGTTTTTTAAACGCAAATTTGCTTGCTGGGTAGCTGACTACATGTGATTTTGAAGCTTTAAAGCCTAAAACACAATAATGAATAGATTCTTAGGGCCAGATTTACTAACAGCTTGCGCCAGCACAAATCCTCTTTTGGCGTTAAAAAACTGCTGTCAGGGTTTAACTGAAGACACATAGTGAAAAATTAGCGCTGAAAAGGCGTGGGCGGTTATTTTTGTGACTGACCATATTGCATATGCATTTGCAGGAGTTTTTCTTTCAGACTCAACATTTATGGAAGGAAAGTATTTAAATGAATCATGCAAGGGGATTTACTAAGGTTTGCGCTCGTCAATTTACTGGTGTTTGCGGCATCATTTACCACCCAAAAAAGCATATCTTACACCAGACGTTAATTTGCGCTGCTCTTGGTAGATTGTGTTGGTCATTATGGAAATGATCCGGCTGCACCTGTGTTGTCAGTAGATCACACACAGAACGTTCCACTCCCATCGGCGCTAATTTGCCCTGTTTAGTAAATCTGGCCCATAATCTTTAACAGCATCAGAGCTCATTGTAGGTCCTTCTCAAAAAGTTTACATGTCAGTTCTATCAAGAGTGTGAATGGCATTTATACTTTTGGAAGCCTACAGTGAACTCTATAGGGCTGAGTGCAAAAGACTCACGTACAGTGGCACACAACCACCGTCCACCTGCTGGTGACATAAACATCTGTTGCACATGCACTTTGTCTTGAGTGCAGCCAAGTGCAGAAGAGGTGAAACAAGATCTGAAAAAACAGAGGCAAACTCCATTCCGAAAACCCTACCACACATTCCCAGCACAACTATCTCCCACCCCAGTGGTACAAACCTAAACACACTCTCAAACCCCTATACACTACCCTCGGGGCCTGTAAATGACAATCTGGCTTTCCTGAGTTAGGGCCCACAAAAGTAGGTGCCTGCCATTGCTGCTGTTAACATCTATATTAGCTGTTTGAGATTTCACTGCTGTAACAGAGCCCAGGCTTTGATGTGTGCTAAGTTCTCACACTGGCTGTTAAACAGAACAACTGGAATAGGTTTCCATCCTTTACGGTCCTTAGAGAAACTTAAGTCTGAAGTAAAAGCTTGACAGAAAGTTGAGTCAGAGTGAGGAGAAATACGAGGCAAATGTTGACATCTATTTAAATGTGCTGAAACACATTTAATCTTACATAAATAAATAAAAGGAAACACAAAATAGAACGTTTAGTGGAGTTGCAGTATGGCATCCTTCTGATTTGTTAGTTTTCAATATCTCTCATACATAAGCGCACACGCTCACATTTCTGCGAAACTCAACTCACCTTTTCTGCCAGAGCTAGGAGGTCCCGGTGGCTTATCGGTTACTGACCCTTTAAAGAGAGAGCAGAATGTTTACCCAACTTTTGCAATGCAGTACAGTAACCACCTCACTTTGGAAGAACAGGTTAAATATGTCTAACTTGCACTTTGCATGCATTTTGGAAAGTCAGATACAAAAGAATACAAAATGTAAGTGACAACTGTAACATCCTAACTTAAACAAATGGGAGAAACAGTAATCAGCTCAAGAAAAAAAAAAGTTAAGACACCCCCCACCCCCACCCAAAAAAAATATCAGACCATAACCACTCTGAAACCACAATTTCACTGCTAAATATGTAGAAATGTTATTATCTATAAATTAAGTTTCCTGTACTGCCAATCCCTTATATTATTCCAGGTGTTGAGTGCATTCATTCATTATGGATATGATAAAGAAATAACACACACACACATACACACGTTGAGTTTCCATGTTTTATGGGGACCTTCCATAAACATGATTTTATACTGAACAAACTGTATATTCTATACCCTAACCCCAAACCTACCCGTCACAGAAAACTTTCTGCATTTTTACATTTTCAAAAAACATCACTTAGTATGATTTATAAGCTATTTTCCTCATGGGGACCAAAAAATGTCCCCACAAGGACAAGGATTTTGGATATTGCCATCTTTGTGGGGACATTTGGTCCCCATAACGTAGGGAATACCTGAACCACACACACACACATATCCGGCAAGCAATAGCCATCATTTCACCGCCTCGGTTAACTATAGTCCCGATATAGTCCGGCTATGAGTAACCCACTTCTAGCCAAAATAACCTTGAGTTTGGTTACATGTCGTTTTTGCCAAAATAACTTGCGAGACGTATGATATTCCATCATGTAAGCAAAGTCAACAGTGATTACAAGGTGTGTGGTTTCATTTCTTTGACATGTTCATGTTCTAGATGACTAGTCTATTCTTGGGCTATGGTTAGACGTCTATTACATTTTCACTGACAGTCCAAATTTTGTCTTGTTTTAGCCTAGACGTCAGGGCTGTGTTTGGATGGCTATTAGACGTCTTTTAAACGCAAAATTTCTTGAAGGGTACACACGTTGGGTTTCCATGTTTTATGGGGAATTTCCATAGACAAAATTATTTTTATACTGTACAAACTGTATATTCTAATATTCTATCCCCTAACCCTAAACTTACCTCTAAACCTACCCAACATAGAACACTGCAATTTTACATTTTCAACACAATTCTGGATGATTTATAAGCAGTTTTCCTCATGGGGACCAAAACAAATGTTTACCAGGACCAGACACACACACGCGTGTGCACGCACACAGAAAAATGGTGTGCACTGCTATATATTTTATTTAGGTAGTAAAAATCACCACATCCATTGTTACAATTATTTACATCCATTATTATTATTATGATTATTATTATTAGCCTATTTACTGTTATTGACAACAGTACTGTAGAAATACCTTCCTGCAGAATATATTTCCAACCTTGTTCTAACGCACCAGATTTTAAGCAAATGTTTTGAGCACTTCTGTTTGGCATGGCACTACAGTATGTTTTTCATGATTGAAGTCTCCTGTGTAGACATTAGTGTAAGGATACTTGATTAGCTTGTTCTGTTGTGTTTGATTAGTGTTGAAACAAAATTCTGCAGCTAGATAAATCTCCAGGATTAAATATCCATAAATAAAACAGTTTAATGTGACATGAAACAGATCAAATATATTTGAGGAGAGGATAGTTACTGTATGCAAAAACAATCAACAATCACACTGATCCAAGTACGTGCAAATGCTCAGGATTAAAGGCATGCATAAGTTCAAGATTAGACAATCCAAAAATTAAAATGCTGGACAGAAAGAGAACTTTGAACAAAAGGGCGATTTGGAATGAAATTTACTACCTGACAATCCACTTGTCCCAGCATGAGTTCCCATAAATTCACGGAAGTTTCCTGCAAACGTGTGCAAGACATTTCACTTAAGTGGTGATTCATGGGATTCACTCATTTCTGGGACAGGACTGGTCCATCTTTTGAGCATTCATCAAATGTAGAACAGTGAGCCAAGGTTCAGACAAGAAAATACATCTGAGTGTGATGTTATTGCAAAAAAAATATATATATTTTCACTGGCACCTCAATATGAATCTTTTACTCTTGAAAGAAACAGTAACACAATTACAGGATCTTAAGCAGTCGGAAGAAAAGAAGAATATATTTTTTAATAAACAATTATTGGACAGAAATACTTTCAACTATTCCAGCTAAATGTGCAGAGACAACTATAAGTAAGCCTTTCATTCAATGACGCACTGAAGCTGTGCTCAGAATGGAATGCTACACAGTTTACACTGTACAATGTCTATTAATTTAAAAACTAGTATGTGAAACAATAAATGATGTAATGCTAAACAATTCAAAAGAGTTGTCATTACCTAACAGCATCTAGCAAGTGCCTTCCAGTTCTCATTCAAAAAATATAAACATTTCCTCTGCAATTTAATCAAATTTAGTGTAAACAAAATGAAAAATATTGAGAGTCAAATCAGATGTTATGAAAGAAAAGTAACAAATCTTAAGAGGGCTGCAGGGATGGCGTATTTTTGTAGGCCAAAACCAGGAAATTAGTTAGCATTTTAGCACTTCAGGTTCAATCGTCCTGAAGTCAGTGGGTTTTTTTTGTATGGGTTTTTGGTTAATGCCTGAAATAAGGTATGAGGTGAAAACAAGCTCAAATTATTTTCACGTTTTATTCTATGGTATAAAATAAATCATGATTGTTTAAAGCTTCACTTGCTAAATGGGACTACAAAGGTTGTCGGGACATTAAATGTCATCAGCTGAACAGGTAAACTCATCTACTCACTAGTCCACTTTTGGTCATTGTGTTTAAAAGTCCAGTGTATAATATTTGGGAGGGCAAGCGTAAGGATTTGAGCGAGTTTGACAAGGGCCACATTGTGATGGCTAGACGACTGGATCAAAGCATCCAGTCTGCAGTGGTCAGTATCTATCAAAAGTGGTCCAAGGAAGGAACAGTGGTGAACCGGCAACAGGGTCATGGGCGGCCAAGGCTCATTGATGCACGTGGGGAACGAAGGCTGGCCCGTGTGGTCCGATCAAACAGATGAGCTACTGTAGCTCAAGAAGTTAATGCTGGTTCTGATAGAAAGGTGTCAGAATACACAGTGCATCACAGTTTGTTGCGTATGGGGCTGCATAGCCGCAGACCAGTCAGGGTGCCCATGCTGACCCCTGTCCACTGCCGATAACGCCAACAGTGGGCACGTGAGCATCAGAACTGGACCACAGAGCAATGGAAGAAGGTGGACTGGTCTGACGAATCACGTTTTCTTTTACATTGCGTGAGCGTTCCTTACCTGGGGAACACATGGCACCAGGATGCACTATGGGAAGAAGGCAAGCCGGCAGCCAGTTTGGCCTCCAAATTCCCCAGATCTCAATCCAATCGAGCATCTGTGGGATGTGCTAAACAAATTAGTCCGATCCATGATCCTCGCAACTTACAGGACTTAAAGGATCTGCTGCTAACATCTTGGTGCCAGATACCACAGCACACCTTCAGGGGTCTAGTGGAGTCCATGCCTCGACGGGTCAGGGCTGTTTTGGCAGCAAAAGGGGGACCAACACAAAATTAGGTCATAATGTTATGCCTAATCGGTGTACATAACTATGTTTTCAGTGGTGTATAAAGACCTTACATAATGGATCGTTATGTTTTTATTACCTTAGAATGAGCCACTTCTATCTACATACACCACCGGTCCCCTTAGAGTGAAGTCGCCATTTTGCGCCGCCATGTTTCTACAGTAGCCCTAAACGGACAAACTTCTCTACAGAGCGCTAGCTTCTCTCTGCTGTCTCAGACGACGACATCTTTGTCCTGTGTCGGCCACCGTAGCTTCTCTGTGTGCTTCGTAAGGGAGGGGTGAGCGGTGGACTGAGCCGTTGGCTGCAATTCGGAACCTCACCGCTAGATGCCGCTAAAATTTACACACTGAACCTTTAATGCACACTATCCTAATGCAAAAAATTTTTTTAAGAGTTGGCGGAAGTTTAATGATGGTGACGCTAAAGTCATGCGACCAAGTTGTAGTTCGTTTATAGCTTACATTTAGCTTTACATTTATTTCTGGCTACAGTATTTAGGCTTAAAAATTCATAAATGTTGTGTTCATTTGTGAAGATTATCGTGATAAAACATGCAGGAATCATAAACTTTTGTAGAGTTGATTTTCTGCAATAATCCAAAAGCCAGTGGAAAAATCCTATTGGGTTTTTTGTAGAGAGAACCAGGGTGATGCTAACTTAACAAAATATGTCATCACTGCAGCCCTCTATTAATTCCAGTTAATTTCTCGAACAGATTCATAAAGAAATGAATGTTGTAGTATACTGTACACAATTCATACTGCAGAAAAAGTAGTCTGTGATACAGTCTGTGGCTGTGTTGCTAACAAAACATTGCTGTTTATTTGAGTGGTCCAATATAATAATAGTAAGAGTGTTCGACTTTGGCTGGATTTAACCGATCGGTGAAATTTGCCGCTTGCAGTCGGGGGGAGGAGTTGAAAACGGAGCCGTCAAGTCAGAGCCAAGTATTTATCAAATACATAGACGTTTCAGATGTTTTCATGTAGCAACATGAACACTTTTCATTCAGTACTTTCAATACATCAGGTGTGTGTATAAGACTAAAGTTCAAAATAAGCCTATACTATTTAAATACTAATAAAGTGGGATCTATATTTTTTTATCAGTTTTATTTTGATAAACATGTCACAAAATAACATTAAGATTACATGAAAAGAGTTTTGGAGAGGCTGTGCAGAATGAACAAGCTGACTGTATTCACATCGCTCAAACTCCTTTATCCAAACCTCTCTACATAAAGGGATAGTTCACCCTAAAATGAAAAGTCTTGTCATCATTACATTTAGCTCATGTTGTTCTGAACCTGTGTGAATTTCTTTCTTCTGTTGAAAGAAAGCAAAAGTTGCTGGTCCCCATTGACTTCCATAGTATGGAAAAAATACTATGAAAGTCAGAAACTGTCTGGTTACCGACATTCTTCAGAATATATTCTTTTGTGTTCAGCAGAAGAAAGAAATTCATAAAGGTTTGGAACAACATGAGGGTGGGTAAATGATGACAGTATTTTCATTTTTGGGTGAACTATCCCTTTAACCGTCAGTCTCGCACATTCGCCATGTTTGTAGTTTTTTAAACACAGTTTTTTATTCGTGTTTGTAGTTCTAATCAAATCTGATTAATCTGAACTGACAACGGTTGAAGGGACCATCCAGAAAGCTAGCAGAAATTTAACATCAGGGTTAGGTAAGCATGAGATGGCATGTAACCATAAAATGTCAAGACACAACAACAAGCGGACTGTATTCGCATCGCTCTTGGATATGTAACAGTGTCGATCGATCGGTCTATGCAGCGCCACATGAAGTCAAACACACCTACTGACTCTAACCAATGGCATAAGTTTGAGGGCGGGACTTCCTGTTCATCAAAACAATAAATGCTGCGTCATATTATGCCCTAAAAGTATGCACTGTTTATGTAAAGAAAAAGGCACATACTTTCGATTGTGTAGAAGAAGAGTAAGCAAGCTTTGGGACATACTACTTTCTCATAATTGCGTCTTTAACTGACCGCTCTGTCACTTAATTACGTGCATCTTGTCACCGTTTAAACTGTCCTGTCAATCATCTTGCCACAGTTAAAATCCTCCACATTCAATTCAATTTATTTGATTTCCTACCATATCGGTCGGAGAGAAATGTAATAGCATGTTGATCTGCCAGTCGTGGGTCTTTCATGTGGAGAATCTCCTCATGTGTTTGCATAATGATGCATTTAAAAGTTAATGATCAAACGTATCATTATAAAAGTTCACAATGTTGTTGTAGATGACATATAATGTGGATAACACTGAATAAATATCTTTTCGCCAGGTTAGATGCTAATTATTAATCACTCAAACTCCTTTATCCAAACCTCTCTACATAAAGGGATAGTTCACCCTAAAATGAAAAGTCTTGTCATCATTACATTTAGCTCATGTTGTTCTGAACCTGTGTGAATTTCTTTCTTCTGTTGAACACAAAATAATATATTTTAAAGAATATGGGTAAGCAAAAGTTGCTGGTCCCCACTGACTTCCATAGTATGGAAAAAATACTATGAAAGTCAGAAACTGTCTGGTTACCGACATTCTTCAGAATATATTCTTTTGTGTTCAGCAGAAGAAAGAAATTCATAAAGGTTTGGAACAACATGAGGGTGGGTAAATGATGACAGTATTTTCATTTTCGGGTGAACTATCCCTTTAACCGTCAGTCACGCACATTCGCCATGTTTGTAGTTTTTTAAACAGTTTGTAGTTCTAATCAAATCTCATCCAATGCTCAATGGGTTGAGGGCAATATTAGCCATTAGAGTGTGCACGGAATCTTTGGAATACTCATTTCAACATACTACGTTTTCGGAACACACCGATTCAAATTTAGGATGAATTAGGACGTAACAAAATTGTTTGATAAATCTGTTTGGAAACTTGTTTGGTAATTACATTTTGCAATTCTAGTGGTGCAGAAATGATAATAGTATTAATTAAAGTAACTTAGGTAAAAAGTATGTTTTTATATATATAAATATATTCATAATAATGATAATAAAATAATTAATTATATAGACCAAGCCAGTTTCACAGGTGTCTCTGCAATGCACTACAGATGAACTGAACTGACAACGGTTGAAGGGACCATCCAGAAAGCTAGCAGAAATTTAACATCAGGGTTAGGTAAGCATGAGATGGCATGTAACCATAAAATGTCAAGACACACGAAAAAACTAGAACCAGGTACTCCAATCATAATGTAATCCAGTTCTGGCAGGAGCCGGTGGTGTTATCTCCAACAGAACAATCAGGGCAATTAGAGCCAAGTGTTCCCATTCATTTACGAAGAGAAAAGCGCCCTCATTCCAACCATTATACAATGAAAAGAGAAGGAGAACGCAATGATGGAGAAGAAGGAAGAATTGTAGAGAATGAACCAGATGAAGACAGAGATTGATGGAGTGTGAATTTGGAAAGAGACATAAGGAGCAAAAATGTAGAAAACCATAAAGTAGGGAAGAGAAAAACGGATGAATTTTTGGAGTCAGCAGAAGTCCTGCAGGATATTATCCATCACCTCTCGGTTCCATGCACAAACACAGTAGAAGTAAACTAAACAGAGCGGTGCCTAGAGTTTAACATCATGCTGACTCCATCAAAACAAAGAGCACGATTTAAATCAAACAAAGTCTAATGGCTTTGAAAGTGATGGACTACAGGCACAGCTTCTTGACCGAGGCACCTGATGGTTTAGCGGCTCTGCTTTTCAGCACGACCTAAACACAAAGCGATAATCCAAGCAAACAGTCTAGAGATACTATCTGCATACATACAGTACCTGAACACACTGGCGTTTTGTTCTGGACAGAAGAGCCGCTGACTGGCTTGCCATCTGTTGTCACGCACCAGCAGTATCCTGTGAGGGTGTGACATTGGACCTGGAGGAGATACAGACGGATAGAGGTGAGAGGAAATTCCAGTAACTGCTCTTGTATCTCCTGGACGACCCGCACGAAACGTCCCGGCGCTTGCGCTGGGGGAATACAATTATTCCGAGTGAAAAACGACTCTCATAAACGATGAGGCATTAAAAGCTTAGGTGGACTGGATGATCGCTGTTTAACAAAGCAAAGGCGCAGGTGAAATAGAGGCTGCGAGTCTATACATGCGATTTAATGTACACTTTCCGTTCAAATTCCCTATGCGGCCGTGCTGATGAGAAACACAGGGAAGTGCAATTTTTGTGGAATCCTATCAAGGCTGGGGAAGATGTTAGAAGGCTAATTTGTCCACTTTGCTCTAGGATTTGTCGATGTCAGAAGCAACATATTAAGTGCAGCGGCCCGGGACTCTGACGGACCTGGGCGAATGTTCCGTCGTCATTGCATTCTGGGATAAAAATGGATTCCTGTGGCCTCTTGGCTTGTTCCAGAGCCTGAAACCTCTCAGTCCGACATTTCGTCTGGCCCGCTTCTGTAATACAGAAACAATATGCATAATTACACACGACGTACAATTATTGTTACACTTTTAGTACATTTAGTGCCCCAATGGGTTTGATTCTAGGGAATTTATAAAAAATACCTTGAATTCACTATATGTTGCTTTGGAAAATATTATCTAGGAAATTAATAAATTGAATAATACATTAGGCATGTTACTGAGTAATAAGGGGAAAACTACACATAAGACACATACACACTCACAAACTTTTTCCCATACTTTTTGACCTGTGTACTTCCATGACTTTTCCAGTTGTCCATGACTTTTCCATGATTACTGGATAGGAATTTTTTTTTTTTTAAATAGAAATTTCACTGACAAAGAGCAATTATATTTCAGAGCTAAGTAACTAGAAAAATGTATATTTCTGATGTCATTTCCATGATCTTTTATGATATTACTCAGTTTCATGAGTTCAAGGCCTGGAAATCACCATTTAAAATTGCTTGATGTTTCCATGACCATAGAAATCTAAAAAACATTACTATTTTTAATGTTTTGAAAGAAGTCTTTTATGCTCATCAAGGCTGCATTTATTTGATCAAAAATACAGAAAAAAAACGGTAATATTTTAAAATATTATTACAATTTAAAATAATGGTTTTCTATTTTAACATACTTTAAAATATAATTTATTCCTGTGATCAAAGCTGAATTTTCATCATTATTACTCCAGTCTTTAGTGTCACATGATCCTTCAGAAATCATTCTAATATGCTGATTTGATACTCAATTGATTTGATTTGATGCTGCTTAATATTTTTTTTTATAACCTGTGATACTTTTTTCAGGATTCTTTGATGAAATAAAAAGTTAAAAAAGAACAGCATTTATTTAAAATAGAAATCTTTTGTAACAATACACACTACAGTTCAAAAGTTTGCGCTCAGTAATTTTTTTCTTTCTTTTTTTGAAAGAAATGAATACTTTTATTCAGCAAGGATGTGTTAAATTGATAAGTGACCGTAAAGATTTATATTGTTAGAAAAGATTTCTATTGAAGTAATGATAATGAAAATTCAGCTTTGCATCACAGAAATTAATTATATTTTAAGTATAATAAAATAGAAAGCCATTATTTTAAATTGTAGTAATATTTCACAATATTATTGTTTTAATGTATTTTTGATCAAATAAATGCAGGCTTGATGAGCATAAGAGACTTCTTTCAAAAACATTAAAAATAGTAATGTTTCCAAACTTTACGGTATATTTTGGAAATTTCACTCACAAGGAGCAATTCTATTTTAGTCCTGAGCAACTACAAAAATATATATTCACGATTAAAAGAATTTTAATGGCATTTCCATGACCTATTAAGCTTGTTTATGAGTTTTCCTGGTTTAAAAATCAAATTTTTTAAATTGCTGGATATTTCCATAACCATGGAAAACCTGAAACCAATTAACAAGTGGATTTCTGAAGATAGGATTATTGGAAAAGCCATCTCATTAAACAACCATCTAAAGAAATCTCATCACTTGCGGTAAGAAATGCATCATGAAGATTCTTAATCTTGAAACTTCATCTAAGCAAGGAAAATATGAGGTTTTGAAATGGCAAAGCTGAGTGTCGTGTTCCAACATGTAGGCACTTTGTATGAATTCAGAGAGTATTTAGTCATCCTAGTCAAATAAACAACACTTACAAGTTGGACCTCAGTGCTGGACTGCACCCAAGAAGTGGGGAGGCTAAAAACCACGTGATACCAGCAGATCGTTTTCACACTTTTAATCTATTTAATCTATTCACAGTTCAGTCCTAAAATGCTTGCATTATACTAACATGAAGATATGAACTCAGACAGATGTAAGTTTAGCAAGCACACAAAGACAAATTGCAAATCTGCCCTATGCATGCCTGAGAGCAGATGCTCTTAAATCATCCCTGATGCAGAAATGAGAAACACCTGTTGTATCTGTGAAGTCTGTGACCGATCGACTGGAAGAGACAGGTGGACTGTAGTCAGTCAGCCCCCGACAACACTAGAGTTAATTATATGACACACAGAACAACCAGACCTCAAAACATCAGTTCTTAATCTGACCTTTATAGTGTTTTTCTTATTGCACAACATACAGAAACTAGCCTTAATTATATATATGAACAAAGACAGCCATTTACCAAAATTGTTGCATATTTTATCCCATAGAAATGTACATGTATTTACTGTCTTTGTTCGTCTGGAGCCCTAATAATCCTAACTTTCATTTGTTTTTTATTTTCAATTTCATATTTCAGTTTACTAAAGAGATTTTTTGTTTGTATATGAACTTTACGCTGAGTAATAACAGTACTTTAACCAAAGTTTCTATTTAGCTGTACGCAACCTGGAATATCTAAAGAGAGTTTGTTAATAGACACCAATTAGTGTTTTTCCTAAAAACAGTGATGACAACGATCATGCCTGGCTCCTTTAACTGACAGTTTAACACAGTCCAGCCTAAGAAGCTGATGTTGCAGGCTGACCGTGACTTAAAGCCAGTCAATCTGCCTTTCAGTATGTGAACACAGCCTGCAAAAACTTACATGCATACCAGTGGACATACGCGTTCCCTTGGTAGTTTGCTCTAATGCTCTGGGGACTGTATATTCTCTCTAGACTGACACGCACACAGATGTGTTCATTTGAGATCAGCCACCTTTTTGGTGCCAACACAAGAAAGACAAAACTGCATCCCAAATTTAAAAAATGCTGAGGAATGTGAGGCCAAAGCAGTTTTAAACATATTAAGCCTTTAAAATTTAAAGGTGTAATATACACCGATCAGGCATAACATTATAACCACCTTCCTAATATTGTGTTGGTCCCCCTTTTGCAGTCAAAACAGCCCTGACCCGTCGAGGCATGGACTCCACTAAACCCCTGAAGGTGTGCTGTGGTATCTGGCACCAAGATGTTAGCAGCAGATCCTTTAAGTCCTGTAAGTTGCGAGGTGGGGCCTCCATGGATCGGACTTGTTTGTTCAGCACATCCCACAGATGCTCGAATGGATTGAGATCTGGGGAATTTAGAGGCCATGTCAACACCTCAAACTCGTTGTTGTGCTCCTCAAACCATTCCTGAACCATTTTTGCTTTGTGGCAGGGCGCATTATCCTGCTGAAAGAGGCCACAGCCACCAGGGAATACCGTTTCCATGAAAGGGTGTACATGGTCTGCAACAATGATTAGGTAGGTGGTACGTGTCAAAGTAACATCCACATGGATGGCAGGACCCAAGGTTTCCCAGCAGAACATTGCCCAAAGCATCACACTGCCTCCGCCGGCTTGCCTTCTTCCCATAGTGCATCCTGGTGCCATGTGTTCCCCAGGTAAGCAACACACACGCACCCGGCCATCCACGTGATGTAAAAGAAAACGTGATTCATCAGACCAGGCCACCTTCTTCCACTGCTCCCTGGTCCAGTTCTGGTGCTCACGTGCCCACTGTTGGCGCTTTCGGCGGTGGACAGGGGTCAGCATGGGCACCCTGACTGGTCTGCGGCTATGAAGCCCCATACACAACAAACTGCGATGCGCTGTGTATTCTGACACCTTTCTATCAGAACCAGCATTAACTTCTGTTAATGCTGATTCTTTTATTAATTAAATGTTACAAAAACAGCCTTCTTTCACCTCAGAAACATCGCTAAGCTACGGAACATGTTATCCGTCTCCGATGCAGAAAAGTTAGTTCATGCATTCATGACCTCTAGACTAGATTACTGTTATGCATTATTAGCTGGTTGTCCTGCATCCTCAATAAACAAGGTACAATTAGTCCAAAATGCAGCTGCTAGAGTTCTTACTAGGTCAAGAAAATATGATCACATAACACCAATTTTATCATCTCTACACTGGTTACCTATTAAGTTCCGTATCAATTATAAAGTATTGCTACTGACCTATAAGGCCCTAAACGGTTTAGCTCCTGTGTATTTAACTGATCTACTAACGCCCTACAATCCATCACGCTCTTTAAGATCACAAAACTCTGGACTTCTGGTAGTTCCTTGGATATCTAAGTCCACTAAAGGAGGACGAACGTTTTCATATTTGGCTCCTAAACTCTGGAACAGCCTTCCTGATAATGTTCGGGGCTCAGACTCACTCTCCCAGTTTAAATCTAGATTAAAGACGCATCTCTTTAGCCAAGCATTCACATAATGCATATCATAACCTTGTACTCCAGTTATATCAGTGCACATGATTGTCTTTGCTTAATGCTTTGAACAGCAGCTACGCTAATTATTTTCCTGTTCTGTTTTATCTTGGGACGCCCATCCTGAGGTAACCAGAGAGTGTCAGCTCCAGTCTGGATCCAGCCTCTTATGAAGACTTCAGTTGACCAACACCTGTGAAGAGACGACTCCAACTCCTGCGAGGACTTCAGATGACACAGCTCTGCATCAACACGCACCCATGCTCAATTTTCTATATACCCTAATCATTGTTAACAACATGTATTCTTATTTCACTGAGCCCACTGTTTGTGCCTTAATTTATTTTTTATATTGATTAATAATACATTGTTAGCTAACCGTGTGCTTTGTATATGTGCATTTCTGAAATACATAACTTGGACACAGTCTCCTCTGATAACAAATCACTTTCAATTGTAATGTAGACGCATGCATTTTCTATGAAGCTGCTTTGAAACGATATGTATTGTGAAAAGCGCTATACAAATAAATGTGAATTGAATTCTTGTGCAATTTGAGCTACAGTAGCTCGTCTGTTTGATCGGACCACACGGGCCAGCCTTCGCTCCCCACGTGCATCAATGAGCCTTGGCCGCCCATGACCCTGTTGCCGGTTCTCCACTGTTCCTTCCTTGGACCACTTTTGATAGATACTGACCACTGCAGACCGGGAACACCCCACAAGAGCTGCAGTTATGGAGATGCTCTGACCCAGTCGTCTAGCCATCACAATTTGGCCCTTGTCAAACTCGCTCAAATCCTTACGCTTGTCCATTTTTCCTGCTTCTAACACATCAACTTTGAGGACAAAATGTTCACTTGCTGCCTAATATATCCCACCCACTAACAGGTGCCGTGATGAAGAGATAATCAGTGTTATTCAGTGGTCATAATGTTATGCCTGATCAGTGTATATGAGCAATATCATGAGTAGTGATGGGCGATTTCGAAACACTGCTTCATGAAGCTTCGAAAGTGTCTATGGGTTTTACCTAATCTCTGATCAGTTTTATACATTTGTAGACATTTTAATTAGGCATTAGTAAAATTAAAAGGAATAATAGTAGTTTTATGCATGTTTGGCCTGAACAATGAAGCAACGTGGAGTTGCTTCATTGAAGTTAAAAGCTATTATGTAAAAGTATTATGTAGAGTAGAATATTATGAGAGATCAAATGAGTAAATGCAACTACCTGCATCTGATACAGCATTCATTCTCCAGGTCAGTCTCATATTCATAATACGCATATTCATGAATATCTATGTCACAGTATCCTTTCAAAGGTTATGGGGATTTCACATGACAATGCCTGGTTGCATCTTACAAGGTGTTGTTGAAAGTAAAAATAATGTCCTTGTTTACAACATTGTTTCAGTCCCTTTCAATATAAAAGTCTTTGCTACTGACTCACTCATAAAGTTTCTTGTTGCCATCTAATGGCGTAACAATGTAACCTGCACTGAAGTCAAAATCACCATCACTAACACACAGACCGTTTCTCAATACCAAATACTATCATTAAATACTACTATTATTTATATAAAATATAATTTATTGAACAATAATATTTAATACACAACAACAGCCATTATAAAAGTTGCTAAGCAATTCAGTCAAAAGTACAAAAGCAGCGCTCTGATACAGAATCAAAGTTATATAAAAAATATAAAGTTATGAAACTTTGCTCTCAGCCAAAACTATTTGCTCTGGAACAAATAATAGATTAATGAGACCAAAGATTGCCCGTTAGATATCCCCAAAACGAATTATATCATGTTTAACCACTATGGAAACATCAGTGCCAGCGGCAAATTCCAGAAGAACTGACCGAGGTAAGGCTGTTCTCGGCGGGTACATGAGTGTTGAAACGGCCGGTGATGGCCTGGAGCTCACGTCTCCAAAAACATTGAAGCAAATTTTCAGATAGGGGCTATCTAAATAAATAAACCTCGTATGTGAAGTTTAAACAACTACAGTCTAGCCTAAAAACTCTTAAAACTACATTCCGTGACACAACAACAGTACTATTTGTAAAATTATAGTGGGTTTGCTCTTTTGTCATGACACAAACGTGATACAAACAGTGAAACGGTTCCATATATATATATTTTTATCTCATAGCTCATACCTTTCATACCTGTCAGCTCTTTGACCTCTGAAACCAGTGTGGGCGCAGGAAGAGGTTGATCAATCCTCACCCTGTTTTTATCTGAAATGTCAATATTAACAAAAGAAAAAAAAAACACATTTACATATTTATTACTTAACACAAATACTCAAGGAACACTCTAGCTTACTGTCATGTATGTTTAGTTTTGTTCTGGCTTCATGTTTTTGAATTATTTTGTTTTGTGCTTTCATTTTGAAGTTCCTGTTGCCTTGTTCATTATTTCCTGTCTTTCACGTTTCCTTTATTACTAGTTTTCAGCACTGCGTTTGAATATGCCTACTTCTCTAATAGTGTGCCAAAAAAATAGTATTCATAAAACATAAAACTGGGGTTGCATTCGAAATCGCATACTTCCCTACTATATAGTAGGCGAAAAACTGTATGTGACAAGAGTAGTATGTCTGAATTCACAGTACTCATACGAGTGTAGGCGAAAGTACCTGGATGACATACTTCGATTTCGGACGCAGCCTGGGTTGTGCAATTTTTGATGGACACTTTACTATCCCATGAGGCCACATGAGAGGAGTCGTGAATGCCATGTAAGCAACACAACTTGACGCCTTGAGTCACGTGACAATGCCAACATGGCAGATATATACATCCAGTTTGAATTCATAGTACTAAACACTGATTGTTTGAAGAAATCATTTGGTACCTACTTAGTCAGTATGTGACTTTGGACGAAACTCAGGTTTTGTTGTGAAAATTACATGTGATGAACCTTTATACAGCACGTGCCATTGCAAAGACTATCCCTCACAGCCTCGTTTTCACCCACATAAAATTCAACATGACAAAGGTCTATAGCCCTCTTGTCTAGATATGTCTTTATATATAACTCTGCATTTGGTGAGGTTTTTGGTCTAAGTTTGCTGTCATGTTCATCATGGTTTGTGCTCTTTTGTGTATCATTATTTTTATTTAGTTGAGTGGAGTTATACTTATTAGGTTTCAGAAATCTAGTGGTTTTAAATCCTGCATTACGCATGAGCACCACTGCTTCATTTTTCAAAATACATGTGATAATAAAGCTTGTTTTCAGATCTACGTTTGCTTTACTTACCCCATTGGCTATATTTTTTTTCTGCTTTTAAACCTCATTAAAGTTTGTAAGATTTAAAACTGCAGTCTGTAAGTTTTGCCTCTTTGTCGCCATCTCTGTTTGAAACCTGCAATTGCAGTTATTTGCGGAATTATCATCTTCACGTGGGTTGTGCATCAGCATGGCTCCTCAGCGCGGATGAATGTAATGTTTTGAGGAGTATGTGTGGTTGTCAGTCACCGCACCGGTGTGGATACTGTACTTCGGAATCACAGATTCTACGTCTTGGAAGTATGACCAAAATAAGATTTTTCACCGGAAAATGTCATCTGAACAAGTAAGTAACATGTCTGCCACTTTTGTTCTGACCAACTGAGAAAAAAAGCATTACAATAAATCGTGCCACCAACGGTGATTATATCTAACGATCGCATCATATCACATCAAACCGTGCAAATTATTATTATTGTTATACTTTGTTCTCAAATTGTTAATGTTAACAACATCAGCATTGCGTGACTGTGTATTTAGTGTGTATTAGCGTTACCTGCAGATTTCAATTTCTGTACAGTCTAATCTTTTGCTTTTGACTCCGGGTGAATCTCCAGTTGTCACAGATGATTGTCGTTTGGACCTTTCTGGATTACAATCCGCCATCAAAATGATAAATTTAATTATTCCAGCTGCTGTGAGAAAAGGCTATAAATGATCCGCCACCTGCAGCATCCTCACATGCTATAGCCTACTAGCCGGACTCCTTCTTTATGAATACAGACGTGACGTAATGACACATGCTCGAATTTCCAGCGGAAATCCACCAGTACCACTCAAACACATTATTACAAGCTTACTGTTGTATATTGGGCTAAGGTAAGGAGATAGTTTTGAACCCTGGCTGGTCAAAAATTGATTTTGGATAATTTTTAACCAAAAAAAGTTATGGACTGCAGCTTTAAGCTGATATATTCTAAAAACAAGTCAGAAGATATTTTATGCAATTTTAAAGTTTTTTTTTATTTATTTTTTTTAATATTTGTAAATATTTGTATGGAGTGATATACACCATAACTACTTAAACAGACGTTTCGTGTTATTGGTGTTACAATACCATGCATTACAGAAGTGCTATTGTAAGTGCACTTTATTTTGATGGTCCCTTTTGAACATTCTACCAACTGTAAGTAACTTTGCAACTACATGTCAACTAACTCTCATTAGATTATTAGTAGACTGATTGTTTAATATCTGCTAACACTTTATTTTGATGCTCCCCAACAGAGATTCTACTGACTATAATTAACTTTGCAACTACATATCAACTTATTCTAACCCTACCAGTCTACTAATACTCTCCCAGACAGCAACATAGTGTCTGCCCATCTGGTACATGTGGATTCCACGCGTACCAGATGTGGGCCGGATCTGGGCCGACACTATGTTGCTGTCTGGGCTACTAACACTCCAATGACAGTTAGTAGACATGTAGGTTCAATGTAGTCAACAGAATGTGTTAAAGGGACCATCAAAATAAAGTGAAACCGAAATTATACAGTGCTCACATGCAATTCAAGATGACTCAATGGTTTTCAGAAATGATCACACAAAAGTTTCTGACATCCACTGACCTTTGCATCGGCCCCTGTGGGCGAGGGTGAGAGTGCGGTCCTTGCATTTCGCCCTCTCCAGGTCACAGTTGGTATCATAACTGTGTCCGTCTGACCCACACACAGGCTTGCCGTGACTCCTGGAGCACACTGGGGAACATGGGCTCTCTCTGTCTCCTATAAGCCACTGCACACACATATATGAAGTTTATTTAAATAGAGCAGTGAGGGCATGACAGTATAATAAGCCATGGAGCACTTGACAGAATACCCTGACTAGACTCTAATGATTGAGCAATAAATTAACCAGAGCTGCTGAGCTTTAAAACAGCTCAATGAGTTTCACAGGTTTTAGTAGAAGGAACTCTCAAGATCATTTGGTGAAATTGCCATGAATCATGAATCTGAAAATAGCTCAGCTGAAAATCACATAGCCTTATATAGATTTCTGTTGTGAGTTATCAGAACCAGGACATTCAAATAATAGAAGAGACATCTATCTATCTATCTATCTATCTATCTATCTATCTATCTATCTATCTATCTATCTATTTTATCTATCTATCTATCTATCTATCTATCTATCTATCTATCTATCTATCTATCTATCTATCTATCTGTCTATCTATTTTATCTATCTATCTATCTATTTTATCTATCTATTTTATCTATCTATCTATCTATCTATCTATCTATCTATCTATCTATCTATCTATCTATCTATCTATCTATCTATCTATCTACCTTTTTCTGGTTATTGGTCCATTTGTAACTTCCATCTATCTATCTATCTATCTATCTATCTATCTATCTATCTATCTATCTATCTATCTATCTATCTATCTATCTATCTATCTATCTATCCATCCATCCATCCATCCATCCATCCATCCATCCATCCATCCATCTTTTTCTGGTTATTGGTCCATTTTTAACTTTAATTTTGAAATTCTGATATATCAAATTCAGTTGTCTCACATGCCTGTCTAATGGTTCATAGATTTGATTAATTACAGATGTAAATGGAAAGAAATTTCATTTAAAAAAGACCATTTCATTGCTAGCCTACACAGTACTACAGAAATATTAAAATTTTCAGATTTTTTTCATTTTCAAATTCCATTGACTGATTTTTTGCTTCAAGTCAACACGGCACTCCATTCACAAATTCAACTCAATTTACTTCCAAAATGTGATGTATTTACAAGTGGCACAGACCTAATTTTACTCTTAGTAACTGATTAGATAAAAATGTCAAAATAGTGTTCCATACCAGAATGGAGGCATTTTTTATATCCCTGGAATAGTGTGCACTCATAAATCATGAACAATAAGACCATGAAAGTGCATTTAAAAAAGTAAAATCATTTCTGATGTCATATTGAAACTTTGATGAAAAAGATATTTTCTTATTCAAATATACATCATTCTTGAATTTCCACAATTTCATATTCCCTCAACCTCTGAGAGGGACAGAAGAGTCGGAACAGTTTAGAGGTAGAGAAAAAGAAAAGCCAGCTCAACTCAGTGTAGATATATGCTGGCCAGTTACCCAGTACAAGTCAAATTTGCTATAGATTGTGCTGTAGCCGCTGGACCATCATGCAGTGCGGCTTCTGACAGTGGCAGTGGTCTCACAGCACAGCAGGTACACAAAACTGGAGAACGTCTACTGGAAAAAGGGTAGCTTTTGCCAGAAACACAGGGCACATTTTCCATTTTAACCAGACCCATTTGACTAAACAGAGCTGACCGCTTCTGATCACACACACATACATACAGTACACCACAAACAACAAAAGGTTGCTTTAGAATCTCTTGAGTTGAGCAATTAAGCAAATAGAACCAAATGATGTCACTAATATACTAGAGATGGAGCGAATAAGTGTGATGACAGACAGACCAGACTTTTTTCCAGCTGAGAGTATGACATTATTAAATCTGGCTCCTTGTACTGTACTAAATGGTGCTTATATATTAAGACTATATTAGTTTTAGTATATTAGTTTTTATATGTAATACATTGAGAAGTTTCATGTGTCCATATCACACAGTATACTTTTTAAATCTCACTTGGGTAAATAATCCAGAACAGCCACATTAAAAATAAAAGCCTAAGCAAATCTTTAGTGTTGTTTAAGACAGGCCAAAATATTCCTGGTGAAAGCTGCCCGGTCTAAGTAGTGCTATAAATGCTGCATCCAAAGCAAGCTGCTTTAAAGGTGATTTAGAGCTGAGTACACGTCCAGATGGTGAGTTGCCTGTTTGTCCATTTTCTATGAAGGAAAAAACTAGGGAAAAAGAAAGCAACAGGCAAAGCTACCATAGACAAACAATTGTAGTCTCTCTCAGGAAACTTCAATTACCATATGCATCTTGACTACATGAATATTTCAGTGATGTGTTCTGATTACATTTATTATGACAGAAGTTGTAACATAATACTCAGCTGTATGACCTAAAGTGCACTTCTCATTTTTCACACTCATGTTTTTGCAAACCATCATGATTTTCTTTTGTCTGTGAAACAAAAAAATAAGATATTTTACAGAATGCAAAAACGACATGAAAACCACTAAAAAGGTAGTTGACAGAACTTGTTAGAACAAATTAAAAGTTTTACTTTAAAATTAATATTAAAATTTCTATTAAAATTGAATTGATATTTAATATTTTTGTTGTGCTCTAAAGAAGTACACTTATTCTGATGTTTTGACTAATATACTAAAGCATATGTAAAGTACATGATCATAATTTTAACTGTAGTGGGCAATATTTTATTTAAAGTTAATATATTTTAAATTGCAACTTCATTACAAATGTGTAATTACAAATATATTTAAAGACATGACATTTAACATAAATTTATTTTAAACTATTGCAATTTTAACAATTAACAATTAAGTGTCCAAAAAGGTTATCTCACACACACAATGACAAGTAAACATAAAAAGGGCTTTGAGAAGTTAACAACATACACCACCGACATGGAACAGAAGACAAATTTATGCATCACCTCGTCCTGAAAGCATACTGATATATGACTAAGTCTGTGAAAATGTGTTTATTTGTAAAATGTGAGCTTAAGTATAACAGAATTTTTAACTGTATAACTGGAAGTGAAATGAATCACACACATTTTGTTAGTTTGTGTGGGCAGGAGTTTAGTTAAGCATAGAACTCAGAAAAACACAGAAGCCTACACGACATAAACATCTTCTGCCATTCTCACATTTAACAATTTATAACGTCCCAAGAAAGTATTTGTAGATTGTGTGACACTTAAAGGGATAGTTTACCCAAAAATAAAAGTTCTGTCATTAATTACTCACCCTCATGTTGTTCCAAACCCGTAAGACTTTCGTTCATTTTTTTTTGCACAATCAAAGCACTTGCGTTGCTTCATAAAATTGAGGTTAAACCACTGGAGTCACATGGATACTTTAATGATGTCTTTACTACTTTTCTGGAGCTTGAAAGTGGTAGTTGCGTAGCTGTCAATGGTGAGACAGAAAGCTCAGATTTCATTAAATATATCTTCATTTGTGTTCCAAAGATGAGCGAAAGTCTTACGGGTTTGGAACGACATGAGGGTGAATAATTAATGACAGAATTGTCATTTTTGGTTGAACTATCCCTTTGGGCCCTATCATACACCCGCCGCAATGAGCCGCCGCGTGACGCAAGTGTTTTTTGCTAGTTTCAGCCCGACGCAGTTATCATTTTCACGTCCAGCGCCACGTTGTTTAAATAGCAAATGCACTCGCGCCCATCTGTTCGCCCATCTGGTCTGAAAACGAGTGTTCAGGCGCATTGTTGGCGTGTTGCTATTTTGAAAAAACTGAAAACAGCTGCGCCATTGACCAACAAACACCTGCTCTAAAGTCAATAGTGCAGTATTTTTTGTGTTATTTAAAGGGCGCGTTAGTAATATGTGCCTATAGGCGGGTGCACAACACACGTACTCTCTGCTTATTACACACACAGGGACGTGCAGCAGCACACAAACATTTTTAAATATTAAAAATAAAAGGATTCCTCTCTGGGGAAGCGTTCAGTCTTTCCGCTCGCAAATTCTGCCATGTAAATAGTGAATCCGCCATCGTGCAAGCGCAACTGGCTTTTAAAGGGAATGGGAGATGAGACTCTGATTGGTTTATTGCACGTTACTCCCAAAACACACCCATGACTCATTAAGAGACTAGATACAACCTTTTTGGACCATGCACCTGGCGACCGTTTTTTTCCGTCGTTAAACTAGCAAAAGTGGATTCGGACATGCCCTAAGTGCATCTGCGGCATGCAATCAGATCGTTAAAATAGGGCCCTTTAAGTCACATACTTACAAATGCATTGCATTAGATAACAAAATATCAAACCGAATGGCATCTACAGACAACTAATACTAAAACTTCCCTCACAACTAACGTTTTTGCAGTTACTTTTTAAAAAAGTGTTAACAAGGCACATTAAGCGGATGTATGAAGTGAATTCCCTCAAGTTCACACCAGTGTCATAGCAGAGGAACCAGATGTTCCACTAATAGACGACAACTCAAACATCTAAACAGTTTTGTCCGTTTTACCATTTATAACCTAACATACATGTATTTATTATACAGACCTACAAACTCACAAGTGGTGAAAAGGGTGACATATTTCCGAATTAAAACGTTGTAGGGGGGTCGGGGGGCATTCTCCCCCAGTAAATTTTTTTTGTGATTTTCACATGTAAACAAAGCATTCTGGTGCAATCTGACAAGAAAATAAAGGGAAAAGGCAACATTTGCTTCAAGTTGAAAATAAATAAAAACATTTTGATTTGTGATTCGATATTGATTAACTTGGGGCCTATCAGGTACATGGCAAATTTCTCAACTAATGCTGTAAATTATAAGGAACCCCAGTTGGTACATCATTATAATATTAAAGGTTTAAAATTATTGATTTGTCGGCTACTTACATTTAAATTACACTTAAGGTTTTAATAATAACGTTATAATAAATTTTTAATGACAAAATTATGTTTCTACTCTTATTTAATATAAACATTTAAATGGTGGCTGTCATAAAAGGGATTTATTCAAATATTAAATATTGCAGAACAGATTAAGTAAAAATACAATGAATATGCAATATAGTGCATATATTTAGCAAAATGCTCCTCTCTAAGTTAATTTTTCTAGCTGATTAATGAGTTTTAGGGCGTAGAATGACGTTTCTGAGGTAAATGTGATGTTATATGACATTGTTTAAAAGCGGTTTTATTGAAGTCTTTCTGCGGTTGAAACACTGATTGAGCGATTACATGCGACATGATACGGATTTCAGTAAGTTGAACTGTATCTTTCAACATACCTTCTGATGTTCATTCATGTTATTTTCATGTTGTAAAGCGCTTGCTTGAACGCTTGCTTGAACTGAGGCGCTACAGCGATCTGTCACGTCACATTTGAGCGCCAAAAAAAAAAAAAGCTCGAGAGACGTCTATGGTCTCACTCCAGTCTATGGGAAATGAACCCACTTCCAATTATTATGGGGAAAAAACTCATCGGATCAACACGAATCACATAAATGACATATTTTGATTCAAAACAGCGAATTACGCCAAAAAGCGACTAGTTTGCAGGTATGATAATATCTCTTTTGTACATTTATTTATTTATTAATAATTAATTTATTTGTGGCATAGGTGCCTATATACCGTTTGGGTCCACTGTATGTAATTCATTATTGCATTGCAAAGGTTTCTCAATAGAGCGAAATATCTGTTCAGTAGTCAGCAATCCATAAATCCCACAAGTTCTCTGACACTGCTAAACTCATATGTATATCATTAAAAACAATCCTCTTGTTGTTTAAACAATTTGTCAAACAATTTTTTCTAATTTAACATGATCTACAAAAATGTTCTTGTTTTTCAATTTGCGGTTTATGACTAATGTTTCTTCTTAGCACTCTATTTTGAGAACAAGGATACTCTTAACTTTTGCCTGGACTGCTCACAATAAAGTGAAGATTTCTGGACGAGCTGGAGACACCAGAGAAATCTCATTGCACAGATGGATTTTTATTCTTGGCAGGCATTCTGTGTGTGTGTGTGTGTGTGTGTGGTTTTCACAAGGAGTGCAATAGCTACTTTCTATAACGTGTGAAGCACTCATTACCTTTAGGAAGAATAACAACAAAAAGCTGACTTCTGATTGGCTGCTAATTAGCGGGCCAAGCTGGCATCCCTCAAAAAAGTACAAAAAATAAGTGAGAATTCTGTTTCAAATTAGAACTCAATTTCAAACAATATTTTGCAGATTTTCAACGTATAAGGTTACACTTAAATATGCAATGACCAATGTTTATGTAATAATAGTGAAAAAAAATGTACTTAAACAAAGCTATTAACTTTTAGTGCATACATGCAAATTGAAAAGCAGAGTGTGAGAAACTGGTTATGCAAACTTCATATTCCCTCCTAAAACAGCTTTGCGTTATTCAGTAACCACTGTCAGATTTCATACGAAGAAGATCTGAAATCATAATCCCTCTTCTCTGATTATTAGACTAATTAAATCCAGGCTAACGGGAAATCTGCTTCCTGAACATCCTACTTTGTCACTCTAATGATACGACTTGGCTAAGGAACAGTCATGTTAGTTCTTCTGGTGAATATCACTGACTGTCTGATCACCCACAAAAAAAAAACAAAACAAAACAAAACAAAACAAAAAACAGGAAGTGTATTTAACTGATCTTCTAACGTCCTACAATCCATCACGCTCTTTAAGGTCACAAAACTCTGGACTTTTGGTTGTACCTAGGATATCTAAGTCCACTAAAGGAGGGAGAGCGTTTTCACATTTGGCTCCTAAACTCTGGAACAGCCTTCCTGATAATGTTCGGGGCTCAGACTCACTCTCCCAGTTTAAAACCAGATTAAAGCCAAGCATTCACATAATGCATCTCATAACCTTGTACTTCAGTTATATCAGATCAAATGCACAAGATTAATGTTATAACATGCTTAATGTTATTAACAGCAGCTACGCTAATTATTTTATAAAGAGTACTCCAGCTCCCGTTTGGATCCAGACTTTTATGAAGACTTCAGACGTCCCAACACCTGTGAGGACTTCAGATGATGCAAACTCTGAATCAACACGCACCAATGTTAAATTTTCCATATATTGTAATCATTATGTTAACAACAATAATTACTTCAATGAGCTCATTGTTTCTGCCTTAAATTAATACATTGTTAGCTAGCTGCATGATTTGTATACAGTGGGGAGAAGTATTTGATACACTGCCGATTTTGCAGGTTTTCCTACTTACAAAGCATGTAGAAGTCTGTAATTTTTATCATAGGTACACTTCAACTGTGAGAGACGGAATCTAAAACAAAAATCCAGAAAATCACATTGTATGATTTTTAAATAATTAATTTGCATTTTATTGCATGACAAGTATTTGATCACCTACCAACCAGTAAGAATTCCGGCTCTCACAGACCTGTTCGTTTTTCTTTAAGAAGCCCTCCTGTTCTCCACTCATTACCTGTATTAACTGCACCTGTTTGAACTCATTAACTGTATAAAAGATACCTGTCCACACACTCAATCAAACAGACTCCAACCTCTCCACAATGGCCAAGACCAGAGAGCTGTATAAGGACATCAGGGATAAAATTGTAGACTTGCACAAGGCTGGGATGGGCTACAGGACAATAGGCAAGCAGCTTGGTGAGAAGGCAACAACTGTTGGCGCAATTATTAGAAAATGGAAGAAGTTCAAGATGACGGTCAGTCTCCCTCGGTCTGGGGCACCATGCAAGATCTCACCTCGTGGGGCATCAATGATCATGAGGAAGGTGAGGGATCAGCCCAGAACTACACGGCAGGACCTGGTCAATGACCTGAAGAGAGCTGGGACCACAGTCTCAAAGAAAACCATTAGTAACACACTACGCCGTCATGGATTAAAATCCTGCAGTGCACGCAAGGTCCCCCTGCTCAAGCCAGCGCATGTCCAGGCCCGTCTGAAGTTTGCCAATAACCATCTAGATGATCCAGAGGAGGAATGGGAGAAGGTCATGTGGTCTGATGAGACAAAAATAGAGCTTTTTGGTCTAAACTCCACTCGCCGTGTTTGGAGGAAGAAGAAGGATGAGTACAACCCAAGAACACCATCCCAACCGTGAAGCATGGAGGTGGAAACATCATTCTTTTGGGAATCTTTTCTGCAAAGGGGACAGGACGACTGCACCGTATTGAGGGGAGGATGGATGGGGCCATGTATCGCGAGATCTTGGCCAACAACCTCCTTCCCTCGGTAAGAGCACTGAAGATGGGTCGTGGCTGGGTCTTCCAGCATGACAACGACCTGAAACACACAGCCAGGGCAACTAAGGAGTGGCTCCGTAAGAAGCATCTCAAGGTCCTGGAGTGTGCCTAGCCAGTCTACAGACCTGAACCCAATAGAAAATCTTTGGAGGGAGCTGAAAGTCCGTATTGCCCAGCGACAGCCCCGAAACCTGTAGGATCTGGAGAAGGTCTGTATGGAGGAGTGGGCCAAAATCCCTGCTGCAGTGTGTGCAAACCTGGTCAAGAACTACAGGAAACGTATGATCTCTGTAATTGCAAACAAAGGTTTCTGTACCAAATATTAAGTTCTGCTTTTCTGATGTATCAAATACTTATGTCATGCAATAAAATGCAAATTAATTATTTGAAAATCATACAATGTGATTTTCTGGATTTTTGTTTTTGTTGTTTTTAGATTCCGTCTCTCACAGTTGAAGTGTACCTATGATAAAAATTACAGACCTCTACATGCTTTGTAAGTGGGCAAACCTGCAAAATCGGCAGTGTATCAAATACTTGTTCTCCCCACTGTATGTACATTTCTGAAATCCATAACTTTGACACAGTCTCCTCTGATAACAGATCACTCTAAATTGTAATGTAGACGCATGCATTTTCTGTAAAGCTGCTTTGAAATGATATGTATTGTTAAAGGCGCTATAAAAATATATGTGAATTGAATTGAATTTGAAGAACAAATCAAGTGTAGCGTTAGTTCTGGCAGGTCACGCCAGTCAAGCTCGCATCAGCTTACAATTATTAGCCGAATTACCCTCCTCCATACCCAGCTCCTCCTCTCGTCCACAGTCAGGACTTGGCCTTCCTCTTCAAATCAGACTAATTTATTTTGAATTATCTTGAATAATGACATTAAATTGTCATTAAGAACATTAATGATATCTGCAATAGATTTATGTTGGTTCTGTTTACCCTAAGGGGGTTATTGCTGCGTTCCTTGCTCTTATCCATGCTAGGCTGCATGGATGGGCAGGGAGTTCTTTCTCAGAACAGAACCATACCACCAATCCAAACTGTATGCTACTTGTCAATCATCTTTGACGATAGTGGTCCTGACAGAAAATATGATATCTTTAAAAAGATATCATGTTTGCTACCAATTTCTATACAAAGTTCAAAGTTCCCTTGACCCAGTGCCCTCAATTACTATCAATTAAACTATGCAATTGAGTTAATTCCACTCTCTAGGTCTGGGTTCATTAAAATGGACAGTATGGTTCTTGGACCAACAAGGCTGGATCTGGTTCTTGGTTAATCCCAGTCTATGATTTGGGGTGTCTAGTCTTGATCTGAGTTCTAGGGGTTCTGGTTTTGTTCTGGGTCTTGTATGGTCTGGTCTGAATGTAACCGATCCTACTCGACCCGCTCCCAGCAGGATTCGAACAGGGGTCACCGGCGTGGGAGGCGTGTGCGCTAACAAGGACGTTAAAGACGGCAGCCGTTAGCGCGCCTCTTGAGACCAGGGGAGTGAGGTTTACACGCACAACTCTTACTGACCTATGTACGTTACACTCATCCCCATAGACCTCACTTCCATCCGGGTCACGGCACCAAATGTAACCGGTCCTACTTGACTCGCTCAAAGCGGGATTCGAAATGGTGTCTCTGGTGTCTGAGGCAGGCATGCTAACAAGGACGCTAAAGACCTCAGACACCAGCGTGCCTCTTGAGGCCAGGGGAGTGAGGTTTACATGCACAGCTCTTACTGACCTATGTCCGTTACACTCCCCCCCTAAACCTCACTTCCATCTGGGTCACGGCACCAAATGCAACCGGTCGTACTCGAACCGCTCCGAGTGGGATTCAAACCGGGGTGTCTGGCGTGGGAGGCAGGCTCGCTAACAAGGACGCTAAAGACACCAGCCGCTAGAGTCAGTCACTAGAACTAGAAGTTTACATGCACAGCTCTTACTGGCCTACGTACGTTACACAACTCTATAACTAACCACATCAATGAAGTCCTCATGGGAAATCACATAGAAAGTACGAATTAGTATTAGCTATAAATCCCTGTTTGTTTTCACATTATATAATCTGTTGGGAAAAAATTATACTTTTGGTTTGTAAACCATCTACACTTGGTTATTTGTCCCCAGAGTTTGTAGCAACAAATGAAAACATGCAGACTAAATAACCAGTAAATGTTGTTTGTCCATTTCAGTAGCACAATAAGTTCTGTAGACATCAGCAAAACACACAGCAGAGAGAAGATCCCACTTCAGGATGCCAATATAGCAAATTTGTGACGTGCTTTTCAGTTGATGAAACCTGCTATGTGATGACTAATGGCTGTCCGGTGAGGTAAAAGAGACACTACTTTTATCGGTCTGTAATTGAAGCCTCTGGGAGGCTGGTAATCTCTGGTATTTTCTCAAAGAAAGCCGTATCATTAAATGCTGATAGCCACTGCTATCTCTCCACAGCAAAATGCCATAGCACTGACCCAGAACACATTCTCTCTGTCAGAAAACCTTTCTTATCCAAATCCCAGCTGTCGCTCACTGTATATCAAGCACACAGCGCTGCTTTTGGCCCACACAGGGAGAACAGCCTTTTGTCCACTGACTCTGTCTCCCAACTTGTTCTCTGTCCCTCACACACACATTTTCTCTCTCTTTACTTGACTATCTAGTTCTGTCTTGCTCACACTATATCTCTCTCTGTCCGCTCCAGTCCTTGTCCAACTCTGCTGTCTGCCTAGTGTAATTTGTCACTTTTGACACGTTTTGAGAATCATACACTCTTGCTTAGCCCAAAAAACAACCATTATCTAAATCTCTTAATTACTTTTGAACATTCAGGCATGTGCCTGAGAATCAGATATTTCAGATTTTTACCTGCGACAACCCAATTTTTGAGAATCGCTTACTCTCACTTAGAGCATTTCTGACCAATATTTAAATCTCTTAATTGCCTTGAATGCTCAGACATGTGCCTGATAAATGTGAGACGACATTATAAATGAAATAAAGCAATCTAAATGCAGAGGATCACTTGTATCATTGTTATACTGTATATCGTCATATCAGCATAAAATTTGCTCTATGGTAAAGGCATTATAGACATAAAAGTATGACTTTCTGTAAAGCTGCTTCAAAGCGATGTGTATTGTGAAAAGCGTTAGACAAATAAATTTGACTTGACTTCATTTTTTCATAAGTCCAAATGACAAAAAGGTATTTGAATAGCTTTTCAGTCTAACTGCACCAGAGTTTGTTTGGAAGCGGACAGAGACCCACCTTTTGAGTGGTCTCAGCCCGCTTGTTTGGTGCGCATCAAGGTTCAAATAGCAGCATTTACACTTATTCAAATGATCCACACTAACAGAGCAACACACTTACCAGAGTAATACAGAGTTTTAATCAAACCAAACCTGCCAAATAGTTTGGTTCGCTTGCCCTGTTTTTGGTTCATTTGGTTCGGTTTGGTTCATTTGCATGTCTTTGGTCCATGTTGCCTTCATATTTCATTCGAACCGGACCAGAGTTTGTTTGGAAGTGGACCGAGACCCATCTTTACAAAGGTCTTGGTCCGCTTGTTTGGTGCGCACCAGGGTTCAGATGGCAGCGTTCACACTTATTCAAATGAAACTTACTAACAGAGCAATCGCACCAGGGTTCATTTTAATAGAACCAAACATGCAAAGTGTGAACACACCCTTAGTGCACATAGCCTCTGCCAAATTATAGTGAGTCTGGCATGATTTTTATGACAGTACAAGTTGTTTGAATTGAAATCTGCAAGCTTTCCTATCCCATCCGCATCATCTCAGCTGTATGGACATTCTGTCTAGACTGTCAACAGAGTGTTGAACAACGAAACCCGCTGATGCTGTACACTGTGTCATGGGTTATTTAAAGGTAAACAATGACCTGCTGACTGATTACTTTTCTAGACTATTTAGGCCCTGTTTACACCTGGTATTAAGATGCATTTTGGTCGATCGGATCACAAGTGGATGATGCTAAATACAGGTGTAAACAGAGTCTAAAACATTTTAAAACTTGTCCACTTTCGACCACGCATTTGACCGGATTGCTTTCGTAGTATAAACGCTCATGTGGTCAAATGTGTTCGAACAGCCGCAAAAGACTGCCTACTCTCCACCTACTGACCTAATGCAGAAACATTATGGGAAGCGCGCTAGCCAGACGGGATCTAAACTTTGTCAGCTGAAGACACAAGTTTGGTTCGAAGATGAAATACATACCAAGCACAATGTTCTCTCACCATTTCTGATTTCTAACACACATACATTTGGACCCAGCACATTACAAAGCCCAGACATTTACCCACCCATAGACCCTTCCCTCGATATAAGTGGTTAAAAGTGGACAAAAGAGACGGGAATGTGTCTCCCTCGTCTACTTGTGATCCGATCGACCAAAATGCATCTCAATACCAGGTGTAAACAGGGCCTTAGATGCCTGGTTAAAATTAGAACTCATGCAACACACACATCACTCTTTCAAAATCCATTCAGATAAGAACCTTACATGTACATGACTCCCACATAAACTCTCTCACCCACAAACACACACGACACTAACACCTGCATCACTGGGTCACTGGGTGTGATGTGGGCCGCTCCAATAAAAAAGCAGAGAGGAGGGGGGCAGGGGGCTTGGCGCTCATCTGCGGAGTTGGGAGAATGTTGTCTTGGCATGAAACTCACACTCGTCTCGCTGTGTTTGTTCTTTACATGACTTTACGAGGTTTCAGTGATGTACTCGAGCAGGTATGTCGTATACACCGGTTATGTGTCCATTTTTCAATCACGGTTATGTTAGGTTAGGTTATGTTAGGTTAGGTTATGTTATGTTCTTTTTTAAAGGGCAGCTTTACCAGAATGCCATGATGATTTGTTTGTGTGGATACTAGCTATTTGTGAGAAAAGTGTATGGGAATGCTTATGTCGTATCTTTTAATTGAACTACTGAATGAAAACAGATTAGACTGTGTTTTAGTCATGTTGGAAAAAGTTCACACTCTATTAAGTCCATACTTCAAAGAGAAAGGAATATTAAAGGGATAGTTCATCCAAAAATGGAAATTCTGTCATCATTTAGTCACCCTTAAGTTGTTCCAAACCTGTATGAATTTCTTTCTTCTGCTCAACACAAAGGAAGATATTTTGAAGAATGTCGATAACCAAGCAGCTCTCGGAAGCCATTGACTACCATAGTATTTTTTTCCCCACTATGGTAGTCAATGGCTGCCGAGATCTGCTTGGTTACAAACATTCTTCCAAATATCTTCCTTTGTGTTCAGCAGAAGAAAGAAATTCATACAGGTTTGGAACAACTTGAGGGTGAGTAAATGATGACAGAATTTTCATTTTTGGGTGAACTATCCCTTTAAAGTGCTCTAAATAGGTCTTGTACGACTCACGAGTGTTCTGTTGAAAGTTATTGTTACTGTTGTAACACACAATACTACAGTATACAACCCGGGTTCAGTCTGTGTGTACTGTAAGAAAAATGTATCACACAAATTAGTCAAAACATTCACTTTTTTTAGCAGAATGTACAATACAGGTAGCTTATGTTGTGTGATCAGTAGCTTGTATCAGTATCATAATTTGTATCTGTATCATATAGCTTTTTAATTTTAAATAAGGCCTTACACATTGTGTTTTGTAATAGAAATAATAATAAAACTACCCTGTTTGTGTCAACCCAATGCTAAAAGTCAAATTCATAATCATTTTTAATTCATTTTATGATTTAATTCCCTATTAAACTACATTGACAATGTGTTTCCTATTGTGGTACTCAAGCTGTGAAGTTTTATTTCTGTTTTTCTGTGTTGTCTTTTTAAATGTCAAGCCACCATGAGGATCATGTTTGTCAGACTGGTAACAAGTAAATAACAGCGAAAGTTCGCAGTGACCTTTGCACGGGAGCAGATTAAGTGCGTAATTTGTTTGATGCTAAAATACTTTAACCAGCCTTATATACACTGACAACTCTAATAGAGATTGATTCACTGTGGCACTATAAAAACACAGCCAATCATGTGAGATTGGGGGCAGGACTATCTTTGTGTCCAGCCAATGGCAGATGAGGGGAGTGTTGGGGAAACTTGTTTATTTCATATCATTATTTATGCAATTCCATTTGGTGATGCCAGTAGAAAGAAATTATACTTAAACCCAAAGATCTTAAAATGAGTAGACCAATGTCGGTATATTCACTGCTCTCAGACGCATCACTGCATGTTGACAGAATTAAATCCTCAGAAAATATTATCTTCTAAGTCTGCGGCATGTCAGAATTGTCTGGGCCAAAGAGCTCTGAATTACTGTGACTGGAAAAGTGTGCTAAATTCATGTTAAATGTGGAAAAGGAAACCTAAAATCCCTCTACTGTCAAGGGACGCTTCCTTTCTTTCTTTCATTTTTCTTTTTTATATATAAACCCAATCACCCAATTGGCTTTCAGGAAAGAGCTTGATCCTGTTATTGGCCCAAATACGTCTTCCAGCCCAGCACCACAGCCATTACTCCTCATGAAGGTTTGGGTTCTTGGAGCTGACAGCATTCAGAGATAAGCTTTTACAAATGAGGCACAGAAGGGAGGAAAACTTTTTAAGCATTTAACTCCAGATTTTTTTTTATAGCTTTTTTAACGCAACCTTTCTGGCCTCCTGTAATGATTAGATGAGGATGATGAAGGATGTTTTAGCACTGTGGAGATATTTCTGCACTGTTTTCTGCTGTTGAGCAAAACAAATCACACACACACGTCTGGTTCACTATATTTGTGGGGACTCTCCATAGACGTAATGGTTTTTATACTGTACAAACTGTATATTTTCTCCCCTTACACTAACCCTACACCTAAACCTACCCATCACACAAAACTTTCTGCATCTTTACATTTTCAAAATAACTCATTCTGTATGATTTATAAGTTTGTTTCCTCATGGGGACCTCAATTTAGGTCCCCAAGGTGACACGAGTCCCCACCATGAGTCTGTGTGCATTCAGGTTGAAGTCCCCACTGGGATAGAAAAACATGCACATGTAACCCCTCCTGTTCGAACCGCCCGCTCCAAGCGGGACTCGAAACCAGGTCCGCCAGCATGAGAGTCAGGCGCTCTAACAAGAAGACTAAAGGCTGCAACCTCTAGCATCAGTCGCTAGAGCGTCTCTTGAGATCAGAGGAGTGAGGTTTACTTGCACAGCAACTACTGGCTAGCCTCCGTTACACGCACACACACACACGTATGCACGCACACACACACACAGTGGCTACTATTACAGTGCATTTCAGTCTCTAGAGTTCTTGCCAAAATAAAATAAGTAAGCAGATATTATATCGCAAGAGATAAAAATCTGTGGGTGTTAATGGCAAGAAAAATGAGAAAGTGGCTGCATAAGTACAGAAAACGGGCAAAGTCATTAATGACAAAGATGAATGCTTCTCATTTCTTCTAAACCGCTCTAAATAATGAGCACCACAATTTAATCACACAGAATAATCATGCAAAAACTCTGGTGCTGTTATCAAAATGAATAATCGTTTCTCATCCATAATTAAGAAAGAAATTTAGATGCAGGGCCATAAATGTGTGTGATGTGAGTTAGGTAAAGCTGAAGAGTTGGATTCCCAAGGAATTTATTTTGATACACTTTTAAAACCTAGTTATATATCTCAATGAGGTGCAATGTGTTCCATGCAGATGAACTGGTTTGGAAAATATTTCCTGATGACACAAAATGTGATTTTTTTGTAACTTGCTGTTAGACTCTTCTCAGCAAAACAGAGCAAAAAGTTTTACTCTTCATTTTTGAAGATATAGTATAGTAATAGTAATATATAATATAGTAATACCAGTAAATTTTGACCTTGAGGGGACATCAATTTTGACAAATTTTGGTCCCCATGAGGAATAAATCATACAGAATGATCTTTTTTGAAAATCTAAAGTAGCAGAAAGTTTTGTGTGATGGGTAGGTTTAGGGGTTTAGGTGTAGGGGGATAGAATATACAGTTTGCACAGTATAAAAACCATTACGTCTATGGAATGTCCCCATAAAACAATGTGTGTGAAACCCAATTTGTGTGTGTGTGCGTGCACGCATCAGATTTTTATACCGACCACCCCCTCCAACCACAAGTATTACAATACCTCAGCAGCATCCACAAATTTCTCTCTTCTGCTCTCTTTCTGATTTGTACTCACTTCACTCTCAATGGTCAATCTCAATGGTCTCAGTGCACAACTGAATGGACATTTACCACAAGAGCTCTGCGGCAATCTTGACAAACCATTCTTCTGTCTGAATTGCTCAAATACTTGAGGACATAAAAGAATGTTGCGGCAATTCGATTTCTGGGAAAGTTTTTCATGCCTTGACCGGTTAGTGTTATTAATCATACATGCAAGTTCCTTTAATTGTCATTTTTTAAAACTTTACTACTAAAACAAAAAGGGTGTTAAGGTCAACAGCTCATCACCTTGACACAAACTGAAATCCCAACACATGCATTTGCATTTTTTGAGAGGGTCATTTATTAAAGACATCATATAGCTCAACTATTCAATATTGTCTGCAAACTGATTCAGCCGCAGAAAGAAATACTCCACACAGTTGTCTTTGTTGAAATCGTATGAAATGCTGCATTGGAAAGGCAATGGTCCTCTTTTCTATGGGCACAGAGGGGTGCACAGGAAGCAAAAGACCTTTATGACAAAAGGTCAATGGGTGTACTCAAGTCTCACTGACAATGTGCCTCAGCAAGCAAAACCCAACTATTCAGCTGAATCACCAAAAGATGCTCTGATGTTGGGTTATTATGCATTCTAGAATGTTTAATCCTACTAAAAACTACTAATATGTATAAAACTAATAATAAGTAAGGACGGCGAATGAGTTGCCCTGGTGTTCAGGATGCAATGCAATATAGTTTAAGTCAGTGTCACTGTATAAGGCAGCAAAAAGATGCTGTACAAAATGGTTTATTGTGCATTCTAGTGTGTCTAGTTAATATTTCCTAAAACTGTGTATCAATAATAAGTAAGAACTAATAGTCAACACTATATTCTGAGTAGGATGCGGTTAAATGTGGCACTTTGATTTAATGACATTATTTTCATACATAGAAACACTATCAGAATATTGAATTGCATTATCATTTTAGCATAATGCATTGACATTGATACAGTATAAGCACTTTATGCGTCACATCGACAACTTTGAATGACGCACTTAAGTTATTAGAATGACAAATGCGTAAAAGAGCGGCGTTACGCACGGACTTACCCGAGGACCACTGGAATTCTGCGCTGAGGCTGGTGGCAGGCACATCATCATCAGTAGCGCGTGGAAATACAAAAACACAAAAAGGACCAGATTGTGGCAATACATTCTGTCTGACGTCGAACGATTAAAACAACTGACAGCCTACGGACAAGATTAACTTAAGAACTGGCAAAGGTCCCAAAATTGCAGGAAATTCCAAAAGTTTGTTCCCAGATAAATTCGTCCTCAGCGGGTTTCTCCTTCACATGTGTGCGTTTTCATAGTGCCAGAGAGCACGCGGACTAGATGATGATAGTCGTAGTGATACACTCTTTCCACTGCGTGGGATGTACTGTCCTTTCCAGAGCTACAGGTTGAATAGTTTGTCTTACTTTGGTACGCGTTTAAAACCCCAGGAGGTGGGATTGCTTGGCGTGATTGACAGTGGGAACGTCCAATGACAGCGCAGTTAGACGGGGTGGGGGGTGCAAAAGTCCGCGGATTAATCATCAGTCCACTTGGTTACAGCAAGAGTAATGACGCACAAAGCGCTACGACTTTCTTTGACACAACTGTCCTATACGCAACATTCTACAACTTTTTTATTGTTGTTTAATTAGCGTAACAGAGATTTATTTATATTTAATATAGCTCTTATATAATATATATATATATTCAATAAATGCGACTTCATTTAGTGAAGTCATTGGCTTTGACAAGCAATTGTTCTGTTTAAAATATAAAAGCCCATGTTTAAAGTGTAAAGTAAAATTACATTTGGACCATTCTCCCAGCTTCTCAAAAATGTAATTTTACCCTATTCAACTGTATTTTAAGTAGAAAAGGAGAAAAAGAGAGACACAGCTCTGGCAAGCAGGGCTCAGGTCTGCCTCCATGCAGTACTGCTATCAAGGATGTGGGATGCACCTTGATCTGCCGTTGGGTTTCCATTGGGATCTCTTCCCGCGGGGCTCGGATATGCCATGTTCCACACCGTGTCAGCTGGCCTCGGCCGGGACTGTGTGAAGTTCTTCTGGGGGAGGGGAGAGGCGAGGGGGGACAGGAGTGTCTAATGGAATGTTAACGAGATCACTTTATGTCCTGTATCCACTTTCCTCCTGCCCGCTCCTTTAACCATGTCCGCGTACAAAACAAAGCCGCTTTCTGGCGTGTGAAAAAAAAAATTGTTGTTGGAGAAACGTTGACCAACACAGACGGCTGTTGTCACTTGGCTGGACATGAAACAAATGTTTGACAAGGGGCAGAGAGAAAGGAGAGGGCAAACAAGCTGAAAAGGGCTGTGCTTCCCAATTATCACACCGAACCTTTCCACAGATCCTCAATGGCGGTTCACTGTCTGTTTATAGCAAGCAAAGCCGACAGAAAATTAGCAGGTGTCTGTAGACAAGACCAGCCAGCCCAAACCAGCGGGCACCCTGCCGACTCCAACGCAATTATTGCCAGGCTATGCACATTTGGTGGCTTTAATCAACACATCAGTACAGAGAAGAGGTCTCTTCACCCACCCTTATGTTATTATAAAGTCTAAGATAACCATGACAGGCCGCTTCATGTTAAGTGTCCTTAATACCTTTGTACTTTAAATTGTGTGGTTCTAACTGCTGTTAAACCCATTTACAGCTTTTATAATTAGACATCTGGACCCAGCTTTATTGTGGTTTTACCAGCTCTCAGAGAAGTTAGAGTTTCAGTCCTGAGAGATTCCTTTAGCTAATGTCTTTGACAGCAATTGTCTTCTTCAAGGTGTACGGATCCTCGCCAGATGTCTAATTAATCCATGAAATGCTTATATGCATTTTTTTCTCTTCAGAAATGCATGGTTTCAGTTTAAGTGGCAAGAAGAAATTCTAAATGGAGTTCAGATATACTTTATGCAAGTCTCTGTTGTTTCTTCTAATATTAATTTGGAGAAATAATAATAGACAAATGACTAAATTGTTGACATTCACTAGGGAATATTTCATGTTCTGTGCAAGTAAAGCTCAGCTGATGGAATTTGTGGCATAATGGCATCACAAAAAAGGTTACTCTTTATTTGGTAACACTTTATTTTACAGTGTACTTGTTACACGTTACATGTAGTTACTATAGTAATAACTATAAATTATGCATAATTACATGCAACTAACCTAAAACCAAAACCTCATCCTAATCCTAACCCTATAGTAAGTACATGTAGTTAATTATTATTACTCAGTACTTAACTGTATAATTACACTGTAACAAGGACACCTTAAAATAAAGTGTAACCCTTTATTTTAAGGTTTCCATGTAACAGTGTAATTGTATAATTAAGTACTGAGTAATAATAATTAACTACATGTAGGGTTAGGATTAGGGTTTGGTTGAGGGTTATTTGCATGTAATTATGCATGATTTACTGTTATTACTGTAGTAAGATGTAACGTGTAACGAGGACACTGAAAAACAAAGTGTTACCAAAAAAACCTTTCTTTTACCGAAAAGTATTTTTAAAAGGCACTTACAATGCAAGCATAAAGGGCCAATTCTGGAGGCTTTAAAAGCTGAAATGTAAAGCATATAATTTGAAAAACTACTTATATTGATTCTGTTAAAAGTAGTGTATTATTTGAGCTATAAAGCTGTTTAAATCATAATTAAACCAATAAAATTATTAAACTGGATAGAAATATACATAGAAAATTGCAATAGAAGGGATAAATGGAAATTATTTTTGTGGTAATGAACATTACAAATGCTGTCGATTGACTTTAACCTGTAATATTCCTTTAATTTTATAGAAAATGAATAGGTAACACTTTTAAGGTGATATATTTCCACACGTTACATGTAGGCTACTTACTATAGAAATAACTGTAAATGATGCTTAATTACAAACTAACCCTAACCCTAAACTTAACCCTTAAGGGCCAGATTTAATAAACAGGGCAAATTAGCGCAAGAGCACAATTCCAAAAAAGGAAAGTTCAGCGCATGATCTGCTGACGAAGTGCAAATTAAAGAACACAGACGCAGCCGGATCATTTTCATATTGACCAACACAATCTACCCGTTAGCGTCTGGTTTAAGACGTGCTTTTTTTGGCCGGTAAATAATGGCACAAACACCAGTAAACTGACGAGTGCAAACCTTAGTAAATCACCTTTTATTTATTCTTTTAATTATTTAGATACTCTCCTCCCATAAATTTTGTGTCTGAAAGGGAAACTCCTACAAATGCATATGCAATAAGGTCAACCACAAAAATAACCGTCCACGCCTTTTCAGAGCTAATTTTTCACTGCATGTCTTTAGTAAATCCTGACAGTAGTTTTTTAACCCCAAAAGAGGATTTGCGCTGGAGCAAGCTGTTAGTAAATCTGGCCCCTAGTATGTAGTTAATTAATTACTCAGAACCATAGACCGTGAAAAAATATGGACGACACGTCTTCACTACCTTCACCTGTAGAAAAGTGAAGCCTCCGGAGGTCCGAATATGGCGCTGACATCTTGGCCAGATTTGGGACCGGAGTCTGCGCAGTAGAGAGCAGGAAGTAGAGCCGCGATATCAAAAGCCCTCCCACACTCTCGCAGATGCAGAACAATTCATTATGTCGGTGTGAAATAAACAGTTATGGAAATGTAGAAATTAAAGCTAAAGCTCCAACCTCCTCCCGAAAATCCCGAAAAAGTCCATTGGTGCCTCAGTGACAACTTCACTCAGAGAAGCCGTCAATCTCAGCTGTCAATCATGACGTCACACCCTCCGTTTTTATAGCATCAAATAACTAACTAAAACTAAACTTATTTAAAGAACGAACACTTGAAATGAAATCAGCGTGATAAAAACTGCATAAAATGACAGAAGCCATCTTTAGGAAAAAATTATTTGAAGTGTAATTTGATTGCTTAGTTTGTCTCGCGTCCATTCGAATACATGGAGGAGCGGGGGTTATGACCTATACTGGGACCAACCACCTGGGGGTGATCGAGACACTTTGGCTTCTTTGAGTGCAGCAGGCTTGCTCAGTACTTATTTGTGCAATTACACTGCAACAAAGACACCTTAATCTAAAGTTTATCCAATTAATGTGCAAAGCCATGACTAAGTTAATTCATTATTGGATGAATTTAATCTCAGACTTCTGATCGCAAATGTCTTACAAAATCTGTCCGTAAACTCTAGAGAGAAAAAGAAGCAGAAGTCTCCATTTAGTCTCAGTGTAATCTCAATGGAGAAATAATTGAGATCTCATTATGGACTGTACATTCCTACAGGTGTGTAGTAGTAACTGATTACATGTAATCTGGACTACAAAAATTAAGTACTTGTAATTAGATTATATTACGTTTTAAAATACTCGTAATCAGACTACAGTTACTTTTTTATTGATTACATGATTACTTTTTATACACAATGGCAGTAAATGATTCATTATTTAAGAAAAATTATAATTCTTCTTTTAGATTTCTAGATTTTTCCTTTCTAAAAAATCGTAGCGCTTATATACATTCAGAAAGTCTTACAGTTTTGGAATTTCACACACAGATTAGCCGCTCGTCAGGTGGCTAAAATCACACAGAAAATGAGAGGCCACACAGCATCTGACCACTGGATTTACAGAAATCATTTTGTTATGTTTTCTCAACATTGCATATCTAATCAACTCCTGACAAACACATGAATTATTATTTGAATTATAACTCAGTTATTCATTTAAACATGTATTGCTATGTCTTTGTAAGGATTTTGTCTTTCAAAGTCATTTTTATTATTTTAAAATGATTTATTTTAATTTTAAATAGTTATGATTTATTTAATTATTAGCATTTCATTAAACTTACAAACCCCAGTCTGGAAAACCGTGACGTAATGCAATTTGTAATGCACTTCATGTTTTTTTAATAACAAAGAAAGACATTTTACTTCTCTTTGTATTTTTATATCAATATGGTACAATATTATCCTAGTTTAGATTACAAAAGTAATCTAAAAGTAATCAAAAGTAGTCTGATTATATTACCTTAAATGTGTAATGTAACGGATTACGTTACTAACTACAATTTTTGTCATGTAATTTGGAATCAGTAACTGACTACAATTTGTAAGTCTGTGTGTGTGTGTGTGTTTGTGTGTGTGTGTGTGTCCTGGTAAACCTCACAAAGATGGCAGTATCCAAAATCCTTGTCCTTGTGGGGAGATGTTTTGGTCCCCATGAGGAAAACATCTTATAAATCATACTAAGTGATGTTTTTTAAAAATGTAAAAAGGCAGGAAGTTTTCTGTGATGGGTAGGATTAGGGGATAGAATATACAATTTGTACAGAATATAAAAATCATTAGGCCTATGGGAAGTCCCCATAAAACATGGAAACCACTGTGTGTGTGTGTGTGTGTGTGTGTGTGTGTGTGTGTGTGTGTGTATTCCTCGTCACTGAATACTTTAAGATGAAGCATCATGAGTTTAGAGACTCATATAACATGACATTTCAGATCCGAGGATTGGCCAATACATCTTTGTCCATATTTCTCACAAGTGCCTTTTTGACCTAATCGTGGAAGAATGGAGAAAAGAGATGGACAGAGAGAGGACTTTAAACAAGAGAATGTTAGGTCAGATGCAGAGCCCTTTCGCTTTAAAGTCCCTCATCTGGCTTTCATTTGCTGAATTCCATGTCTTTTACTTCCATGTACTGGCTGCAATTTTCACAAGCTCCCGTATCTGGAGGAGTCACATGATTCCAAGCCTGGCCAAAGAGTTCAGATGGTCCAGGCACTGACTTTTTTCGTTTTACACCTTCTTTGGGGTCTTCTTTAAAGGATACCTCTTAACCCCCCCCCACACACACACATGTTGGGTTTCCATGTTTTATGGGGACTTTCCATAGACATGATTTACAAACTCCCCTAACCCCAAACCTACCCGTCACATACAACTTTCTGCATTTTTACATTTTCAAAAAACATCACTTAGTATGATTTATAAGCTGTTTTCCTCATGGGGACCAAAAAAAGCCCCCCCCACACACACACACATTGATATTATAATCAATATTTGAAATCATCACTGTCAAGCTCCTCAATTTATTCTTCGGCCACCTCATCTGATGGATGAAGAGTAATTAAGACAGAAAAAGAAAGAGTGTATATAAATGTATATTAAAGGAATATTCCATGTTCAGCTCAGTTGACAGCATTTGTGGCATAATGGCATTATGTTAAACTTTATTCGGTAACACTTTATTTTACAGTGTGTTACATGTAGGTACTATAGTAATTACTATAAATTATGCATAATTACATGCAACTAACCCTAAACAAAACCCTAATCCTAACCCTATAGTATGTACATGTAGTTAATTATTATTTCTCAGTACTTAAATATATAATTACAGTGTAACAATGACACCTTAAAATAAAGTGTAACCCTTTATTTTAAGGTGTCCTTATTACAGTGTAATTACACAATTAAGTACTGAGTAATAGACTTAAGAGTAATTGAGACACAGAAAAAGAGAATGTTCAGAGGAAAGCGGGGTGTGAAAAGAACCATTGAGACAGCGTCCAACGAGTGGTGTGTCCAACACCTGCACCGCCTATTCACCCAAGTGTTTACACACTGTCATCCACAATTAATGGCTCTCAGGGGTAGGGCTGCCTGCCCTCTGCTGGGGCCCCAGACCCTTCCTGGGCCCTTATGAGTGCCTAATTGAGCATACCACCCTCCTGATTGAATTAACAGCTTGGTCCCAGGGACCTTCACCCCACCAGAGAGGGGGGGATTCACTCCCTCTGTGCCAGCCCGATGGAGGAGGGGGGAAGGAGCAAGGGGTCGAGAGCGCAGAGTTGTCAAAATGTCAGCAAAGCGTGGCCCTTACTGTTGGCAAAACCATGCTAGAAATGTGAACTGGGGGCATTCAGAGGTCCCGGTCTTCGCAAGGACAGGCCTGCCAGGTGGACGCTGGGTCCTAAGGCTGGATGTAGTCTGCGCGTTTGTGGCCTAAAAAATATTATTTTCCTATATTAAGGGGTAAACACACACACACACACACACACACACACACACACACACACACACACACACACAAAACATTTTAAAAAAATGTTACTGTATATTTTATATTTTGTAGAAAAATATGATTTTTTTAAGGACTAACAGAAGCATTTTTTATTTCATAAATATGAACAGAATATAGCACAGTTTACACCGAAATTACCCAGAACAATTTGTCCCAGGAACTTTTTTCCCCCCAGACCTGTTGCTGTCTGCGTTTCCATCGCAGTCTAAAGTACCGTGAAGATTAGGCAAATTAGTCCAGGTGACGTAGGACTGCGCGCGACTTTCCAGTTCCCACTGGATTTCGTCCTCCTCGTATAAGCTTAATGAAGCCTGAACCTCGTCGTCAGTCCATCAGTCACAATACTCCATTGTTGATTCGAATAGCAAAAAACTCTTACTGCACACACCGCAACAAACTTTTAAAAATGGTGGTTGAAATTAAACGCTGCGTGGAGTCAACCAATCAAAATGCTGAGTAAACTCAACCAATCAGCATGTTCAGCACCCAAGTCCCACCCCCAAAAGTTCCTGAACTTTGAAAAAGTACTACCTCATGAGCAGGGACTTTCTGAGGGGGACATTTTTACCCGGAACTTCATTTAGATCCTGGTCCCTGCGGTCGAAACACACCGAGTACCACCCCAAAGTCCCTAGTTCCTGGGGAAAGTTCCTGTGGTGGAAATGTGGCTTATGTCAACTTTTCAAAATTATTTATTGTCAACTACTAAAGGCAGTACAACAAATACTACCATGATATACGCTATACTGTTTTGAAGAAATTAACATTCAATAAGGACACATTAATTTGATTAAAAGTGATAGCAAAGACATTTAAAATGTTACAAAAGTTTTTTATATCAAATAAATTCAGTTCTTTTGAACATTCTATTCATCAAAGCATCCTATAAAAACATTACTATTAAGCAGCACAGCTGTTTTCAACACTGATAATAATTAGAAATATTTCTTGTTTTTTTAGCAGCATGCTAGATACAGTATATATAGATTCTACCCAACCTAAAAAGCCTCGTCATCCATCTAAAAATCTCTATGAACAGGAGCATATTAAAACGTGGATAAATCAACTCATCAACTTACAGTGTGCAAGTCTCCTCGCCTTCCATTGTTAATTGCACTTCTGTTGTGTGTCCTCAATCTGGTAACCTGCGTGAGCATTGAGTCTGAGGAGGAGGGGGTGGGGGCGGGGGAAACAACTCCCTCCAGTATTTTGAATTTGGGTTGCAGTACCCATTTGCATCCATTTTCAGGCCTTCCCGCTTAGGGAAGAGACTCCAGTGCTGGAAAGATTTTCTAATACTAACACGGGTCCTGAAGCTCTTGCCTGATCATAACCCTTCTTTTTCCAATGATATTCCTCTGACCTTTTCCTCTTTTGTAATGTCTCTAAGCCATCTCTCTTTCTACAGTTGTTCTTCAAATCTCACTCTTTCTCCTCCTCCATCATGAGTGTATATGCCTGTAGCAATGTCAAAGGTTCAGGGAAGAAGCCAGGAGGCGGGAACCATGCAAACGTTCAAGAAACTTTAATCATAAAATAAACAAACAACAAAACGTAAGTAAAGCGGCAGCCCCTCATGGACGACTGCCACACAAAAATTAACAAAACACAAAATAAATTCCAGGCCTGCTCCTCTCTCGTCCTTCACTGTCGTCACTCCTCCTTTTATCATTCTGGAGCTCCACTGTGAGACTCACTCTGTTCCCACAGCTCTCGGCCCCGTACTGCTTGCGACAATGCCCCCTACTGCTGATTGGCTCACTCTCTCTCCTCCCCCATCATGAGTGGACACGCCCCCTACTGCTGATTGGCTCACTCTCTCTCCTCCCTCATCATGAGTGGACACGCTCCCTACTGCTGATTAGCTACAAGTGTGTTGTGCTGCTCCGTCCGATCCACTTTCAACAGAAATTCTCAGAAATTGCTTACTGCACCTTTAATTACAATTAGACTTTGATTACAGCACCATGTGTATAATCAAAGTTTAAACATGACGATTCTACAAAACCACACCATAAGCACAGTCAAATTTTCTATATTCCACTATTTGTAAGCAGCAATTTAGACATGACATCATGGTTCATGAAGGAGATGTCATTCAATCAGCTAATAGTCCTCATAACTGAAATGCAATCCAGATGGAAAAAAAAACCCTGTTGTGTCTTGATTAAGGCATAGAAACTTTTCCATATGCTATGTCTCCATCCACAAACCCCAACCAGTTTCATCACTATACCATGTAACTCACCTCTCTGTGACCCCCAGCACATACCATTGTGAACAGTGAACTGTGCAATGACTATATCTCCCATAAACCCCCCACACCACCCCACTTTCAGGTCTCATGCCCTCAAAAGACAAGGCAGCCTGCACGTTCCCTGATGTCACCCTGTGCTCGCAGCTTTTCTGATGGAGTTCATGGACGGGGCCAATTAAACTCGCACTGTTCTTACACTGGGTCAAAAGTTTAGTGGGTCACCACCACAGACTCCCCCTCCAGTTATCTAATCCTATTCCATGAAAAGTCGCTCCGGACGCCCATGGAATTAAAATGCATCCTGTTTGTTTTAAATTTGATAATACAATGATTTGCTATTTTTGGATGAATCTCATGACCTCTGTCAAGTTTTCTTTCATACTTTCTGGACAGATTTTTTTTTAAATCGGTTCTACCTGACTAGAGAAAACAGAAAAAAGGCTGTAGTCGTCGCTTTTGCCAAATAGGTAGGAAAACTTCAACACCCATAATGCACTGGGCATGTTGCCATCCAAGGCCACTTCCACCAGTCTGCTATGGATACGCTTGACCAGAGTCAAGTACCGCCTTGCTTTAGTAGGAAATACTTCTTAGAAAACTTTTAGTCATAGTGTTGTTGATTTGTATTGTTCCCGGGTGCAAGAATTCAAAGAGTAAATAAAGAGTAAAGATTTAGCGGGATTTAGTTTAGTAACATTTAGTTTCCAGTGAAGGATCCAGCGTGTTGTAAGCAGTGGCTAAAGGCTGCAAAGAATCGTAAATACAGAGAGAACAACACAATGGAAAATCTAATAACCCTCTGTGTTTGTAGTCAACATTTCAAACTAATGACCATGAACACAATGTTTTATGCCAAATGGAGGGAAAAACTGATAGAAATTGCTGTTCCTTCAGTTCCGCCTGAAGCAAAATGCTGTCACGTACAGGTAAGAAAGCTGCTTTTATAATGTTCCATTTTTACCATAATGCTGTTTAAAGAGTAAAAGTATGATACAATTTTCAGTGATAAACCTACTCTTACAATAACTATTCTGTTAATAACCCTCTGTCAATCCGACTGTCCATAGGCGGGAATACAAAAATGTGGAAGTATAATCTGTAGTTTTCACAAAAGCCCTGGAGCTGTCAAAATGTGTCAGCTGGTGGACTTTTGCTGACAAATAAACGTGAATTTCTCTGTCCAGGTAACACAGAGAACGAGTAAACATTGTTCATTTACATATAGCTACAGATACTGTAACTATACAAAGTGGGTTGAAAATCTGCAAAGTTACATTTTAAGGAATAGTTAACTCAAAAGTGATAAAATTGTTTTAATTACTCATCATGTTATTTCTTCCATATAACAAAAAAGTGAATTTCTTAAAAATGTCTTGGTCACATCTTATGTTGAATGAAAATCTGTGCTATCAAGCTCCAAAATGACAAGTATCAAAAGTGTCATAACCATAAGCTATTATATTCATTTAATAAAAGTGATGCATATATATATATATATATATATATATATATATATATTTATTAACTTAACCTACAATTTTTAGGCCTATATATTACCTATGTATTTAACTGTCAATTCTGTTATACTCTGTGTGCCTTGTGGTGACATTTAGACCCTATTTTCTGTATTTTACTATCCATATTTATGTCTTTTTAATTTTCTACTTGTCATTTTTGTTTCCTGAAGGAACTGTTTAATTTTTATCCATGCAATGTGCTAAAAGTGACTAATATATATATATTAATTTAGTGTCACAATGTTTTAATAGATTAGTTGGTTGATTGTAGGCCACTTATAACATGGTATTAGGTGCATTGCTTATTTGTTTACAGTATTTGCTCTTCATATTACTAGTTGTCAAAAACATGCATTGTGCATCCTCACATACAAAAGGTCATTGCAGTACCATTGCAGTTGTTGTTTTTTTACATAACGACAACACAATTATAAAATATAATATAATGGATATTCATGAATTGCATGAAAGCGTATGAGTGGAAAGTTGTTTTCATTGGCCGTCTTACAAGTATATGATTAAATACTTGGACGTTTGTTTTGACAAAGCTGTAGAGCAACCACTAATCATCTTCACTTCATCCATCTCTGTTTGATTTCTCAGCTTTCCCCTGCTCTACGACCAGCAGGTGTTTATTGTGTTATCTGCTCAGCACTGGCTTTCATCTTCCATCTATTAAAGAGATTGGTAACACTTTTACAATAAGCTTACACTGCGAGCTAACAAGAATATGTTTATAAACTAACATTAACAAAGGTTAATAAGTGCTGTAAAAATATATTGCTCATTGTTAGTTTTAAGTTAATGCATTAACTAATGTTAACAGATGAGACCTTGAGATTTATACCTGTGAAAGTGAAAAAGTAAAGATCTCATACGGTGTCCAATTATATTTTAGCAATTAAGACACACTTAGAAAGGTATGCTATTGCATTAGATAAACTATCTAACCAAGCAGCATTCAACTTTCAAGCAAAACATTTTACAAAATATTTGTTGGGTTTTAAATAATAAAACAATGCAGATGCTTTTCAAAGACAAAAGATATTTGGACACTTTGGATTTCCTCAGAGCCACATTATATTTGTGCATAGTGCGCCCTCTAGTGTATACATATACTTATTACAGCATTGAACAGAGCAGACTGCTGCTGCCAGAACCCCTTTTCTCCAAAATAACCACTGCTGAATTCATGCGAAGTAGCATTTGCAAAATTCATTTTTTAATAATTACAGGCTAATATTAATAAAAAAATATTATTATTAGCATTACTATTTATGTTGCATATATATCCATTCCAAGTATGAATTTAAAGTGTCAACAACAGCAAGGATATGCATACATAAAATAACGCATGGCCATCCTTAAGCACATTCATCATGACAGCATCGCAGAATCACTCATTCTCCGTTCATATGGTCATAAAATGGGGGGACAAAGGGCTGGATATTTACGATATTTTTAGAGCGCAGTCACACGGAGGCGGAGCACTGATGCTTCAGGGCCAAGGATGCGAGTGTCAAACAGCAGGTGGAGACTGACTGCTGAAGGAAAGGACGAGACGAGAACAGACCACAAACACATTTTATGAGGAAGAGAGGAAATATCAGCTACATGATCCCCTCTGAATGATAGCGGTAAGACTCGTTTTTATTATCGTGATATGTTTGCAATATCGTCGTGCGCTGTGTTCTTGTGGCTAAGTGATTTTAGCGCATTCATGTAATCAGATATTATTGCGTCCGCATACTGTATGTAAAATCAAAACATCTGCTCTGGAAACCGTCTGAGAAGTGAGATGCTGCATGCATTTGTGCTTGTAGATGAGTCGTGCTTATGCAGTAGCTTATGTCTTCTTTAAAGTCAGCGTTTCTTTACTGTACAAACAACATCTGTCTTTTTAGGGCCTATAAAACTAGGCTGTTTATCGAGGCTTGAGATATAGATAGCATCAGTGTCACTAATGTGAAGGAGTGCACAAAACAAGACATAATTTGTATGCATACAAATATGCAATATGACATTAAAAAATAACAAAATTGTGACAATTGTTAATTAGGTTTAGAGGCAGATAGATAGATAGATAGATAGATGCAGACATGATGCATATTGAAATGGTTTTACATACATGCATGATTGTATCTGAATCACAGACTCCAAACTAGCAACTGCAGGAGTTCTTTAATATTGCTCAGCATGCATGTAACCTTATTTAATTACCCTAAGGCGGGAACCGTCATCACATACAGAAGCAGAGCGTAAAAAATATGCATGCATGTGCAAGCTTTATGGCGTCCCTCAACCTTAGATAGCACTCTTAAGCCTTGATCTCTAGACAGAACATAATAATCCCTATGATTCCACCCTAGAAAATCTGTGTGTGGGTTATCCAGCACCGTCATTGAAACACTGCAGAATTGATTCTTTTTGTCTTCTGTTTTTTTGTAAAGTGAACCATGGTGGACCCATTGGAATCTGATGACCAGAGTAAATTCAGAGGAGCCCAGTTTGAAAGCCCAGCTGCTGCCTCTGAAGCCCCATGTCTACCTGAGCCAGGTGATGATAGAGAGAAAGATGTTAGTGTGGATTCCAGTCCACAGACAGAGCCCAGTACTGAACCTGTACCGAGCTCTCAAGAACCATGCCAGCAGCAAAACAGTCAACCAGAAGAGGTAAAACTACATCTGGACCTTTACAATTTTGACTCGCCAGCTGCAGAAGGCAGTCGGTATGTACTGACAAGCCCTCGCTCTCTCGAGGCATGTGCACGGTGTGGAGTGAAACCAGTGGAACTTCTGTCTCGTCCACTGTCGGATTTTGCCCGTGAGGCACCCGGCCGCAGTATGCGTGTCGCCACAGGAATGTTTGAGATATATGAGAGGGATAGACATGCTAAACTCCGACACTGCAGAGAGGAGAGAGAGCGAATTATCAGAGAGGAGAAGAGGCGAATTCTGCAGGCAGCTCTCAACAATAATGGTGGTCCGCTGGATTCAGAGAAGCCACAGGAAATTGTAAATGCTAATAATAATAATCATAGTTTAACAAATCAAGCACCTACCTGCAGCGGTGCACCCAAAAAACCATCTGCATCAACTACTCCTAAAAGCATGACAGTGGGATCAGGGCTGGTTACTACAGTGTCCACATCCAGCTCTTCTTCGGTCTCTAAAGCCAATCCAATGAACTCTGCTCCTACTGCTAAAGGGGCATCTGCAAAAAAGCCCAAGTCCCTTGAAGTAGAATCTGGGGGAAAAACTCAAGGTTCAAAACCTTCTATAATCCAACGATCAATTCAGTCAGCTCCAGGAGGTCAGGCCACAAAAAAAACTTTCAGTACTCCTACAAAGGCTCCAAATACCTTCCCCAGATCAATACAAAAACCTTCTTCTTTTGCAAGGACATCAACTTCACTTGCCCCAATAGTGTCAAAATCTGCTGTCCAAAGTCCTGCCAATGGCATCACAAGTACGTTTGCACAGCATAATGGACACATCATGTCCAAATCAAAGGTTAGATGCAGAAGTCACTCGCTGGAGTCTTTGCAACGAAGGCGTGACACGTTTTGTTCCTCAACTGCTTCAACAACGAACACAACAACTACCACATGTACCTCCTCTGAATCTGCTTCCTCATCCTATAGCTGGGAAGGGGCAAGAGATCACTGGGCTAAGACATCAAGCCCTCGTGCCCGCACTTTAGCTACCTTTAACTCGCTGATGGGTCGCAGTTTGAGCTTGGGAGACCTTAGCCACTCTCCACAGACTATGCAAAAAGTGGAGCGCATTGTGAAGGAGGTGAAACGCAGAGGACTTAAAGCTGTTCCAGAGCGTGACCGAAAGATTGCTGCATTAATGTTAGCCAGGTACCAAGAGGAGGACATAATGAGCCAGACACGCTACGTAGCACACCTGCAATGGGACAGTGAGAAGCGGCTAGAGGAGCTGCGACGGGAACGGGAAGAGCGGGAGAAACAGAGAGCCGTGCAGCAATGCCAACGTGCATGGCAGTCGCAAGTTTCTACCCGGCAGCGCTGGCTTAACCAGCAGGAGCGAGAGACTGCAGAAGCCAAACTTCGCCAAGCAGTGGAAAGTGAGGAGCGTTGGAGGGAATTGGCTGAGCAACAAGAACGCAGCCGGTTGCAGAAACTGCAACAGGCTGCTCGTGAGGAGAAACACAAGAAGGCGTTACAAGAACAGAACCTTAAAGCTCTGGAGGAGGAACGAACTGCCGTTCTTGAGCAAGAGAAACTGCTCCTCAAGGAGAAACTGACCATTGCTGAGCTGAAGCGGCAGGAGCGAGAGCACCAAATACAAGAGGAGCGTCGTGGACTCAACCGTGCCGAGAAGAGGCGCCATGCAGCTCTTATCCAAGAGATTGCACGTCGTGAAGCAGATGAGCGTGAAGAAGCACGGAGAACAGCCGACGAGAAGCTAAGTAGGTCTCTGGAGAACTATGAGCAGATACAAGAAAAACGTGGGCAAGAGTTAAAGGAGAAAGCTAAGCGAGAAGAGAAGCAGATCCAGAAAGCAAGACGGGCCGCTGAGCGGCGTGAGCAACAGCAGAAGGAACAGATGGAGGCAAAGGCTAGGGAAGCTGAAAGACGAGCACAACAAGCCGCACAAGTGGCCGAAGAGCGGGCGCGGGAGAAGGCCCAACGTGCAGGGCAAAGCAGGCAGGAAAAAGAACGACTTCAGAGGCTAAACCGCCAACGTGTGGAGGAAGAGGAGAAACAGCGCCGGCTAGAATTGTTGCAGTCCATTGAGCGCAAACTGGAAAAAAGTGAACAGATTTTCCGAGAAAAACGTGCCGTGTTGGAAAGTGCCCGATCCGTGGCCCGTGCATCTTTCCATGTGCGAGATCGTGTTCGTGAAGAGACAAACATGCGCACCTTTGACAAGATGGCCCTGGAGGCTCAGTTAAAAGCAAATTTAGTTGAGAAGTGAGCACTTCAACTGTGCAACTTACTTGCTCTTTCCATGCACATCTGTCTCGAAATAAGTTGTGCTTGAGCCTACATGCTAGCCTCATCACCAAATTACAGCAACAATATTGATGGTCATGCCCTCAAGTGTTTTATCAAAAGATTCATTATTCCTGATGCTGGATCATTTTCATCATGCCATCTAAAGAAATATTTTTCTGTATTTATATCTTTTAAATGTTAATCTAAGAACTTTGTGCTTATGTGTGGATGATCATACAGTATGTCGGGGCATAATTGTTTTTTTGTAACTTGGCAGCCATGTTGCTTTGAGAGCTGTATATAAAGAGTTCATTGTTTACAAGGACGTTTGGCACTATGGCAATAGTGATGGCTTCTTTCTAAGGGTGGCTTTATTTCTTAGAAGAAGAAAAAGAAAAGGGGACGGGATGCTTCTCCCAAAGTAAATCTTTTGAGGGAGACTCAAGGCCATAGCAGGCTGAGCCATGACTTGATGTGTGTAAACCAAACTCTGGCGAAATGCTGACCCAGCATTACAACCTAGAGTCAGGACATGACAAAGAATGATCTCAGCACAGCGTAACTGCTGATGAAGCACAGGAGTCTTTGGTCAGCAACAGACCCATCAGGGCTCAAATCCACACTGACATCCCCTGCATTCCTTCAGGTGTGTTAAGTTCTTTTTTCTTCACAAGCTTCATTCTTCTTTACTACTGTATATATGGCATGAATCATTCAGAATGGAATGATGGCTTGCTATTTACTGTGCATTATACACTGTATACCTTTTAAAAAATAGTAAATGAAGCAGTAGGCATCATGTATGGGATAATGCAGTCATCATCCAGTCATTTTTGCGAAATAAACCCTGACATGATGAACAAAAACACACAATCCCTGAACTCCATCAATAGTCATTATTCAGAAATAATTGATCACTGAATACAATTCATAGACGTGACGCCACACCCTTATAGGAACTCCCACCTGGAGGGCAAAACAAGGCTTTCCTCCATTGACCGCCAGTCATTTTTACCAGGTTTGTTGTATGTACTAATGAACTAAGACAGTGATATTAAAAGACCAAATTCAACACCTTATTGACGATGCATACTTTGTACAGATGAACACAGAATATAAACGCAACACAAGGTTTCTCGTTAAGTGTTTTTTCCATCGAAAACCATTACTTCACGAGTTCACATTTTAAAATAATCAGATAGAATAAAATGTATGCGTATTTGGCGTGCTGTCCGAGGGGAGGGCTCCGAGCTTGGAATTTTTGCCCGAACCCAGAGTACTCCCCCCATATCTCTGATTAGGATAGTTAAACAAGCAAGTGTGAGGAGACGGGGTGGTGGTGGGACAGCAGTTTATAAAGACAGTTGACATTTTACAAGTTTATTTCCTTTATCGGCAAGAGCAACTATTGTCAGAGAGAGTTTCTTGTGGTCATATTCTGGTGGAATAGTAACATTGTTGCTGTTTAATCCATCATGACTTAGAAAATTAATCGTAGATGAAGGTTTTAATCGCAGGTTAGAATTGTAATCCCTGATTTGTTAATCTGTGTTTAAAATTAAGTGGTGCAACACAACTCCATTTAAAATAAAAGCCAGATCAACAAATTAGCATTAAACTTTGCTTAATTTAACCCTTATTGGTGCAACCCACCCTTGTTTTTCACGCAAGGCGTTTTAGAACGATCCGCTGTTTTTAGTGAAGTGAAAGACTGCAGCAGGTGCTGTATATGAATCACAAGTGCCCAAAACTTGCATCTTGTTCACATATTTTTGTTTTTGAGATGGAAAATTGACAGACTTGTGCTGCAGTTCTATGGCTGTTTTGACCTCCAGGGCTCCGCGAGTCACATGACTGAAAACTATGAATTGACGAATCAGTATTAATTATTTCTGAGGGGTACATTATTGTAACATGACATGATCTCATCACATGTTATGAGGACCATCCAATAATAATCTTGGAAATAAATATGATTCATTTGCATTTTTAAATCTATTTTCAGTTACAATGTCAACTTGTGACAGTCCAATAAGATAAAGACTAAAAACAGAGAAAGTGGAGAGCTTTGCATTGTGGGATATGGTGTTCTGTGCAGTATGTTTGTTTTGTACTGCACATTTTGGGAACATTTTTGCATACTCTGCACAGGATGCATACTACATATCGTAGAAATAGTTTGCTATTTCGAACATTGTCTGCACATTGATGGTTAACACGTCCATTATTATCACATTGAAATAATTTGCTTGTGTGATGGTAATGAAAGTGCACTGAAGCAATACAAATGTTCATATTACACAACACCTAGGCATTTGCATTTTAACCTTAATTAGGCATAGTCAAACTTTTGGAAACTTGTGAGAAACAGGGCGCTAGTCAGAAAACATTTTACTAAAACTGCCATGTCATCCTGGTACGTATCTAGAGGACAGGATTGGAGGAGAGCTCACGTCGATATCTGAGAAAAGCACTGCAGTGGGCATTTCAATTCCTATGAGAGCTTAACCCACAGTGATATTTGTCACGGCAGCCATCTGTCACAGGGTTTTTTTGTACTGTACAGCAGTCAACAACCTGGACAAAAACTGTATTCTAGGGCTAGCAAATTTGTTTAGTGCTTTTACATACAGACTCTTTAGATAATTATTTCATTTATTTATATGATAATTGCACAACACATTTCTATCATTGTCCTCAAGGTCAGTTGTAAAATGAATCGCCTTTAAATGGAGTTTACTCAAAAATGAAAATTCTGTCATTAATTACTCACCCTCATGTCGTTCCAAACCCATAAGTCTTTTGTTCATCTTCGGAACACAAATGAAGATTATTTTAATTTTTTGATGCTTCAAAAAGTTCATAAAGACATCGTAAAACAAATCCATATGAATCAAGCAGTTTAGTCCAAATTGTCTGAAGAGACTCGATCACTTTATATGATGAACAGATTGAATTAGGCTTTTATTCACATATAAAACATTCATCAACTCACATAATTTGTGGTAAACGGAAGCTCAAGCATGTTCGCTTGACGTGCGAGAACCAGTGAGGTTCATTCTCGTGTTACGCAGCACGTTTGAGCTTCAGCAAGAACCAATGAGGTTCATTCTCGTGTGTTTTAATTTTTGGGTGAACTATCCCTTTAAATCCTCTAAATACACTCTGTAATTCAAATTAAACTATATTAATGCAGCATTTTACAAAGGAACTACTGTCATCTGTCAAAGTAATGCCAAATTTGTTATCCAAACAAGTATTGAAGCTTACTTAGTTATTTGATATATGTATTCTGTGCAGTAATTGACTGTTATCTGGTTTGTCTCTTCTGATGCAGGTTTGGGAGTGGAGAAGATGATGTTGACATTTGCAGCCTGATTCAGTCAAAATAACCCCCGAGAGACTGCAAAAGACATTTCACTTTGATTATGGACCCTTATTCCCTTTCTGAGTGACTCAGCTAGGCATGAAGTAATTGGAAGGTTTAATAAACACTGAAGCCATTTTACTTCCAGCATATCCAGATGGCACAACAACTAGCACTTTTAAAAGCATAAAAAGCCAGAAGAAACCATTTCATTTGTATACATTATTGTATAGCAGGTTAAATTTAGGGGCTTTTTAAATGGAAGCAAAATAGTGGTGCTGGATAGTAACCAAGTAATCAATTATTCCTAATTATTGTAGCTAATAAGTCATAAATATCTCAGTTTTAATGAAGATAACCAAAAGAGAGTTCTGAATATAATTCATTGAACAGAGCTTTTTAGGCCTATCTGGAAAGCAAGCTACAGGTAAATAAAATACAGATGTTGATTGGTTCAAACTGACATTTCTGCTTATCAGTTTTGCTGCAGAAAATGTTGCCAGCATTGTAGCATTCTTATTTTAAATCTAAAAGTATATCTTATCAAGGTGTTCTATTTTTGTCTCAGTACGATTCTTTTGTTAACTATCTAAATGAAAATATGTTTCCTGTTAGCAGCAGATGTTTTATTTCTCATTCCACAGCCTACTGCAAAGAAATGTGTAGTTTATTAAAAAGGAACATGCAGGGTGATACTTTACTTGAGAATCAATCAGTTTTGAATATAGCATTCTGTATTAAAAAAATAAAAAAATCTAAACAATTTATATTAGTTGTTTTATGTATCTGAAAATCGTATGCTCATCAAGCCTGCATTCATTTGATCAAAGTACAGAAAAAATCAGTAACATTGTGAAATATTAATATTAAAATGTAATTTATTCCTATGATCAAAGCTGAATTTTCAGCATCTTACTCCAGCCTTCAGTGTCACATGATCCTTCAGAAATCATTCTAATATGCTGATTTATTATCAATGTTGGAAACTGTTGTGCTGCTTAATATTTTGTATAACCTGTGATACTTTTTTTCAGGATTCTTTGATGAATAAAAAGTTAAAAAGAACAGCATTTATTTAAAATAGAAATATTTTGTAACAAGATACACTACTGTCTGAAAGTTTGGGGTTAGTAATTTTTAAATTATTACTTTTATTCAGCAAGGATGTGTTAAATTGATAAAAAATTATAAAAATTATAGTAAAGATTTATATTGTTAGAAAAGATTTCTATTTTGAATAAAATGCTTTTTAACTTTTTATCAATAAATCCTGAAAAAAGTATCACAATATAAAAAATATAAAGCAGCACAACTGTTTCCAACATTGATAATAACTGAGTTTAAATCAGCATATTAGAATGATTTCTGAAGGATTATGTGACACTAAAGACTGGAGTAATGATGATGAAAATTCAGCGATGCATTACAGAAATAAATTATATTTTTAAGTATATTAATATATAAAACAATTATTTTAAATTGTAATAATATTTCACAATATTACTGTTTTTTTTATTTTTTACTTCTTTCAAAAACATTAAAAATAGTAATGTTTACAAACTTTTGACCGGTACTGTAGATAGTTTTGTATGTTTAAATGTTTTATTTATTAGGATTATCCCCTTGAGATGTACCATCTCGTTTTCGAGGGGGGCCTAAAAGTCCTTCACTTTTTTAATTTACACCAATGCTTCATGGGATTGTAGTTCTTTCCCTCATTAAAGTCATTAAGTAGGCCTATACCATCTTGTACCTTTTTGGGGGGGTTTTTTGTCCAAATTTTCATATACTTTTTTACTTCAAAGTTACTACTGTTGTGACTAGGCTTATAGAGACTTTTAAAAAATAAATCCCTATGGGAAAAATATTTCCGGAACCAAGGTCACTGAAAAATGTGAATGTGAATATCAAATAATTTAAAAAAAAAAAGTTCCAGTTTTTTTGACAGTTACAGCATAGCTCAACATAGCTCCTTAGGTTTAAGATACATTTTAATTTGAAGGAAATATTTATCAGAGAAGCTGTGATGTTGGACTATAGTTATTTTATTTTCACTAAAAGCAAACATTTGACATTTCATAGTTATATTATCCTACAGTGTTATAAATTGACAACCGAAGTACACACAGTTCAGAAGTATGACAACAGAAGACAGACACTGTGTTTGTAGTTTCCTCTTACTGAATCATGTTAAATTGGTTAAACTTTCACCAGAAGTTGCTCCCAGGTTGTTCTGTCAGAACACTGTTAGTCCTCAGACTGAACGGTCTCCTGGCGGGTGATGATCTTGTAGGCTCGCCGTCTCAAACAGCTGTCTGAAGTCAGACGCCGGGCGGTTTCTCTCAACTCTTCAAGACTGGTGGAGGAGGCACCGCGAGAGGAGGCAAATGATTGAGAGTGCTTCACTGCAAAGGAAAAGAGGGCAGAGCATATGATGAGGAGGTGGAGTGAATTTATTTAGATTGAGAAGTTAAAAACACGTGTAAAAACAACTCTAACAATGTGTGTGTGTGTTTTCTTGTATATATTGTTTATGAGGATACAAATGTGTATAATGACATGGGTATTACAACGTAAACATGGTTTATGAAGACAATTTCTGTCTTTGTAAACCAAATGGCTTAAAAAACATACTAAACTGTTTTTTCAAATAAAAAATGACAAAAGTTTTCTGTGATGGGTAGGTTTAAGGGTAGAGTTAGTGTAAGGGGATAGAATACAGCTTTTACAGTATAAAAAACATTATGCCTATGGAGAGTCCCTTTAAACCACATACAGTATACAAGTGAGTGTGTGTGTATGTTCATGTTTTTCTATCCCGGTGGGGACTTCAACCTGAATGCACACAGACTCATTTTGTAAATGTAAAGATGCAGAAAGTTTTGTGTGATGGGTAGGTTTAGGTGTAGGGTTAGTGTAAGGGGAGAGAATATACAGTTTGTACAGTATAAAAACCATAACGTTTATGGAGAGTCCCCACAAAGATAGTGAACCAGACGTGTGTGTGTGTGTGTGTATCCTGGTAAACCCTACATTTTGGTCCCCATGAGGAAAACAGCTTATAAATCATACTAAATGCTTTTTGAAAATGTAAAAATGCAGAAAGTTTTCTGTGATGGGTAGGTTTAGGGGATAGAATATACAATTTGTACAGAACTTTTAGAATAAAAATCATTACGTCTATGGAAAGTCCTCATTAAACACGGAAACCCAACATGATCCTTCAGAAATCATTCTAATGCTGATTTATTGCTCAAGAAACATTTATTTTTATTATCAATTTATTATCAAACTGTTCAGCTTATTAATATTTATTATTAAAATTATGATATTTTTATTTTCAGGATTCTTTGATGAATAGAAATTTTAAAAAGCAGAATTTATTTTAAATAGAAATCTTTTGTAACATTATAAATGTCTTTATAGAATAATTCAAAAGTAAAAGTATTAAATTATTAAAAGTATTTGATGAGGGTATAGGGGGCGATTTCGAACACAGCAATGGTTTTCTTTGTCATAGTAATTTTCTGAGTTCTCGTTTGTTACCATGGTTTTTGATTAGTGCACACCTGTTCTCGGGTTTGTTAATTATCTTCCTCTGTGTATTTAAGCCCTCTGTTTCCTTAGTTCTTTGTTCTGTGTTAACATTGTTGGTGTTTGTGTAGTGTTCTCACTCTCTGTTTAATAAATGTTGAGTTTCTTTATTAATTCATTGGATTTTTTAATGTTAATTTATAATAAAAATGTATTGTATCTATAATTGTATAGGATGTTTAAAAATTTACAAAACAATCTCCTCCAATCAAACCAAAAAAGGCACCAGTTTTATAGTTTTGCTCAATTGGAGCAAACTCTGGAGTTTTTGGTAATAGCAGAATGGCAGATACTCAGAACACCATCATAGATGCATACGCTACCTCAATATAGAGTTGCGGCTAATGGAGCTACTTAGGTTATAATTTCATCATGTGTGCATGCACCTACTGTACGTGTGATACTTACACCAGTGCTGTCTGGAGGCCCGTCTCTGGATACGGCAACTTTTGATGCGCCGAGCAGCAGCTTTATGCAGGTAGACTGCGTTCTTCATGATGGACGGTAACTTGGCCTCCATCTCCGCAGCACAGATACATTCCTCAAAGAACTCTGGGAGAACAATACCCAACTCTAAGTTCATATGCAATTTAGTCAAGTTTAAGAAGCCACTGCATTTTGAACAAGATATTTGGAAATAATAAAATAATTCTGGATTTAAAGGGCTTTCCAACTTGGGTCACACTTTACATTAGGTTTCAACATACGTATTGTGTTCACGTTGTATTGCAAAACACTTTTGCTTCTATTGAGGTGGGATACGGGTACGGTTAGGAACAGGTTTGGTGGTATAGTTAGGTTTAAGAGTGGGTTCAGGTGTAAGGGAATGGTCAACAGTGTAATTACAGATTTTAAAAAAATGTATATAAGTACAATGTGAAAACATGTATGTACACAATAAGTGCATTGTATCAAATAAATAATTTAAATGTATTTAACTACTATGTGTAGTTAAATACACTTAATATAATGTGGGACCCAAAATTGCATTCGGTTACACTTTATTTTAAGGTGTCCTTGTTACAGTGTAATTATACAATTAAGTACTGAGTAATAGTAATTAACTACATGTACTTAGGGTGTTTTCACACTTGGTCCTTTTCAGGGGTCTGAGCGTGGTTCGCAGGATTTTCGGCCCATGTGTGAACACTCCAAAAGATCTCAGACTCCTTTAAAGCGAACCGAACCGAGACCATCTCGGGAGGTGGTCTGGGTACGGTTCGATCTCATCGTATGGTACGGTTTGCTAAAAACACGCAATCTGAACACAAACCACTCTGGGCTTTTCTGTTCGCGAATTCCAGTGTAATTTGGTCATCAGATGCCTCCGTACAAATCGGCTGTTCATCATGGCTGCTTCTTTTGGCAAATCTCTACAAATTATTCGTTCACAACTTACACTTGTTTATTGCAATTTCAACCGCTTCCGAACTGTGTAAGAGAGATGCGGCTGCGCGCCATGCCAGTTTAAATGGTTTTACGAGCGCACACACCTAAAGCGCATGCACAGAAGCCAGCTGTCACAGCGCGTGTACTGAACTGAATTATCTTTCATTTATTCAATTGCATTTATTTTAATTTATTAATCTTCAAATTGCATTTATTTTAAAGTTTTAAAAACACACACAGGTTTCACATAAACAGGTGATTTTGTCTCAAGTGAATGTAAACATCTGCATTACATTACTGTAGTTCTTTAAGTGAAAGCAGTCTAGCCTAATATAAGAATCAGTAGAGTACGTCATACAGTGAAGAATATGCAGTTTTATTTTTTCATGTGACTATTCCATTTCTTACTTGAATGCTGCTTTTAGGTATACCTACTTTACCTGAATAATTTAAAGCAGTTTATTTAATTTGCATCTTTTGTTTATTATTTTATTGTATTGTTTATTTTTTTGTATGCTGATGTTATCATTGCCTTCTGCAATTAAAAAAAAAAAAAAACATGATTAAAGGAAAACAATTAAAAATTAAGGTATTAAAGGTAAATGTGTGATATAGTGCAATAATATGTAGTATTGCAAAAAAATATTTTTGTGTAAAAAGATAAACAACTTAATTCAACAGCATTTGTAGCAATGTCGTTTTTTAAAAAAAAAATAATTTTTACAAACAAATATCTTTGAGGCCATAGGGTCAGCCATCAAACACTGAACTGGACTAGATCCAAAAAGCAACAGTATGAACACAAAGAGGTCTGATATCTTATTCCTACTTAAGTGGCCAAAAAAAGGATCTGAGTCCTCTTTCAGGGACAGGGATAGTGTGAACGTGACGAGAACTGGGTCCTTTTTCATTTGGTTCACCTCTTGGTTCACTCAAAGGAGTCTGAGTTTGGTTCTTTTAAAGAGGACCCAAGTGTGAAAACACCATTACTCTATAATTAGGGTTAGGGTTAAGGTTTGGTTTAGGGTTAGTTGAATGTAACTATGCATAATTGACTGTTATAACTATAGTTATAACTATATGTAAAATGTGTAACAAGGACACTATAAAATAAAGTGTCACCATGCATTTTGCAGTTTTCTAAAGTCAAGCTCGCCCAAGTCAGTTTTGCCAACAGCAATGTAAATTAGAATTGCATTTTCTTAAATCTTACCTTTGAAAAAACAGTATTAGTTTGCATTTATACAGTAATGTGCATTTATTTTAGGCATACAGTTTGTCCGAGAATGAAAGCATTGCAACACTTAAACTTGCTAAACTGCATTTAAAGGTGCAGTAAGTGATTTCTGAGAAATAGTGTTAAAAGTGGATCGGACCAAGCAGCACGACACAACACACTTGTAGCAAATCAACAGTAGGGGGTGTGTCCACTCATGATAGGGGAGGAGAGAGAGTGAGATTTGACGAACGACTGTAGAAAGAGAGATGGCTGAGAGACATTACAAAAGAGAAACGGTCAGAGGAATATCACTGGAAAAAGAAGGGTTATGATCAGGCAAGAGCTTTAGGACCCATGTTAATATTAGAAAAGCTTCCCAGCGCTGGAGAAACCTGAGCAGGAAGGCCTGAAAACGAACATTAGAGGTTGCGATGTTTCCTGGTTTTGCTGTTTCACAGAACTAAGATATGCTGTTGTTGTAATGTTAGCTATAGTAACAGCACAGTTTTGAGTGTCATTGTTTGTCTGGACAACCAACTCTTGCTTGGATATACTCATGTTTACTGTATGTTCATTTTTTGTTCTTCCATGTCGTTCGTCCGTTCGTCATCTTCACTTTATTTTTTACGAAGCATTATTTTGCTTCATTTCAGCAATGATAAAGAGATCTACAGATATGTAAATAAATAAATAAAATCTACTCTTGAATTGCGTGTTTGTGCATTTTGGGGGCGGAGCAATGAAGGGAGGGGTGTGTTTGTTTGGGTTGATTGCTAATATTAAGATTTCTCAGAAATCACTTACTACACCTTTAAGTAACCATAAATATTGATTGTTAGCATTTTTCTAAGTTTGATATTAACATGGTCAAAATCTGTGACTCCCCAACCTTGTACTCAATATTAGAACACGGCTGATGGAATGTACTCACTGCGGAGATGGTTGACGTCTCCTTTCATTCTTTCATCCCTCTCGTGGCTACGTTCTATTGCATTTAGACCCTGTTCTAGATCTTTCAGGGCCTCCTCTGCCAATTTCAGCCTACGCTCCAGTTCCACACGAGACTCCATCTCCGCCTGACACACACACAAATACACGCAAACAACATATAATGTATACAATGAAGACAGAGTGTGAGGGAGATACATTTTAGATGTGAAAGGTATGAAGGAAGGAGCAGACATGGGCATTTATAGAATTTCAATTGATTTTTAAATCACTAAGAAGCAATAAAAGATGTGCAGATGATCCAGAGATGGAGAAGAGGTAATGTGATACACATGCTGTAACTTAATAGTTATGTATACTGTTAGATCTAAAGCCACCTTAAAAGAATAGAATTTCTGCAATGTTCCACCTCCAAATTTACAGCAAATCCAGTTTATTGTATCAAACAGAGTTTACTTTTTATAGAGCTCCACAATTTCAGGGCACATTAGTTTTCACCTTCAGCTCTTCCTCGGTGTGCTGTTTGTCTGCTGTGAGCTGTGTGAGGGACTGCTGGAGAGTTTGAGCTTGAGAAGAATAAAACTCTCTCTCCTCCTGCAGAACTTTGGCTCGCTTTTCATTCTCTTTCAGCCTGCAGGGGGCGACAGAAAGAAGGTTTGGCTCACTGCCATGAACACTAGGGGGTAGACAAGCCAGCAGTGGAGTGCAGTTTGTGAAGATGCCAGAGATGCCACATTTGCAGAGGTTTGTTCTCTGCTTGCTTACTGTTTCCTGTGTAAAAGCACTGAATAAATTATTGATCATATTCTTTTGTATATTTATTTATTTATAAAATTTAAAGGAACACTGTGTAAATGTTTTGGCCCTCTAGTGGTTAAAAAACAAAACGGCATGATTATTATAAGTTTTTGTGGAAATGGTACTTTTTTCAGGATTCTTTGATAAATCGAAAGTTCAATAAGCCACATTTATTTGCAGTTATCAATTGTATTAAATTTATTAAAGCATTTATTGAATAGAAATCTTTTGTAACTTTATAAATGTCTTCACTGTCACTTTTGATTCATTTATTCATCAATTTAATGCATCTTTAATGAATAAAAGTATTAATTTCCAAATCACAAATGTTTGACTAGTATTATTGTTTCCACAAAAATGTTAAGTAGCAAAAACTGTTTTCAACATTGATAATAATAATAATAATAATAATAATAAATGTTTCTTGAGCATCAAATCAGCACATTAGAATGATTTCTGAAGGATCATGTGACACTGAAGACTGGAGTAATGATGCTGAAAATTCAGCGTTGCCATCACAGAAATAAATTACATTTTTAAAATATATTAAAATAGAAAACAGTTATTTTCAAATTAAAATAATATTTTTACAATATTACATATAAATGCAGCCTTGGAGAGCAGAAGAGACTTCCTTCAAAAAAATTGAAAAATTGTAATGTTTCCATTTTGACAGGTACTGTACATACTACAGCATATATTGCAGCAAAAGTAGTAGTAGTATAAATTCAATTAGATATTTATTAAATCTGACCTTTTTCTTAAGTGTTAGCAACAGTAAACAGAAATAAGACTCCATTTTTTAAACCAAGTAAAAAAAAAAAATCAATGACATTTTATCAGGTTGTTATTTATAAATTTGTTGTATAATGCGTAATGGACCATACAGCAGAGTCACATTTATTTATATCCTTCTTTTGAGGTCACTCATACCCGTTAGTCAATCCACTCTCTGTCTTTTGTGCTTCATTCACATCTAATCGATAGACTGGCTTATTTAGGGATCAATGTACATTTCCATTGTCACGGTCTCAATGGTCCATTTGTTCTAATGCACTTCCTGGACAAACAATGGCTCTACACATGAACGGTGCTACATTCCAAATAAATATTTTTGTTACGAAATCTTTGTACATGGAAAGAATCTTTTGAAAATGTGTTATGAAATGTTCTTCTTCACCTGTCATCTGCCTGTTCTTTCTCTTTAAGCAGACTCCTCATCCGCTCCTCGATTTGTCGCAGGTTGCCCTGAAGCTGCACCTCTGGATCTAAAGAGGCCTGATGTTCA